>JAMXBB010000003.1:56369654-56418487 GCA_024138015.1 Lumnitzera littorea | reverse complement strand
AGGGGTGGGGGGGGTGGGGGGGTGGTGTGGGGTGGGGGTGTGGGGGAGCACAGCACTGTTGTGAAAGATTAAAGCAAGAAAAATAAGAGACTAGGTGTTGCAAATAAATATACCAAACCCAAGACAGTTCACCTTCCATAGGAGAAAACTGAAACAGTCTCAAAAAAGTATACAAATCACACATGAAAATGAAACTAAACAGCTGGCTTTCACAAAAGTGGCAGTTAGACCAATGGCGATAAATATTGCCATATTGTAAGTTCTTAGGGAGGTGACTTTGAAAACTAATAACACACACAACCATCCAAAGAACAACCAGATAAACCAAGTGAACAAGGAGAAAAAGTCTTGCATTCTTATAGGATAGAAATATATATACAAGAGAAAGGAGCTTGTTAAGGAAAGGCCTCCTCAATATTTGTCATATCCTAACCAATCTTTACAATTTTAGGACACCAAACATCAATGATTATGGAATAATAATATAAGGAACAGACGTTTCAGATTTTTTCTCAAACATTCTCAAGCTCCGGAATAGATATTAATCATTCCAAGTGTACTTGAAATGAATCCAAACTTGACTTAGGTAGGGGTTTCCTGCAAATGCCAGCCTCTTGCTGATTTTTAGGAATGTATCTTACCAATTTTCTTCAGTACATCACTTGATGAAGCATATATCAACTCCAACATGCTTTTTTCGATCATGTTGATTATACTAATGGTAGGCCACAATCCCTTTAGACATTTACAGGATTAGCATGAAACATTTGTAGGCATTTCATCAGTTGCTTCACCCAAATCACTTCTCAGATTCCATGAGCACTAGCTCTAAATTCTATTTCAGCACTACTCTTTGAAACCATGATTCATTTCTTGATTCTCCATGTTATAAATTTCCGGTAACTTCAGTACAATAGCATGGAAAGAAATCTACAATCTTCTTGATTCCCTGACCAGTCAGCTAAACTCTCTAACTGTTTTGGCTTCACTTTTCTTGCACAAGAATCCTTTTCCAGGAGTGCCCTTTCAATAGCTCAAGATGTGTGTGACAGATTCCATGTATCTCTTAGACGGCAAATGCATAAAGTGGCTCATTTAACCTAGTGCATGAGCGATATCTAATCTACTAAGTGGCAATTAAGTAAGTCTACCACTAACCTTTTATATTTCCCTTTATTTGCAACAAAATCACCACCAGGGACTTTACACTTCTCCAATAGTGTCCCAATTGGCTTGCATTCCACTTCTCTCCTTTAACGGATCAAAAGACATCTTTTGTTTGGTGGAGAAAATACTATTTTGATTCTTACTATTTCTATCCTCAAAAAGAACTTCAATTATACTAATTCTATCACTTCAAATTCAGATTTAAGAAACCCCATCACATCATCAACCTCCTCCCCATCATCTCCAGTTACAATTATGTCATCCACATACCCTATTAAAAATGGATCTGCTTCCACCACCAATTTTCACAAAGAAAGTGTGATAAAACTCTCTTTAAACATATCCTAGAAGTTCCATAATAGTAACTAAATATCTTGAACCATGCTCTAGAATACTGCTTCAACCCATAGATAGATCTTTTCAGGTAACGCACCTTTCCAACCAAGTTTTCCGTGGCAAACCCAGGCAAAATTCTCATGAGAAATTCCTCTCTTGATTCTTCATTCAAGAATGCACTTTTTAATGTCCATTCAATGCAGTGGCCAATCTAAGTTTGTAAGTGAAGACAGTAAAACTTGAAATGAATAAAGCTTTGCAACAAGGCAAATGGAATTGGTTAAGGTTCTTTCCCAAATTCATTTTAAACAAATTAAGCAAACTTCATTCACCCCTTCTTTGGCTTCCAATCATCTAGCTTCCCAAGCAAAATCCAACATCTCTTTCATGTGATATGGCTCCTAGCAATAGTTGCACAAAGGCTTGTTCTTTGATTTGTAAGCTCTAGCAGAGTCGTTTTTGGCAACCAAACTTAAGGTCTACCTTCAACTATGGTAGGAGATTGCATCATAACATTCTTCCCTTAACTTCAGTAGAGGCCTCCTTAAAAGGAGGAAATGGCTTATTTGCCAAGAATCTTCCCCTCACTTCATCAAGATTGGAATTCAAACTCTGAAGAAAGAGAACATCCCATCTTCCTCTAGCATTTTCCCATACTTAGCAACATCCTCAATGCACTTCCAATCCATGTCATAGAAGAGACCTATTTGTTGCCATAACTCCATCAACAAATTATAGTAAACAATTAAATATAAGGTTTTCTGGCTGGTGTTATGGAGCTTGGATCAGATCATCAAACATTATGGTGAATTTCAAAATACAAGTATATCTCTTGAACTGCTTCCCAGATATCCTTAACAGTCGCATAGAAGACATAAGTGTGACCGATCTATGGTTCAACGAAATTAATCAACCAAGTCATTGCTAAAGAGTTTCAACCTCCCAGCATTCATTCTTTTCATACGTAGATTGTGGAATAGGGACAGCACCAACCAGGTACCCCAACATTCCTCTTCTGGTATCTCTGATTTGACAAATTAAAACCTTTCTCCACTGTTCATCCTATTCAATTCATGTCTGGTGATCTAAAGAGAAAGTTGATCTCCAATAGTAAACTAAGGATTAGCTGAAGTTACGTTCTAATTGAAATTTTGATTTGGTCTTAGGGGTGCTTCCTAGGGTGTTTCCAGGAGTTTGAACTCATATTTGGATTTTCCCATGACTTGAATTCTTCCTTAAGAATTTAGCATATCAAAACTCTCATATTGTGAACAAAGAAAAGGGAGATAAGTCTTCACTCAAATTCAATGGAAATACATGCAAGAGAAAGGAGTGTGATAAAGAAAGATATTCTCAATTGTTGTCATATCCTAGCCAATCTTTACAATTGTAAAGAACTAAAATCAAAGATTAGAGAATAATAAGTAGAAAGAAGGGATATTCCGAGCTTATTATCCCAGAAATATTAACATGGCAAAAGCAAGCAGCAACACAAGATGGCACATAATCATGTATATGTGTACTACCTTTTTCTCGGCTGCAAGATACAATGCAACAAAAGTAAGATAGTAGGTTTGGCAAATAAATAGATCAGAATCCAGACTTGCGTCTTTTATTAAAAGAAGAAGAACAATACGAAATGCAGTAGATAAGTCAAGGATCAAAATAGACCTAAACAATAGGTTTTCACCTTTGTCCACATACAAAATTTCTCTGGGGGAATTTTTGGGTATTATAATCATATACCAAAGCATATCCCACAGCATGGTTATACTCCGGAAGTGAGAGAACCTGCAATTTCAGACATAGCTTGAGAATTGCAAAATTGCTTAATAAAATAAAGGTATCATCATCCAAATTGTAACAATAATCATAAAATTGAAAATATGCATATATGAAATACTAGCCAGGTAATTATCTTTAACAATCTCCACCACAGCCATCACACTCTGATGCAGCTCCAAGTCCTTCAATGATTCACTTTTACGTTTCTGAATCATGAATAAGATAAATTAGGCGCATAAAAAATAGTGTGATATAGTATGGACTGTCTTAGGGATAGTGATGGAAGTTCACCTGATACGTTGGTTTTTAATATCCAAGTTATTAAGTATAAATAAAAAATAATTTGCTTACTCTGTCCATGAAGGCTTATAATTATACAAATGTAGGACAGAAAAGATGAGAATGAATTCTAACCTTCCTCCAAGAATGGCTGTTCAAACTTTCTTCTCTAAACTTGTCAACAAACTCTGGTTTAAGAGACAAGTCTAGAAGGTGCTCTGCCTTTGCAACATCAAGAACTGCAGCTTCAACAACAGCACCTACATTCACAATTTGTCCACCTACTGCAGATATTTCAACAGCATTTAGATTAATGGATGAAGAACATACTGGAATTCAAAGCAAACAGACCCAAGAAACTTACATTGGTAGTGTGTAATAAAACCAAGTATATCATTACATTGACCAAAGCTCACTACCACTCCATACTCCTCCCTCTCCTTAATTTTTCCTTCAATAATACCACCAATCTTTAATTCATCAACCCACTTCAACTCACATCCACTGGAGCTTGGGGATTGTAACATAGCAATCTGGAAAAAGCCAAAGGGTTTTGAGGTAAAAGAGATGGAAATAAGTACTGTGAAAGAAAATATAGTGGATTGCCCAGATGAACGAGGATTAAGCTGTTTAACACATGGCCAACAACTCCAATGATATTAATAGATGCACATTAAGTTTTTTTCTGAATGCTTGATTCCTGTAGAAAATGCATTTGATGCAGATGCATGGACATAATTTACGTCTATATGCTTTTTTTCAACTCAACAAGATTATTCAGAAAAATGCTTTGTTTTATTTTATTTTTTTTGGGTAGGGGTTGATAGAGGGGCATGAGCATAATTGGACTGTCTACATGCAAGTACATGAACCAAGCCACAAGATCTATATACTGGTTTAAGTGTAGCTTGCACTATGCAAGTAGTCTTAAGAAGTATCAATAGTGAGATTCAAAGCCAAACCTCACACAAATTGTTATGAGAATTCTTGAGCCTTATCCCCTAGACCAACCTCTCACAGTTGGACATTCTAGTTTGCTGCAAAAGGAATATCTGCTAACAATATTCGTGAAATAAATTTCTATTGGTTAAAAAAACCCAAAAAAAAAAAAAGGGATTTCAATGTGCCAATCAGACTCGTATCTTTTCTTTATCTGCAAAGTCGTGACCAAATATACAAAAGCTTACAAGTGCGTGACAGTCATTTTTTTAAATATTTGGATACTTGATGATGCAAGACCCTTCCACCAAAAGAAAAAAGGAAAACATAGAGTTTCAGTTAGTCCAATTAGACAATACAATTAACATCATTCAAGCTGCAAGGAAAAATCCAGTTCCACTTGATTCAATTGCAGCCATGTTCACTTAGGTAGCATAAAGCAAGTAGGAATTTGAACAATTATTCGATCCTCAATGCTCCAAGAGGCAAGAAGCATGAGCACATAACTTGAAATACCAAGGGATCAGTCTAACAGAAAGAGAGATCGCTACTCATCTATAAGATTTTAACTTATAATACAGTCATAGAAAGCCAATAGAATTAGGCTCAAAAGCTGTCAATGGCACCAACCTTCTCCTCCAGAAGAAAGTATCCTTCAATCAAAGATGCATCAGCAGAAGAGCAACAAGACTGCTTCAAGGAGAGAGTTATCCTACCACTTTCATTGTCCACCTGGAAAACAAAAATTCAAAACATAAGAGTTGCATTAAGCTGCCCAGTTATAAGTAAACTGCATAAATTTTACATGGAAGAGAAATATGGAACAGCACCAACATTGAGGATATTGGTCCGAACAGACTGCCCAATGAAAAAGGCTTCAGAAAGATCAGATCGTTCGTCATCTGTTGCCTTTAGACAAAAAATAATAATAATAATAGAAGGTTAAAATTGCATGATCCACTCAGACAATTTGAAAAGGTAAAATAGTGGAAACCAAGAAGAAACATTTTATGTCAAGAGTTACCTTCTTTTTGGGGCAAAAACCAGTCAGCCGACCAAGAAACCGGACAAAACAACCCGTCTCAATCAAATTACATATGTATCCCTGGTTTTCAAAAACAAATGACCATTGTTCACAGCAGCAACCTTTAAGAACAAAAGGAATTGCACCAGTCATATAACTAAGAAAAGTAACCCCTACATTGACTAAAGAATTGATGTGGACATCACTTAGATCAGAAGGAAGGGTCTGAGCTGAGCTGATGAGAGAGTCCTTTGCTGAAAGTAGCAGAGTGTTTCCCTCAATATCTGCATGTGTGACAATTCAATAGGCAAGAAATTAAAACCCCAATCACTATCCAACAACCACAGAAAGCATATATGTAACATCCAAAATCTATAGTAAATCATGTCCAATAAATAAGACATTCAAAGTGAGCTGCAAAAAAGTTCTTTCTTTTTCCCGTACTTGTCGCCACAAATAAAAGTTGTATGATGTTGAGATGAACCAAAACCAAATAACCAGAAAGCATCATCAAAAATTAGACAAAATAATCTCCAGATAAAATTAGGACCATTATTCAAACTAAGATATCTTTTGGTTAAGCAAAATTTATAAAACTAGACTAGATGAAATTTTTTATCCAATGTTGATCTGTAATTTAAGCTTGTTTACTTAACACAAAAGAGTCTAAAAGGAGTTGACAAAATACTTAAAATTTACTCCATCTAAATTATGGTATAAACATTAAACAATATTGAGAGTATAAATATTAAAGAATATTTAAAATTTGTAGTTTTTAAATAATATAAAAATATAATTAAATAAATATTAGACAATATTCAGGATAGAAATGTCAAAATACAATATTAAATCAAGTACTATATATAATGAATAAGGAAAATAACAAAAATCTATGTTCATGTGGTACAATAATGTTGTACTATTCTGTACTTCTCATACTCATATTGTTTAATTTTCCTTATCTTGTCCAATTTCAGCAACCAAATGTTACCTAAGAAAAAAGAGAGTCATTGCATCGTATATAAAGGCCACTCCTTAACATCATGTTAAACACCTTTCCGATGCTGGCATATAATTCACTCCATTGACAAATTTGTCTAGAAAAGAATGGATAGAAACCAAAATGTGTTTGGAGGAACAATTTTTTACATGTAACTTGTGTCATGCATATTTGAGGTGAAAATACAAGCTTGTTCAAGGACACAGAACTTTGAAACCTGATGATAAGATGTACCATTTGGAGTGCTCTCTATAATATGAGGTCCTAGTAAATCTCATGGTATTATTTTCAAATTGTACATCTCCTCGTGTTTATTATATTTTTATTTGTCAGGTTTGGTTCCAAAAGATAAGGCTGGGTCTCCTTTATGTTGTTCATGAAAACTTAAATCTCCTAGAAGGAGATTATGCATGGATGTATTGCAATGTAAGTGAAATAAATAACTGCAAAGTAAAAACAGTGAAAGTTTCCTAAAATAAAATATATGAAACACATTGATAGACAGAAGAATTGTCAAAACACTATCTATGGGGAACAACAACAGCAAGCCTTGGCACAGGCAGTTTAAGTTTGCTCCCTTGTTGACATGGACACACCAGCTCAAGGAGCAAAAACAGCCTTTTCCAAAATGAGAGGGTAAGGTTACCAATATGTGCCACTGTTATCCTCATACTTCCACCTGACCAGGGAAACACTTCACTGCACCAAGCTAATGCCCTTACTGTCTAAGGGCAACTGTGCAGTCAAAAACCTAGACCAAAACAATTGCTCAATAATATTGAGATTTAGACCAAAGGCAACATCAAATGGAAAATGGTTGTCTTTTTCTGTCTATCTATATCAACATAGGCATTGAGTACTTACTAAGGGCCTTAAGGATGAATGGAGTATTCGCAGGATATCTAAGATGGGCCATTTCCATCAGCAAATAAGTCTTGAAATTAATTCAGGCATAGAACAGGAAGGAAAAAGAAAAAGAAAGATGAAGCGATTTTTTATCTAATAGAAGGCACACACCCTTTAAATGAACTAGGGTGTACATGCCATACACCAATTAAATGGACTAGGGTGTACATGTCTTCAATTAGATGAAGAGAGGAAAAAAAAAATGATGTGTAATGGCAGAGAGCTTGTGCACATCTATGTCTGCCTGTGAAAGAGAATTCATGTAATGATACCTAGAACCAAAAGGTGATCAAACTTGTATTCAGGCTTCAACACTGACTTCAGTAAGATAGCATGTTCTGCAGGATGAAACACATAATTAAGAAAGCAACCAAAAGACAGAAAAACTGGAATAGTGGAAAAGAAAAAAGCGTACCGTGATGATCAGCCAAGTGCTCTACTGGAATTATACCCTTAGAGTAACCTCTTGCATCAAGATAAACATTGATACCATGGGGGGTCACTCGCTCCACAACTCCTGAGACAATTCTGCCAACCTTCACCTCATGGTCTTCAGAAGTCCTTTTTAACAATAAAATTGAGTGTAAGGATCGATGAAACATAAATCCACAAATATCAATATATTGAAAAAGAATTAAACAAATAACCTTGCATGCTTCATCATGAAACTAAGATTGATTCGCCGCGCTGCTGGAACAGCGCTAGTTATTCTGCATTTAACAACTTGTCCAACATGATACATCGAAACTGGGTCAGATCCAGGTTGCAGACCAAGTTCCAATCTGAAGATTACAAGAAAAAACAATCAAACAAAGGCATCAATTTTAACCCAACCAAAATAAGAAAGAAAGAAGAAGAAGAAACCCAAAGAGCATCAATAATCATTCCACAAATTTGGACTATAAGATAAGAAATGATCAAGAGGCATGAATTATCAACCATCGTACCAAATCATGGGAAATAAATCATGTACCATTGTTATGGATGATGATAGTTCTAAATCCCCCTCTTCAAAATGTAGTGAGAAAAAACCCTCTATCCGGTCTACTCCTTTCCTTTTCTCTTCTACCTTTCCTCTACACAATTGCCTTGTCCTTCTCATCTCACCCAAAACAGTAAACCTCTTAACTTCAATTCCCTACCATTATATTGCAACCCAAATCTCCCTCCTGTAACCTAATCAAAACCCTAAACACTTCAGCCTTTTCCCCCTATAGTAAACCCTAGCCTCAAATGCCACATCTTGTCATCTTTTCTCCTCTTTTATCTCATCACCTTTACCTAAAACACCTTTACCCCTAACATCCCACCAATTTCATAAACCCTAACACATTTGCCTCTTACCCCTCTTTTTCTCGTGACCCTGTCTCTCTTTGGCTTCCTGTGATTTTGCCACGTCTTCTTATAAGAGTGTGGCACTGCTTGCCAGAGTACCAAGGGTGACTCTCGGTCTCTAGGCACCTTTTTTCCTCCAGGTTAACCCCAAAGCCAGTAATTGGACAAAACAGCTGAGTCTCCTAAGGTGGTTTCCAGCTGCAACATTATGCACATAAAAGGGTAGTCTACTTTTTCTACCTCTGATCCAAAGGGTATGAACCAAGCTGGAAATAGCCATCCTGAGCAATGTATTCCTGCAACTAACAGAGTTTCTGTATTTGACAGATTAAAAAACATCGACCAGGTGCAGTCTCCTCCTGTTGCTTCTGCAAAAGTGCTTAAAGTACTTCCACTTATGGGAATGCTACCTTAAACAAGCTTGATGATATTCTAAGACAAGCAGTAGGCAAAAAACACCCTCCAAAATCACCAACCACATCCGATCCACCTAAATCTTTTGCTGCTAATAGTGCACCACCTAAGCCCTCGATACATAGGAATTTAAACTCCAGTGTTTTCCTCCAGTCCACTGCAGCTCCACTTCAAGGGTGCAACCTCCTTCTTCTGTTATTGAAGCTGGAGCTAAATACTGAGACTCCACTTTGGTGGGTTTACTTCTGGATCAAAAAAATTCCTCTCTCCCTTGTCCAATCCACAGCTCTCCAAATCTGAAAGGACTGGTATTCTTAATGTTTTGGGAAATGAAGAGGGCTTATTCTAATTCCAATTCGCTAAGAACAAGGATCTCACCCTATTCTTGAGAAGTCATGGTACTTTGCCCAAAGACTTCTCATTCTATAAAAATAGAGGGTAGGTATGTATCTTATGAAGTCCCAACCAACCTCTATCCCTGTTCAGGTTTTATTTTTTCATGTTCCATGTGAATCTCTAGACTTGAAAGGGAGTCACTATATTGCTAGTGGGGTAGGGAAGCCTTTACAAGCCAACTCCTTAACAGCCATGAGGGCAAGAGCTATCCAAGCTAGCGTTCTTGTGGAGGTTGATGCCCAAGAGAAGCTTGTATCACCAGTAAAGATAGAGAGAAGTGAAGGTGTTTCAACTTTTGTTCAAGTCCTCCAAAGCCTCCTTGATCAAATGTACAGTTAACCAATCACCCGTTGCAAAAATGAAAGCATCACCCACAAAGCAAAGATGAGTGAGCCTTTCCCTCTTACATTGCTAATGGAAGTGAAAACCATCAAGAAGCTTGTCTCCCATAATAAAGTCAAAAATCTCTTCATTACTAGGACAAAGATGTAAGGAGATAAGGAGCCTCCTTGTCTAAGACCCCTAGACAAAGCAAAATAGCACGCTAACTCCCAATATGTTGATGGAAAACATGAGAGTTGATATAAGAGTGATGACCCAATTAATAAATTGGTATGGAAAACCAAGAACTTTAAGAACACGGACAAAACTCCAACAAAGTATGGACATTATCATAAGTTTTCATAAGGTTCACCTTGATAGCACACCAAGCACCTTTGTTATTATATCCTTATGATAACCTTTTAGGAGCTTTGAAGCTATTAGGATATTGTCAACAATTCAACTTCACTTAGTAAAAGTTGTTTGCTCCTTGACCAGCAAAGAACCAACGACAAGTTTCAACCAAACCACCAATATCTTGAAAAAGCACTTGTTGCAACATGCTAGCTGTAGGATGAAAATCCGCAAGAGAGGAAGGGTGTCAACCTTAGGAACAAGAGAAAAATAAGTAGAGTTGCACTTGCCCAAAAAAAAAAAAGTAGAGTTGACTTACTATTTCCCCAATTTTATCTTGCAGCTTTGCTTCGAAATTCTATAAATCGAATCCACCTCTTTCTTATAATTGTTGTGATATAAGAAGTTTATTTTAGCATAGAGCAGATATCCTATAGCATGTTTTTTTATTAAATAGGGATAACATAAGTCATAAGAGGCATGACAATTTCCATCCTAGACTTAAATTTATATTTAGATCTTTATGCAGAAAATTTTATTCTCATTGGACCTTCATACTTTTTAATTCAGAACCCATTTGAAATATTTTACTGTATGGACTTCTCCTCCATCAATCATTTTAATAAACACATCATTGAGAGATCCAAATATATGCTCACAAAGATTTCTTTGGGCAAGACACCACTATTTGCCTCAAAGAAGATCACACTGCTGTCACTTAAAATCCCATCCAGCCCATTCTTAGTTTTCACAAAAGAAACTTCACAGTGCTGTCTAATTGACCGTCGTAATACAATCAACGCTTCCTAGTTTCTACTATTTCAATAACACTTTCCCCTTCCAAGACATAACCAAAGCTGCCAATAGATAAGCATCAAAGAATTCATACAAAGGGCCAAACATCTGCATGCAAGTGAATCACAGACATGTAACATTCTAAAGAGTAAAGGAGATGATGAAAATGAAGGATATCAATTGACACAACAACCATTCTAAAAAATCTAGGACTAAAGGCAAAAAGTAGTAATAATGTCTGCAGGAAAATATAATTTGTTTAATGTAACAACAAAGGATGGCAAGTTGTTGTTTATTGCCACCTGGGAGCAAAGCCTTGGACTCCATTGTAAAACCGAATGAAGCAGCCATGATTTTCTATCTTTGTTATCCAACCATGTGTAATAAGTCCATCAGTAGCATCAGCATAAGAGCTGAGAATTGTAAGTTTTGACTTCACCTGACAAACATCAATTCAGCACCATCAGCACTAGAAATTAAAAATTCTTCAAGAAGATGTAAGCAGTTTCCAGATTCTTTAGGACTTTCTTTATCAATATTCTCAAAGTAAAACATCTGTTTATTTTCCTTTTGGTTTTCTCCAACTCAATATCTTCTCAACTCATCATAAGGGATAGAGAAATTATTTGTTACATCATCAGGCTAAACCTGCAAGTTCCTTTATGAGGCACAAATGGGAAAATTTATCCAGGAAGCAGAAGAATAAATGGAAACTGTTAATTTTTTAGATAAGTAGGACTGATGGAAACTGCTCTCTAGAAAATAATACTTTTGTTCTTCTTCTTTTGATTTTCTCCTCCAAGACTCCTTCGTAAATAAGTAACCAAGCCCCTGCAAGCACAGCTTCTAATCTTCTATCTTAATTATTATTTATCTTATTATATAGAACTTTGTATTTTATTTTCTATCACGAAATTTACATCACATTGAGAAAGGTAGTAAAGTGAAAAGGAAAAGGGAAAAATAAATAAATAAATAAATAAAAAGGACAACTGCTAGAAATTTCCTGGCATTCAGCATTAAAAATATTCACTACTTTAGATAATTCATAATATATAGCCATCTCCAGGACACTGCCACCTTATCATTCCCTTATGAGTATCATCAGCATGTGCAATGCAATATCTGGAAGAGGATGCTGTAGTTGGAGCACACAATCAATTAAAGTGAGATGACAAATTTATTGCTTTTTATCCTTCAAAATAAAGCATTGGAAGCTAGGTGATCACAACAAACGTTTACATACTATCTATCAATCGAAGCCACCTGTGATCAAAATCCAACAACGTACCCTGCTTCAGTTGAAAAGGGATCATACAATTTAAAATTGCCCAATATTTATGTTTTATATAGGGTCTATTCACGCTTCAATTCTTTAAGCTACCACGACATCTTTTAAAAGCTTAAGAAAAATATGCAACAGACAATTTGCAGGCAATCCAACTATTTTATATAAGTAAAGAGAGATTGAACCATCTAAAGAAATGATAGGAAGAACGATACCATTGTTTTCTTGTGCGTTACAGTGATTCTCTTTGACTTGCAACCAAGCACACGGAATACCAGTTCAGCTCCAACCTGTAGAAAGAATTGGCTTCGTGTCTTTTAAAATGATAAAGAATGATTCTTATCCAGTATCTTGACGGAATGTGCAAAATATCACTGAAGAAAAAGAAACCTCCAGTAAACAACCTTAAATTTTTTCCTGGGTTTCATGGTTTCAAATTCTGACATATGCTGAAGAGGACAAAGTGCTTTTACACCACCAGAAAATTGGACAATGGAACCAAAGGTATCAACAGATATGACTTTAGCTTTCACCACCATTCCTGGCTTCACATCTGAGTGAGTAAATACTGAACCTTCAAATGCAGCAGCCTGCTTATCATTTAGAAGTCACCCAATCAAAACTGCTCATAAGTTTGATTAGTACTGGAAGATCTTGTTGTCTACAATACTCCATGATTAAGCATAGACATGGTTGCAAAATCAAGATTAAAATCACAATCAAAGTCAATGATGCATAAAATGCTTTTGAGATTAAATACAATATATATATTTATGGTATAGATATAACCAATAAGGGAGACAGAAGGCTAATAATGTAGAATATTCAATTGTCACACAAGCAATGATAATTTCGGTATGTCTAACACAAACAATCCCGCTACATTACTTGACTTGGTATCAGAAATCTAAGGAAACAACTAGATAGATTTTGGTAAAACCATGATAGTACAACCTACCAAGTAGCTAGACAATTAAATGTTAGCTTAGAAACAATTATAGCTGTCTAGAAAATACTACAAGTAATTTTATAAGTGGAGAGCACAACAGCTACAATATTTTTATTTCTTTTGGGTACTAATCAACCATATTTCTTAACGAGCAAAAATTTACAGTTTTAGAAAGGAGGAAACAGAATGGATTATAGTCATATTTAATCAATTTGCAGAGCTCAAAATCACTCATAATATTAACTTCATCGGCAGCAGAAGGAAGAACTATATATTTTCCTGAAAAATCCTACGTGTTTCATAGCCATAAATTCATGAAAGTCAACTTCGAAAAGATTCTATCAGGAAGTGTGATATCATTCTTACTGTAACTTATCTAACAAAAGACCAAGATGGCTCTTGCCAAGGTCCACAGGATCAAAATGAACTAAGCTCTTAAATTAGATCCTACATGCATTCAACCCATGTCTCTTTTGGTTGGGGACACATATGGACATATACCTAGAAGTTAGATCTCACATATAACTGTTCAGCAAAGCACAGAACACATCTGATAGAATAGAACCACCTCCCAATAACAATATAAGTAAATATGTATGGCTACCTAACCCAGCAATAGAGTCTGCCTAATGTACAAAGCTGACTTGGATACAATTATCGAGTTAACCATTGAACAGAAAGCCAAATTTAACCTAGACCAAGCTCACTGTAAGGAAAAATACAAGCAACAAGATTTGAGCACTTGGGCACCAAAGACATTGCAGCTCCTAATTTTAGAAGTAAAAACAGAAAATGCATGCAGACTTCTATAGTATTTTTTATTTAACAACACAAATTTCTATTAGCAAAATAAAATAAGAGCCCTACTTCCGATTCAAACATGTGTAATCAGGTGACACAAACACCTTTAAAAGTTCCAGTGCTTTAAAGAAGGCATAATTTTTGACATTAAAAAGCTGTAATCCAGAACAATTTGACTTGCTAAAAAGAAATTCTATATTCTTCAATCTTTTATTCAGCAATCATGTTTCAGCAAAAATTAGTATTGGAGTGACCTTCAGAACTCCAACGGCAAGCCCTTCCAAATGCCTAAACCCCAAAATTCGAACCCGAACATGGCTTCCCTCCTTGAACTTCTTTTCCAGCTTTCGAGCATCCTCCTCAGCAATATCAGATAGCTGAAAAAAGAAGAGGGGAAAAATAATAAGAGTAGCATCATAGAAGTCAAGCAATTGAATGGCCATAATTACTTGCAAGTACAAAAACAACTTCCACTTACAGTAACATAAGCTGGAGTAGATTCTGGAGTAGAGGGAATTTCAAGCAGAAGGCCAAATCCTTTGTCCACCCTAACGACATTTGCATCCTCATATATTTCTCCAACTTTGGCATGCTGCAGATTAAGGAGCATGTTCAAATATCAAACAGTGAATAAATAACACACAAACAAACAAAGGGAAACTATCCACATATCATCCAGCCAATACTGCAAGAAGTATTGTAATATAAATATTCAAAATAATGCCTTTCTTATCTTTTAGTTAAAGCTTTTATATGATTTATCTGCTTTCCAAAAGCATTAAATTATGAAAATAAGTCTAAGTTTCTGCACTCTGGGGATGAGTCATCATCCCCTAAATCTGGATCCTAGTTCATTTTCAAGCAATACTTCTACCATTCGATGAAAGTAACAAAGGATCTCAAAAAGCTATCTTTCTGTGATTCCAACTAGTCCATTAGAATATAGAAGGAATTTTAACAGACTGCTAGTAAATTCACTATATTAAAGCTTCTTTTATTGTCTTCTTATGTTGTAGGGCTTTATGTTTTTGGCATCTGTTTCTCTTCTTTCTATTCATACTCTTTTAGCATTCTTTTTCACATCTCCAATATATGCAAAAATCTACAATTCAATTAAAAGCTTCTTGTTTGTTCGAGTAAAAAGAGGAAGAGGAGAGGGAAGAGGGGTGGAAGGAGGACCCCCACTGTAGACTTTTTTCAGCCAACATGCTAATCTAAATGAAAAAATAGAGAGGAGCTATAGTAGAAACCCAATCACCACAAAGAGAAAGCAAATTAAATGTGAAACACCAGCATGTGGATCAAAGTTTTCCCATTGGGAGAAAACTTACTATGGAAGGAGCCCTGTTTTGGAGAAGACATGGATTCAATGTCAAACCAATAGCTCTACTTGAAGGATCAATGAACAAAATCCGAGCATTAACCTGTAGATGGTACTTATCATCACTAACATGCATAAAATGTTTGAAATTACATCCTCATCACACTTAAAATATAATTGTCCTAAAATGCTAAGGATGATCACATTGTTACAATGAAGGTTATGAACTGGTCAGTACAAAACTGAGTGGATAAAGATTGAAACACTATACATTATGTATTAAAATATTTGATGTTAATAAAAAAAAACATAACAATAATATAAATGTTCCATATTACTACAACCATATGTAGCCACTGCCATCGGAGAGCAATAAATGTCTTTGTATGAAGAATAACACAATTAGATGAGAATGAGACCAATGCGTCAAATTGGGACAGGCACAAGCATGCATATAGCTATCATGCAACATTATCATAATTTCAAACCAAAACGAATCCCATGGTGAAATGCTTGATTGATTGTAAACACTTGTATGTATGTACTTCCCCATAGAGAGAGCACAACTTCAAAATAAGTCTTTTGACTAATATATCTCTTCAAAAAGTTAAGCATTTTACTGGCTATAAAGAGGGCAGGCCTTGGAGCAATGATTAAGTTGCTCCTTTGGTGATAGATCAGGTGTTCAAGGCAAAGGTAAAGGCAGCATAATCAAGACTTAAAGAGGCTTTTCTCTAGGCTTTCAATTTGCAATGCAATCAATAATTATCACAATAGAAAAAGACAACATATACGCATTATCCCTCCTCCACTCACCCCTAAACTAGCTAGAGAGCACTTTGTGCACCAACTGAGACTTTCATTGCCAGCTATAAGCAGCAGAAACCATATGTTTTTTGATCAATTGTGTTTTTTCAACTCAATATTAAGACAGTCCTAATGGATAATATGCATTATCTATCAATCCTCACCTTTTTTTTCTTTGAATTTAGGCACAACTAGGCGGATAATCTAAACCAAAAACCATAAAACAAAATCCAAACTGCACCTTGATTCCACAAATGATCTAGTACTTAGAAATTAGAAGAATAGCTCAAAACACAAATAGAAGATTTTTTAGATATTGCTTTTCTTGAACACGCATCTAAACCTCAGTAAAATAAAGCATCATCAGGGGGCTCAATGATCACCAAAAAGCAAAAGCAGTGAGAAGATTTTATGAAGCAAACCATATTTCTATACTAGGTCTGGTAGAAACAAAAATTAAGCCAAATAAATCGCCTTCAGTTTGGGCTAGAATCTTTCCATCTTGGAACCTAGAATACCATCCAAGTGGCCAAGTTTGGGTGGCATGGCACCCTTTCATCTAGAGAGTAAGTGTTTCTTCTTCAAATAGACAGTTCATGCACTACCGATGTCAGAAAATAGGAGAGGACGCATGCTTTTGGTTCACCTATGTATGCGATGCAAATTCTACATTAGAAAGGGAAGCGTTGTGGTCAGAACTACTACTTATCAAAGCTTCAATCCAAGAACCTTGACTTCAAGGGGTGACTTCAATGAATGTCGGAGTGTGGACGAGAAAATTGGAGGTAACAAAGTCATAACACCAGGCATGGATCATTTCAATAAGTTTTGCTTGGAAGCGGAGCTAGAAGGGGCGAGGACTAGTGGCCCCCTTCATACATGGACAAATAAAAGTCCATCTAACCTATTTTTGAGGGGACTTGACAGTTTTTTTATCAACTTGGAATGGCTACAAGTTTATCCGAACACTGAAGTCACAGTATGCCCCCCTGGGATATCTGATAACAGTCCAGTTATTGCTCATCTACATCAGCAAACACAAAAAAGGAACATCCCTTTTAAGTTCCTTGACTTCTGAAGTAAAGACCCCCAGTTTTTCCCTTTGGTTGAATGGATTTGGTATAAGAGAGTGGAAGGCACACCCATATTTAGAGTGGTATCAAAATTGAAGCTGCTAAAGGAGGAGTTGAGGAAGCTCAATAAGAAATAATATTCTAATATTGCAATGAGCGTCTCCCTAAGTCTAGGGGCATTAGAGAGTATTCAACTTCCTAATCATGCTGACCCTACAAATGCAAATTGGGACTTGGAGAAAAAAAGGTTCAAAGACCACTGCTGACTTGCAATGACTGAGGAATCTATTTTAAGGCAAAAGTCTAGACAAACATGGTTGAAGTTAGGGGACATAAATTCTTCTTATTTCTTCTACTCTTTAAAACAAAAGCACTCTAGAGATGGTATTCATTGTCTAACTCTAAAGGATGGTTCAAGGACGTCGGACAAACAGTACATCCAAGAGGCAGCTATATCATACTTTCATAATCTATTAACCACTTCCTCTCTTATTCCTTCACACCTAGAGGGTATTCCCTCTTTGGTGGAAAAGACGATCTCCTCTAAGGAGTGGCAGCATCTTATTAAACCAGTGGACAATGAGGAAATAAGGGATGCTTTGTGCGCTATTGCTAAAGACAAAGCATTGGGGTTGGATAGGTACAATGCTAATTTCTTAAGTTGACTTGGCACATGTTGTATTCCTTAAGCGATGGATCTAGTCATGGGACGATGTAACATGGAATCATAATCAGATGAGTTTGATTGTGAACCTTTTCTACCTTTCCTACCTAGATTGCTCGATATTATGGGCTCGTCAAGGGTAAAGGGAACCCAAAGACCTTATTTCCAAGACCCAAGCTTCTGAAATTTTTCTTCATAAAAACTACAGTACCAGGGTAGGAATCTCTTAAATGGAAGTTACATGTAGAAACTGTTGTCCTATAAAATAGGACCACATGACACACATAATAACTGACTTCTAACTGTCTAACAACACCTGACACATAATCTATGAGGCTAAATACATACAAACTAACAACAGAAACATCAAACACATACAAAAATGAGAACAGAAATATCACATCATAATCCTAAATAAGTTCCTAACATATTTATTTATTCTTACAAACATATTTCCTTCCAAAGAAAGGATCCTTCTTCACACTCTTAGAATCCATAACAGCACATTATTGGAGAAGAAGTATGCTTAGCTATTAAAGAATTCTTTGCTTCAGGGAAGCACTTAAAGTCAATCAACTCCACTTGTCTTGCTTTGATTCCTAAGGTGAGTACCCCTGAGTCTCTTGTGGATTTTAGACCCATTTCTTGCTGCAATGTTCTCTATAAGTGTATCTCTAAAATTCTTGCAAACCGCATTCAAAGTGTACTACCAAAGCTTGCTAGGAAAGAGCAATCTACTTTCATTGAAGGAAGGAGGATGCTTGTTGATAACATCCTTGTAGCACAAGAACTTATGCAAAGGTACCATAAGGATGCTCATGGTGCTAGATGTGCAGTAAAGATTAACATAATGAAGACTTATGATCACGTAAATTACGCTTTTTTGGAGCTCCTCTTATATGCTCTAAATTTCCCCCCCATTTTTATACATTGGATCATGGCATGCGTATCATCTCCAAGATTTTCTATTAATTTAAATGGAGAATTAATGGGCTTCGTTGCTAGCAATCGAGGATTAAGACAACGGGATCCAATCTCCCCTTACCTATTTGTCTTAGTTATGGAAATCTTATCAAGTCTCCTAAGAAAAGTGAACACAAATCAAGGCTTCAAACACCACTGGTATTGTAAAAAAGGAAAGCTCAATCATCTCTGTTTTCCTAATTACATTCTTATCTTTTCTAGAGGTGATGTGACCTCAGTGACTCTGATTAATTAATGCTTACAGTATTTTTCTGCTCTCTCGGGTCTCCAAGCAAGCTCATCAAAAAGCCATCTATTCTTTAGTTAACCCGACAATCAAGTCTGAGATCTTGTCAATCACCGAGTTGAAGGAAGAACAGCTAGTAGTTAAATACTTGGGAGTTCCTCTCATTTTGACTAGGTTCACCCATGCATACTGCCACAATTTGGTAGAGAAGTTTGCTACTAGGATTAATAGCTAGTCCACTAAATATCTTTCTTATGCAGGTCTTGTTCAATTGATCAAGAGTATTCTTTTCTCATTACAAGTCTACTAGGCATCTATCTTTATCCTCCTAAAGAAAATTCTAAAAGAGCCAAATGCCAAGATGATGCAGTTCTTATGAAATGGAGTGAACGAGACAAAAGCTAAAGCCAAGGTTTCTTGGGACAAAATATGCATTCCTAAGAATGAAGGCAGCTTGGGAATCATGAATATCACCCTATGGAACAAAGTGGTGCAATTGAAACATATTTAACACTTGAATGTCGACCTTAATGGCTTATGGCCAAGTTAGGTAAGGGGTGAAATCTTAAAGGGCAAAAACTTCTAGGCCACCCCAAACCCCATACAAAGCTCTTGGTCTTGGCACAAAATCCTCCACGCTAGAAGTTAGGCTAGATAGCTATTTACTTAGAACATTGGGGAAGGTAAGAAATGTATCCCTTTGGTACGACTCATGGCATCCAAATGGTCTAATTGCTACTTGGATAGGTGAAAGAGCCATTTAAGCCATGAATTGGAGAAAAGAGGCAAGATTGTGTGACATTGTTCATGGAGCTAGATGGTGATGGGGGCCATGGCTAAAAGGGGATATTTGGGATTCCATTTACTCCAGCTTACCCCATCATATGACACCTAAGGTGCGGTTGAAGATGCATTTATATGGACAGCAGATCCTAGCAAAGGTTTCAGTATCAAATCAACATACAACTTAATGAGAAGGAAAAACCAAATCACTTCTTGGCATACCATTGTGTGGAATGAGGCTAACATTCCTTGACACTTGTTCATTTTATGGCTTGCAATCAAAGAAAGACTATTAACCCAAGACAAGTTGCTTCAGTGGGGTATTCTTACCCATAACCACTATCACCTATGTGCAATGGAGGAAGAAAACCACCAAAATCTTCTTATCGCGTGCAAATTCATAGGGCATGTTTGGGTAGAGATCCAATGAGAGTTTTTTCCATCATGGACCAACTATCTCCTAGCAGGCTCTATGTCCTCTTTTGTGGAAAATTTCAAAAAGCTAAAATCACCAAAATGGATGAGGATTCCATCAATTGTGATCTATCTTATTTGGAAGGAAAGAAATTCTAAACGCACGAGAGGCGCTTCTATTCCAGCAGCTAGTTTAGCTAGGGTCATTTTGTCTTACTTCGACGTATAATTATGAGCTTATAGTGCTGTCTAAGTTAGCCATCCACATTCCTTTTGTTTTTGTAAAATGTGCATAATGAACTTGGTTTATTCTTGTATATCCTAGCTGGTTCTCTCATTCTTTATTAATACAATTATCTGACCTTACCCAAAAAAAACAAAGCATCATCGGTCCTGCTAAGAAGGCGTATTATATATCTGTAGAAGTGGGACAGATCAGTTATGCAATTGGAGTAAAAGGTAATAACCCATAAAGATTGCTAAACGTGAAAATGTCATATCAATAGTCTGGCATGAATGCAAAAAAGGGATCCCAAGAGAGTTTCTTCAATCATAAGGATGAATCCTAATATTAAAGAACACTTGAAAATATAACCTTTTTGTTTTGAGGGTAATCTTCACTCCACCTTCTTGTTGGCAAACTATCCTCAAGGTGAAACAAGTCAACCTGCAAATAATTGCAAAAGAAGATGAAATGACAACAATGGCCATATGGTCCCTTTACTTGCCTTTTGTTATAAGAGAATATCAAGCTTACGGTTCCCGTAAAGTAAGTGAGAAATGATAGCAGGACCCCATTTTCAAGAGTTGATTTCACATAGGCATTAACCATCATTCCAGGTACAAGCAAATCAATCAAGATGCCTTTCAAATCCTTCGTCTACATAAGATAGTAAAAATGGCAGGTCCTTTAGAAGAGATATTATCCTGATTTAAGGGGAAAAAAGAAACCAGAAGTGAATTCTGTGTGGTTGGAATCAGAGGTTGCATACCACATGTTTTGATACCAAATCCAGGTTAGGGTTGAGATAAACAACTTTACGAGTTTTATCTATGCCTTTGATAATCCCTTGTAACAACTTCCCACTTTTCAGCTCCAGAACTCTGCTCCCTGTTCAAAGGAAAACAACAGATATTGAACATGCATATTGGAATAACTTAGAAAGAAAATTTCAAGATAAAGATCTCATTGCCAGTAACCTCCCACAAGAATGCAAAATTGTGTTAGTTCGTTTACAGAATTTACTTAAAATGTTACCAGAAATAAAACAATCAACTTCATGAAAAAAATCAAACCACCAAAAAATAAACTGATCGTTCCTTCCTTTGCCACACAAACTAGATATTGATTCAGCATACATTTCTACTTCTCTAACATATACACGTGAGGACCCTATTTTCATCTTTTTCATCTGCTGGACAAGTCCTTTTTCCAATAAAAATCTTTTCTTCAAGCCAAAACAAACCAATGCTTTAACACACTACAGCATTAATACGTATTCTTCATTGAAGAATGCCTTGTTCTTCCAATGCCACCACAGAAATTCAAAAAATCGCACAATCATACGCCTAGATTGCTTCACCTTGACATCTTTTTCATTTGTTGTAAAAAGATCCTCTATAAACACTTTTAGTAGAACTTGCTAGAGTCCATCTAATCCCCATCCTTGTCTTTCTCAAAGAATATATATTGTATTTGAATTGAGAAGCGCTCTGTTTAGCAAGTTACATTAGCAAGGTTTGGACATCATGTGTTTCTTTCCTTTTGTATGTTGATATATGGATATCAAATATAAATAATTTTTACATTATGTTGACACGTCAAGCTTTCCCTAAGGATGAGGTCTTCATAGAAAGATATCTTTCGATGTACAGAAAGTCCCCAGGCTACTTAACTCTCATTTATCTAATTTTCTGGGCCAGAACTCCCATTTATCAATAACCACATGGTTATTCAGGTTTACCAAAGAAAGCAATCAAAATAATCAAACGTATGAAAGATCAACTAGAAGATCACTATCCAGATTTATAGAAGAAAAAACTATCAACAAAATAATTACTCAAAATGAAAAGTAACGACAAAATAACCATTTGCTATTATTACTCATAGTGGAACCAAATATCTGCTTGAACATAAGCACTATATTTTTACATGAAAAATACAGAATCCAAGAGGCCAAGGAGAATGAAAAAATAAAAAAAAAATTTCAAGTAGAACAAGGAATGACTTCACTAACCATCTTGAGCATCTTTTGGCAAAAATCCTGAAAAAGAGGGCGAACCAAAATGAAGAATGTAGCCATGATCTTCTACACTTTTCACACAAGCTGACAGGACCTGTAGTTGTGAATAAGTGAGAATAAGCAACTACATCTTCAACATTTGCAGAAGAAAAGTAACTTTTTATCATAAGTTGTGATAGACATTGCATATTAAAGACACAATGAAGAGTAGAGAACAGAACTTAAA
The DNA here is from genome assembly GCA_024138015.1 of Lumnitzera littorea. Lineage (NCBI taxonomy): Eukaryota > Viridiplantae > Streptophyta > Magnoliopsida > Myrtales > Combretaceae > Lumnitzera > Lumnitzera littorea. The sequence continues at coordinate 56,395,657 of JAMXBB010000003.1, read as the reverse complement.
GAAAAAAGACACACAACATTGTGAACAAGAAAAACAGGAAAATTTCAGCCCATATACCAATGAAGATACAGCAAAATACTCTTTTATCAACTTTACCCAAGTAAGGTTGCTGCATATGTAGAACAATTTAACAATATCATGAAAATATAAGCATGCTAAACATTAAAAAGCAAAACCCACCAGTTTTGCATTTTCCTTCAGATTCTACCACCAATAAAGGTATGAGAAATCCAACTGTAAATGGGGTAGGGCAGAAGCCTGCAAAACCATTCCCTATTGTCCTAACTAAATTCTCTATGCCTAAATAATATGCAAATCAACCAGTCATAAATTATGGATCCCTTGCGTCATGCTTTGAAATTTGATCTCAGCATCAAATATTGATATTAAAAGTCCCCAACTATAGAAAAAAAGTCTAAAAGCAGGGGTTTGTCAGAAAGATTTTCCCAAACAAGAGATGTCGCTTAAGCCATTTGCTGCCTGCTGTTACTCATGTAGCATATCCCTTAAAATGCCACGTTGAAAGGTCCATTATTAAACCCATCTATAATAGCATTTCTGCATACTTCAATAAAATTGAAAAGAGTTATAGCCTAATACAAGGTTTAAAACCAGAAAAACCTGTACCATAAGAACCATGACATGCATGCATACTGTTAACAATCATTCTGATAATTAACTACTAAACCAACATTGAAATTTCTTTGATTAGAAACTGAGAATGAGATAAAATGTTCAAACTAACCTATAGATACATCAAAGAGCATCAAGGACTATTAGTTTTTAGAGATCAATGTCTCAGGGTAGACAACCAAAAAACCATGGCAAAAGGAAAATGTGAATTAAATTGATTAGTCCCATTCCATCGTAGATTCAAATAATAAGGCCTATCAAGCAAGAAAATCATCTTTGGAAGCCTGTAACTATCTTACCATTCCTTCTTGTACAGCCTCTATTGTAATGCCTTCATGTAACAATGAAAGACGGAGAGAAAGCCACATCTTCTGTTTACCCTTCTCTTTACTATAATCATCTACCCGCAACACAACACAAGAAACAAATTCCCCCACGTCAAACAAACTTGAAAGCAGACCACTTTCACCCTCCTGTCAATAGATAGAACCGTGAGCTCTGCCAACTGAAATATCGCAAGTATATAACCAACAAGACAAAAGAGGGGAAAAGAGTGAAGTGTTAGTAAAAACAATCTCAAAAGTACCTCAATGCCATCTAACACAGGATCATATGCATCAGCTATCCGAACTAAGCCACGTAAGTTACCCGGAAGACTGACTACTAGATCTTTTTCATTTATTTCCGCGATGACTCCCCAAACCTTCATACCAGGTGAGACATTCTGCATACACTTTGAAGCACATTCATTGATATGATGACATGGCAATGCTACATTCTTAAATTATGCCAGTTGACATGTAAGAATAAGGGAGTAGAGACTCGACACAACAACTCCAAATCAGCAGCAGCAACATATACTTACTGGAAAAAAGGGGAAAAAAAAAAGCACAACACATGAAATGCATACCTTAAAAGTGATCCTATTTACAAATTTAGGCAGTTTTCCAGAAATCCCATCTCCAAAAAGTGAACCAAGATCATCATCATTGGTACAGCCTTTCTTTTGCAAATTCTTCCTCCTCTTCTTTTTTCCCATCCTCTCACTGGCCGCAAATTGCTCATCAACTTCGGCATGAACTTCTTCACGCTCTCGTCTACTGAGCAAACTCCCGCCCCCTAAAAATGATGAGCCGGAGGGTAATAAGTCGAACTAATAACCAACACGATGATGATTCTCAATCGATTATTTTGCTTCTCTATACTAAAATTTTGCCATCATGAAATTAAACAACTAGCATGCAAAGAGCAGAGAACTCCATACATATCGAAACGCATCCCTGATTATTATGATTGTTTATGGCCTAAAACAAAGGAAAAACAGAATCTAGCGAACAATAACCTCTAGGAAAATCAGGAAGATTGTCGTCTTCGAGGTGTAACGCCAAAGATTTCTGTTGAGCAGCTTCATTTAGCTTCCTTTTCCCTTTGAATGACTTCTTCGAGCCTCTTGAAACTCCTGGACCACCCCTCGAGTTGCTTCTTTGAGATTTTAGTGCTGCCATCCTTCTTGCTGAGGCGCAAACAGCGAGTCTTCAAAGAAGTGTCCAAACAAAGAAATTAGAGGTTAGGGCTTTGCAAGGGTATATGACTGCCGGTATAGTGGGCAAGGTTTCATATGACAAAAACAACCCTGTAAGGGCTCAAGTGCCAAGAGAACGCGCCACTGCTCCTAAAATGATTAGGGATTCGATATAGAACAATTCCACCCAAATTAAATAAAAAATTTTATTTTAATTTTAATTTTAATTTTTGAAGCTACTATTAATATATTTTTAAAGGATTTTTTTAAATTAATATTCAATATGTTTATTAATTTTTTTAATAATAAAATACAAGATAAAGTCAATGAAATGTTATATTATTTCTTATCGAGTTAGGTATTTTGTTATGCTTTTTTTATAATTCCAAAAACCAACCTAAACCCTACAAAACTTTTAATTATGTTCCGAAACTCGATCCTAAACCCTGTTTTGCATCCCTACTTTTTAAGCTCAACAATTAACCTATAAAGGCTTAACAAATAGGTTATGATAAGTATTAAGGAGAAAAAAAATTCAATTTATCCAGGGAAAAAGTAATTTTAAAAGAAAAGGTCTCTACCAAAGTACATAGTAAAATCTTGTTGATAAATCGTTTGACGAAAATGTAATTTAGTTTTGGTTAGTTTTATGATGAGATAATGAAGAAATCATATTATAATACCCTTTAAATATTAAATAAGAGAACTTTAATCATTAAAACGTTTTTTAGTATATTAACCTGATATATGTCGAAACTCTGAAGTTAAGTATGTTCATACTAAGTCAATCGTAGACTAGATGACTTTCTAAGAAACTATTACACTACCGTACAGCGTTTTATAACAAAGTAGATAATGCCTTGGTTGAAAAAATTCCATGCATATTATTACATGCTTCCATAAAATGCGATTAATAAATTGCATATTATACATGTGATTTATAAATTGCATACAACCTTATGATTTAACTTTTTTTTTTCCACTAATTTAACCTATAATTAAATGAGTCGTTTTTTGTCAAAAGAAATTGTGGCTTTAACTTAGGATTTTCCAAACTTACATCACCCAAACTTCTTCTTTCTCCTTTATTCATATCAACATCTCTCTCAATAGAAAAAGGAGGGGTAGCAACTTATACATCTTTTTCTCTTACCTAAGTGATTTAGCTAACTTTTTTTTTTTAATCAAAATCAATGTTTTGTAAGTTTCACTCATGTCATTAATATACATTAAGCAAGTTAATACCAATATTTTTCTATTTTCACCATAGTTGTCAAAATCGTAATTTTATCTATGTAATTCTACAAGTTTACAATTTTAGGCGACTTTTTCGAGTTAACTCGAATATAGAATCTTTTTTCATATAAAACTTACATTTTTAATCGAGTTTGCATATAAATTTGGTAAAAACTTATGTTTTTGATTAAGTTTACTGATGCTATATATTTGAGTTAAATAAACTAAAAAATTAAAGAAAAAAGTAATACAACTAATTTTTTATAAGCCTACAACTAATTTTTTACAAGCTATCAACTATTAAGGCATTACAGCATCTATTATATCCTATTCCTATTTTTTACCTTTTTCTTTCTCTCTTAATCTCTTATTTTATATTCATAGCTTTCATTTAAGATTTAGCTCCAATAACAAAGTTTATAAAAAAAACTATATACTTTATTTTATACCATCAATAACTTAAAATAAGTTGAAATGTTTGATTCTATTTAATTTATAGCTTAAAAAAAAAAGTTTAGTTTCAGCTCTATTTATTCTGCTTCCAAACATATTAGATTATATATTAAAAATTTGTATGAAAAAAAAAACTTAATTTCTTCATTTTTTATTAAATTTTCATCATATATTTCAACAATTTTACAAACTCTCTAATAATTTTAGCCAAAATCACAAGTTTAATAAACTTGGTTTTCACTAGTTAAAATATACATTATTTTAGAAACCTTAACTAGAGAGTCTCATGCATGCTTGTAAATAAGAGAAAGAAGTGAGGAATTCTATATGTTTGTTCTATTTTCTACAAGTAAAGTTAAAATAATAGACAAATTTTGCCTCCATTTCATTATCCAAGCTATTTATGGAGGTAATTTAGATATAACCTAAGTTTTGCTTCCACTTCTACCATTTTGTGTGATTTTTAGTACCATTGTTAATAGGTATTGGAAATGGTATATCATGTGAGAATTACAATATCTACCCATGGAAGTATCTTAAATCATAGGTTGGGGTTTACTATGATAGGGGGCAAAATAAATCAAAATGAGGTCAAATATGGGCTACACAAAATTATTACATGAAATACATGAAACTATAGGAATTAATTTAAGCAACCATTAAGTGAAGTGTTTCACAGACAACACGCAATTTTTAACTCTGTTTGTATTCAACCCCAATACACTTTGTTGCCTACAATTGATGATAATATTAGTAATCTTATTGAATTTACAAAAGAAGCGAGTCGTTTATTCATTTAGGAGCTGTTTATCAAGTTACAAGATAAGTCCACTATGAGACAAGAATAAAGCACCATAAATGGAACCATTATGCCTTCTTTTTCTCAAGTGCAACTATTCATGAATGTGCTTAGTTCGCTTAAACAAAATGACGATGTAAGGAGGGAGATGGAAGAAGACATGGATTACTTGTTGATAAAGAATTTCAAAAAAGGCCTAACAAGGTTTAATATGACCTATTACAAGCTCTTTTAGCCCAGTTTTGACCCAAACCTATGAATTGAACCTTACGTACATGCGATGAGCTATACACCCTTATGAAGAGCTTGGACCAAATGGAAGGAGCTCGGAGCTATTTCAAATAACTCGGGAATTAAGAGCTACTGTCAAGACCCTAAAAGGAGTTTAGTAGGATTACTTAAAATTTCCATATCACATATGCACTCATGATATGAAAATCGCCTTGTAAATTAAAAATTGCAAGACTCTAAATGATTAATCAGTAAGGTCATTGAATTGTTAATTAATTAACACATTATAAAATATAAAAACTATGAATATCCAATATTCTACAGTTCTTTCAAAACAGTAAAGAATCGATATTCCCTACCAAATGATAAGATCAAGTAGTATAAACATAAAATTACAAACTTATCGAAGTTACTAAAATGTACATATATAAGTGGTAGTTATATTTAAAATCTCAAATGAGCTATACAATCTTCCGATAATTTTAACCTCTAAAACATTTCAATACTTACACTTAATACTCGACTCTTAACCTATATCTAATTATTTATCAACCGGCAAAAGAAAAATTATTGAAGACTAAGTTACAAAGGCTTAGTGAGCTATCCTTTATACTATACTGGCAAGCAAGTTATCAAATAATTTATTACAATCATATGAATGCATGCATACGTAGTATGCGAAATAATATATGCAGTTGACCGATACTGCATATAATATCTTATTTTAATGTCCTTCATGATAAAGGTTGGAGATACATCGACACCAATCATAACCAGGCTTTAGCACCTGGGTTTTTAACCATAAATTTAGATTTCGTATTTTGCAAAATACATTTCCATTTTTAAGAAATCTAGTAGCACACTAAAATCCCAGGTCTAGTGGTAAGGTAACCTTCGCAGTCAACATTCCCACCTTACAACAGAGGTCTCTAAACTCGACCCTTAGCCAGACGGTTAGCATCTCCAACGCCTAATAAGCCTGTAAGCCTATAAGTTGGGGTAAAATCATGTTGTACGAATGTACTGTACTAAACACTTTAATTCAATGTATATAAACAACCCCTGCATAACCTTTCTTTACCTTTGTATGAAGTGATGACCGAAATAAGAAATGTAATGCATGGTAAATGTATGACCCTTATTAATTTAAGATAAACCAAATATAATTAAGTTAAATTATGTGGCGATCAATCAATATCGGCAAACCATCCAATTCATGTAACAATCAATTATACAATCAAATCTTCAATTATCGTATTTAACAATATTTTTCACGGTAATCAATCAATATCAAGCACATACATATTCTGAACCCCATGCATCAAATTATTAATATTCAATTTAAGTGCACTAATTATAAGTACAAAATAAATATAAAGTCATCGAGAGTACTTACTCGGCCTTAACGTTTCTCATGCTTATTGTAATAATCAGTCAGAAGATTCAAACCCTCATCTAGATTACCTAATCATTACGAGATAAAAACGATAATAAGTAATTGAATTAATTAATGGTTCTAGATATCTATCTATCTAATTTTATTTAGATTACTATTAACTTTTATCCGATTGAATCGTATCACTAATCGTATGTAACTTTTTTATTTTGTTTTCGATATTTGCGAACTTATAGTCGTTTTTCATCATTTTTGAATATACGTTCACACGGTGATATCCGTTTTAGATGTTAAGACCCATATTTTATGATATGGACTAAATTTATTGAAATTTTAATTATTAAAGCTTAAATATTCTTATTGGCTAGTTTTATATCTTATTTTAGTACTTACGATTTAATTAGCCATTAGATTCTTATACTTAGATGATTTTACATTGTGATTACTAATTTATGAGCTTAAATAAGGTCGATTCAATTTAAGATGGGTATTAAGGGCTTAAAGAAGTTTCGGCCCATATGTATGTATATACATATATATATTCTTTCTTTATGCCATCTTATATTTTACTATTTTATAGGTTTATGTCATTACTTATGTCATCAATTCCTTATGTTACTACTTATGTCATCGACTACTTATGTCATCGATTACTTATGTTACCGCTTTTATCCATACTTCATACTTATACTCTTATGTATTATACACATAGGTTATCTATATATACATTTCTAATGTACTTGTATGTATACTAGTATACTTATACATTACGATATATACATACGTATTTTCATATGCCTAGTATACCCTCTTAAGAAAGCTTCACCTAACCCATATTTTTACACTTAAAGAGCTTATTTAGCAAGGTAGATGTATGTATAGTTAGTATACTCTTCCCTTTTGGTTATGTACATAAAAGGTACTTATGTATAAAAGTATCCAAACATGTGTTTATCAAGTGTATTCTTGTATACACATGTTTAAGCTTATGTATATGTGTTCCTCTTCAATTATCTAAAGATTTCCTACACTTAGACTAAGCATCTCACCAAAACTCTTACACATATACTTCTTATGTATTTACTTGTTGCATGAATATAGGTATTTCTATACTTCTAAACATGAATATGGAGTTTTCTACCTTCAAAACACATATGTACATATTATACAAAGTTTTTACACTAACTAACCTAACTTATATATCTAACTACTAAATAAAATGAAGAATTACCTAATAACATACCTTTTTCTCCTTCATAATATGAATAGAAAGACAAATATATATGGCATGATGGTTTGTTTTAGTAGTTAGAATTGTGAAAGCGAAGTTGAGAAAGTATTTGGAATTAAGGGAGCAAGGGGGTTATGATTTTGATGAGGGAGAAAAGGGCTTTGTTTTGTGTTGTTTTTGTGTTTTAAAAAATGAAAACAAGTGGGGTCCTAAGTAGAGAAGAAGTAGATGACAAAGGAAAGGTAAAATTAGACAAAGATATGTGTAGAAAGTTAAGGAAAAAATGAAGTTCTCTAGATGACAATGATATTTTGTTGACTTTTCAACATATTGACTTAGTCAACCTTTGACTTGATCAAATATTAACTTAGTCAACTATTTAGGATTACATGTAATTTAGGTGTATATAATGAAGTAATTAGGGAAAATTAGGAAGAAAATTAAAGAAATGAAAGGAATATAAAGTTTCTTGAAATGATAAATAAGAATAGTTAATGAGATCTTTCTTTAAGTATTTATATCCTATATACATTATTTAGTATGGTACTTAGCGTAACTATCATGAAATATGTCATTTAGAATACTAATACCAACTATATGTAGTATAAACATCAACTAAACACTTAACTTTATTTAACACTAACCTAGTTATATAATTAGAAGATGTATGTGATCTATAATGCAATATCTTAATTTTCTAGTAAATTAAATTAGTATTATATGCATTTATGAATAATTGAAAGTTATCTTGATTATTTGATAATGATTTAGTATGATACTAAGGATATATTAGAAATTAGGATTTTAGAATAGATTATAGTAACTTAGTACTTTTATATCTTTAAAATTATAATTTTAGGGTTTTATCACTTTTAAGTATAACTCTAATGTTTATATACATTTAGGGTCTAAAAATTTTATATACAATTAAATTTTCGATTGTTATCTTAAGGTTTTCATCTTAACTAACCTTGTCGACTCTTAAGTATATATAACTTGCTAGAGTCTACTTTAGATGTTAGGTTGAAAAATTTGGGGGCTTACAACTGCAATCTCTAATCAACTTAATTAGGCTAAACCATAAGCATGCAATTGTTGGATGTTTAAAATAAGATAAGGAGACACAAACAGTGTGACAGTTATTACATAAGTAACCATCCACTACCCCCATGTTCTTAACAATCAAAGAGTGGTCTAAAAGCTCTTTTCTCTGTATGAGAAGTGTATTAACCATAAGAGGAAGGATAGTTACAAGCAGCTGTCTCTAAAATTGCTCGAAAGGTGTACAGTAATGCTTCTTAGCCTTTTATCATTTTATTCTCTTGAGTATGCACATACTCACTTAAGCATCAGAATAGTTATGGAAAAGTCCCTCCAATACCCCTTTGGCTAATCTTTTACTTCTTACAAGCCTCATTAGCAATCTTAAGCCTAAGTTCATTACACTAATTTTGACTATCGATAGTTTGGCACCATCTATTTTTAAAACCTATCATAGTGACTAAAAATAAGAATAAGGAAGATAATGTTAGGGGTAAATGCCATACCCCTCGATTGACTTAAGGAGAGTAGCACTTATAGCAACAACTACCAACTCATCCAGAGCTAAAATGAAACTCTTCCTCAACTACAACCCCAATATGAATTTACATGCATTATGAATAGTTACCTACTAAATAACGCAATAGTATGAGGAAGTTTCAATGCAAAAATGTTGATTTTAGAGCAAGGTTGGAAGAACGTGATTCCACATCTTCTCTATGCTACCTTTAGAGGATATGAGTGGTGACTCACTACATCCTTTAAGGGATGACCAGTGTCATCACGTGCTATATAAGGCTCTAATTAAGGGTTGTAGTCATTAGCAAGCATAAGTAGTTGCTCCTACTAAACGTATACTCTCAACTATGTTAGGGAGTAAACTAAATGATCCACAACAAGCACCATCACCATTATGATCATGTTATTGCTCCCTAATATCAAGAGATACCAAAGTGTATAACTACTTGTTCTTTGTAGAATTTTGTCACATGAATGAGTCTATAAGATCTAGAAGAGTGCATTTGAAAGTTCTTAGTTGATAAGGTATCAACTAGAGAACTAGGGAAAAAGTCTAAGGGTAGAAGTCCTTTTATTAGGAAGATTGTAGAAGAAGTCTTTCCCTTAAGCGTCAAATTACCATAATTTGATATGTGTGATGGCAAAATAGACCTAAATGATCATTTGAACACATTTCATACACTCATGGAGCTATGTGGGCTTAGCAATGCAATCACATATAAGGTCTTCCCCTCAGCTCTCAAAAAATTTTCTAACAATTAGTCTAACAAGCTAAAACCAAGGTCAATATCATCTTTTGACTAGTTTACCAATGAATTTTAACAATATTTTTTTTGCTAGCAAGCCATGGGCAAAGGATTCTTTGCTTCTTGCTTCAATACGGTAAAAATTGAGTGAGAGTATCAAGGATTATGTACATCATTTTAACTAATTGATGACTAAAATCCTAAGCCGTAATAAAAGTATAACTTTCCATGCAATTTGCAGGGGGGTAAGGGAAAGTTCTAACCTATTTGAGTCTTTCACAAAGCTTCCTCTAACTTCTTTGGATGAATTCTACCAAAAGGTAGACAAGTTTATTGAGTAAGAGGATCATCTATAAGCAAGAACAAACCTCGAAAACAAAAAACCTAATAAGAAACTGGATTACAAGAGGACTTAAGTAAATGATCGATTAAGTGGAAGGTTTGATAGAGGGAATTAACTTGAAATCAATAGTTTTGGAGATTAGAAATGTTTAATCCTATCCTATGCAATTCATACTCCTTTGAACTAACCGATGTTCAATATTCTCATGGAATTGTGCAACTAAAGCTTCCTACCTTAGCCATAAAGGATGCGAAGGAATACATCAAGAAAGAATTCAAACAAGTATTGTGACTTCCATTGCCATAGAGGTCATAACACCAATGAGTGCATTAAGTTAAAGAATGCTTTAGAAAATGCAATTCAAAAGGGATATTTGAAGAAGTTTATTATTGATCGAAATAATATGATTGAATGAACTACTAAGAGGAGAGGGATCAAGGATGATTGACCTACTAGAGATGTTGAAAGGTGAGATAATGTAGCAAATAACAATAATAATAACCAAGCTTGCAATGGCATCACTACTATCTTTGAAGGACCTCAAAATGGGAGTAGTTTTGGCATTTTAAGCTCAATAAGCACTTCGAGAGATCACGTTTTGAGTGTTCGAGGCAAGAAGTAAAAGGTCAATGAAACTGTGAGTTTTTTTTTATGATAATTTGCAAGGGATTTATTTTATGTATGATGATGTGCTGGTCATTAACACAAGGGTAGCCACATTAGATGTAAGGAAGATCATAATTGACATTGGCAATTCTATTGACATAATATTTAAGCATACATTAATCAAATGCATCCTAAGTTTGACAGTAAGATGAAACCTTATAAGTACAATTTGTATGGGTTTAATAACCAGCCTTTCCAAGTCTAGGGAGTTGTTACACTTCCTTTACGGCGTAGTGATGATGAGAAGATATTGAAAGACAAGTAGAATTTGTTATTATGATTGCTTGTCCCCTTACAATGCAATCATGGGGTAACCTTCTATAAATATTTTTAAATTGTTCCTTTCAATGGCTTATTTGAAGGAAAAATCTCTAATGCAATAAGAATTAAAGTTTGTCAAGGAGATCAACACTTACATGATCACTTTATTTTAAAGCATTAAAGATATATCAAGTTTACAGTATTAAGCAAAGCTTAAAACAAAGGCTAGCGATCAGAGGTAGGCCAATAAAGGTAACATTAATTATTCAATTAAGTGATGACCTTGAGCAAACAATAAAAATTGGAGCTAGCCTATCTCCCAACTTGAAGGAAAGAATAGTGAGCTTCCTCTAAGCTAATAGGGACATCTTTGCATGGTTCTTGTCTAATATGCTTGGAATACTGAAAGAGGTCATAACTCATAAGTTGAACATAGATCCTAATGCAAAGGTAATGTAGTAAAAGAAGAGATATTTTGCCCTTAAGGAAGGGCAGCAATTGAAGAGGGAGTTTAAAAGCTCATGAAGGCCAATTTCATTAAAGTAGAACCATATCCAACCTAGTTAGCTAATTGTGTTTCGATCAAGAAGGTGAGCGGGAAGTGGTGTATGTACATAGATTTTACCGACCCAAATAAAGCTTATTCAAAGGATTGCTTCCCTTTACCATGTATAGATTAGCTAGCGGATTCCTCATCCGACCATGCTTTGCTAAGCTTTGTGGATGTATTCTCCGAGTAAAATTTGATCAAGATGTATAAGGACGATTAAGTTTATACCTCTTTTGTTAAAAATTTTGGAAAGTATTGTTATAAAGTGATGCTATTTGGTTAGAACAATGTAGGAGCAACATACCAAAGGCTAATAATTATAAGTTTAAGCCCTCGATTCATGGGAATATTGAAGTGTATGTAGATGATATGATAATGAAGAGCAAGTTCCATAACGATCATCCTGGAGATTTGGAGGAGACTTTCGAAACCTTAAGACATCACAATATGAAGTTAAATCCACAAAAGTGTATCTTTAAGGTATGGTAATGCAGAGAGGTATAGAAGCAAGCTTAGAGAAAATTCGAGCTATAATGGACATGTAATCCCCTACAACTGTAAACCCTACTATTTAATAGGTGTGTAAATTAACTAAGAGTGCTTTTCGATTATTCCCAAAGATCAACTAAACTAAGAGTTTAAGTTTACATTTAAAGATGAACTTAGTTTTTCAATTCACAAGTACATTACTAATAAAAACTCGAATACAAGAACAATGGACCTTAAGTCACCTAAAACCTTAAACCCTAAAATTGTTAAGAACTTATAATCCTAAGCAACTAATTGAGAATTTAATTTGAATAATTTTATTCAACTTTAGAAAATTTCATAATTTTATGAGAAATAAATCATAACTTACAAATTAATTTAAAAACCAAACTCTAAAAAAATTATATATTAGACAATTCCTTTATTTTTCACTCATAAGCTATATACATATGGATAAATAAGCCAACCAATCACATTAAATAGCTTATTAATTGAGTGTTAGAATTAATTATCAATTGATAACCTATTAAAAACTAGTGATAAGATAATTTCCATATATCATCATAACCTATACTACATAGGGATAAGTTATCACATTATTTTATCAATTTAATTTTTAAATAAGTGACAAGACAACATAAGCACCAAAGGATACCCTATTTGGTTGGTTGGAAAAGAAAGGAGAGGGAAGCCATGGCTTATCATTTATCCATCAAACCAATTATCTTTCATTAGCACTATTCACCCTATATTGCTTATATCATTAAATCATTACAAAGTAAGACTTTTGTGACAAGTTTAGATGCATTAAAAAAGAGCTTTATGGATGTGTTTCTCACCCATTTGCAATTGGCACTCTCTCTCTCTCTCTTTTCACTCATATTCTACTTCCTTTTCCACACTTTAAACACACAAACTAAAAGAGGAAACTCAACCCTACAAAATCTACACTTGCCACCATTCTTTTGCTTTCATAACTCACGGCACAAACTTGTTTTGTTGCCTTCTTTTGTTAACTTCAAAAGCCATTTTAGGAGTCTTTAGAATATCTCCAAAACCTACCTCGACCATTAAGATCTTAGTTATTAAAAGAAGCTTACAAGAAAGGGCAAGAAAATAAGGAGCTAAGAGGACTCTTAATTGTATAACCACCTATTTTTAAGCTTTTAGGATGAATAAGTTTATTTCCTTGTTACATGCTTTAGTATGTCATGATAGGTGACTATATTTTCATAAAGATATCAGCATGAACATAAAGTGATAAAATAGCTAGACCACTTTAAGAAATAAACTTATGAATCTCTCACATGAAAGTTAGAATATGGGCATGCTAAGTTGGTATCTTGCAGGATATATGTTTAGTACTTAGAACAAAAGTTTGTAAGTTAAGAAAATCATGAAATATGTGTACGGAATAGGAGATAATATACTAGACGTGTAGAGTATGTAGGGTATTTAGATGTTATTTTTAACTTCATGTAGTCACATATTCTTAAATCTAGTTTTAGGTAAAAGAAAATCTATTATATGAAGTTTTTATAAAAAAACCAACTTTTTGAGATATGAACTATGGCATAGAGTTTATGATAAGTATGTGATCTATAATTTTAATGTAGTACATAAGCTAAATAATCATCCCATGGAAGAGAAGTTAAGTTGGAGTTGGAATATAAATAGTAGAGGATCATGATCCAATACCTAAACTTAAGAAAATGATAAAAGAAATTGAAAAACCAAGTAAGTAACCCTTGAACCAAATCGTCCAAACCTAGAACTATAGGAAAAGTCACTTAAAAATATGATAAAACCAAGTAAACAAAGTAAAAAGATCAACCAAAGTAAGTATCACAAGTGTACAAAGTTTAAAACTTAAAATTAAGCCTAAAATACTCAAAACAAGCTTAAAACTCTAAGTTGGGCCTTCACCAAATTTCTAACCAGTACCTAAATCACTCAAGAAAAGTTGTTTTAAGACACATAAGAAACCTACATAATACTTCTTAAGCCCACCAAAATGACTAACCTAAGTTTAGACTAAAATCAAGCCCATTTGACCACTTAAGCCTACATGAAAGTCGAAGAAAATGTTGATAGCACCAAGGACATAGGACAAGGATGGAAATATGACCTTAAAGAGTGTTTTAAGCTTAGAATAAAGTCTTAGGTCCTAAGCCCAAGCCCAAAAGATTTCCTAAGATAACAAAAGACCTAACGACCAAACTAAGCCCAAAAGAGCACCAAACCATGAAGACCGCTACTATTTTGATTAGTGGACCAATTTGCATGCCTCATCTTGAAAATCTAACCATACCATGTTAAAGTACACTCGAAAACGATGAAAATCAACTATAAGATCATAAAAATTAGATTTACAATGAGAAAGTTATATACAATTGAAGTTTTAAGTAAAACTAGGAAAAATATGAGACTAAGTTAAAAAGTATGACTTTTAGAATTTTAGGTTAGCCTTTCAACTTTATCTCAAACTCTTAACTTTATCATATTTTCAATGTTCAAGAGACCCGACTATAGGAGACGACCTACCCTCAAACTATGACAACTGATCTGTTATGGCTAAGTAAGTGATTCTCGATGACTTCATGTTTAGTTTTACTTGTAGTATAAAGGTACTTAAATTTATGTAATGAACTTGAATGCTTGTGTACTATATTATGATTGAATACCATGACTTGCTAATGAGATAATAATGGGAATTGTTGTAATAATAATGGGAATTGTTGTAATAATAATGTACATGGATTGTATGGAATAAAATTTGCTTGATCACAATGGATAATGGATTAATTAAGTATTCGACTAAGAAATTCAATGAGTCATGCATTTCCATATTTGCATTATAGTTATACCAACTACTACCTCATGTGGAAAATGGGAAGGGGCTCATAAGAGCAAGGCCTTCTACTAGGATTAGGTAAATGTGCCATTTATATTATTGAGTCTTTGTCCTGAGCTTTTAGACTTACTAGGCGCCAAGAGACATTGACTATTAGCGAAGAGCTGTGTCTTATGACTTTCGCTTAGAGCGTGTGATGTGGATTGCAAAGGCTATCATACCGCTAAACTTGGGAATTTTAACTTAAAAATTTGATTGTTGAAAAGGGAAAGTATATTTTCCATATAAAAAGTAAAGTTTGTATAAATTATATGTTTGCTTAAGTTGATTTGAGTATGTTGGTGCAAGTGGAATAGAAACCCAAGTGCTAGGACTCGGTTGATAGTTTGTGTCAATTAATTATCTCTAACCTCGACTATAGGGGGCATAATTTTGAGTTGCATGTAGTTCTTAAGTATTTGCATGTATTGGTTGGCATTTTAATCGTTCATGCATTCATATGTTATGCATTTAAATGGTATTGTTTGTATAGCATGGTAGAGAGATTTACTCACTAAGTGTAAGCTTACACCCCAACAGATTTCTTTTGCTGTAGGATCATCTTTTTATTCATTCGGGCCAAGGAATGCTTGAGGTGAGTCTCACGTTGAGACAGGGTTGTGTGTCTAGGAAAAGAAGAGGGAATTTTTGTGTAATAGTGAATTGTAAATATATTTACTTATTTAGTTAATTCCATAGTTAGATTTTCTTAATGTAGACTTTCGTAGGACTTTGAAATATGTTGTAATATATTTTTTTGTTATGGAATTCGATGATTCCATACTCTAATGGTAACATGGAGTGGAAGGAGCTTTATATGTCGTATAGAAGGCTTATGATCAATTGGGGGGGTTGATCGTAAATCTTTATGCGTACACGACAATCTACTACAACAATGATACTGTTTAGGTTGTAATAACAATAGTGAAGGAAGTGTAGAGGTTAATAGAACAAATTGTAGCTTTGAACCATTTTTGTTTCAAAGAGTTTTGATAAAGGTTTGATTCTATTTAGGTCTTGAGGAATCCATTTGAGTTTAGATGGATGGAATGTTGTGAAGAGGCATGCCAAGAACTAACGAGGTTTCTTATAACTCAACTTGTTCTATCCAAGCTTACAATTGGGGAAGTTTTATATTTATATTTATTAGTTAGTAGTCATGTACTATCTTTTCCTTAGTCCAAGTCGATAGGTCAGTGCATTGACTTATATATTATGTGAGTCATGTGTTGTAAGGCCTAAAGCTATGTTGTACAAAGTTAGAGAAGTTTGTTCTTACCTTGGTGATTACAACATCGAAGCTTCTACCTTATTTCAAAGCCTACAAGGTAATCCTCTTAACATATCTACCTTTGAGATAGGCACTATAGAAACCTTATGCTTTAGGTCGGATCGTTAAATATGTGTCACATCCCAACATAGCACAGGATATACCATCACACAGGAATACCTGTTTATATTCAATAAAAATTCTATTTATAACAAAAGGGTATTATAACAGAGTTTAACTTTACACCTGTTTATACAAAAAATTACATTTGTTAAACTTAAGCAAACCTAAAATATAGTACTTTTTTTTTTTCAGTTCATATGTATAGATCCTTCATAGAACTAAGGTCAAAACACAGCAAGACTTCTTCAAAACTGGTTAACTTCGTCCTATGCGCTCTCAAAAGACTTTTCCCTAGCTGATGTTGATGCCCGTCAATTCTTTTCATAACCTGAAGATATATAAGTATCCCCTCAGTTCTTTACAAGCATAATAGAGCATTTACAAATATCAGTACTATAGAGCATTTAATTTCATAACCTGAGTTATCAATACAAACTATTTATGCATGAGATTCATGCCATGCTCATACACGTGATATGCATTGGTATCGATATTTTATACTTTTTCAATTCTTCATCTGATTAGTCGACATACTTGGGCATTTGGAGACTACGTTTAGGAACCTAGGACAACAAAGAGTTGCTTAGGAGAAGGACCCCCAACAAAAACCACCTATTATGGTTTGAAAATCCAACATATAGTCTATAACGACCCAACAATATCGTTGTCGTGATAGGTTGCCGTGTACTGTATAAAGGTCTATTATCAACCCTCTTGCTGATTATAGGCCTTTACAAGGCTTCTTCCACTCTACGTTACTACTAGGCCCATAGACTAGTAATATAGAGCAAATTAAACTAAAATTTCTTCTATGTTATAATTTAACTAATTGTGTGGGCTCGTGAGACCCACACTAAAATAATATTACAAACAAATGCAGTTCATAACGGAACTGCATAAAATCTAAGTTATGCACAAAAACATAAAAGTATCTAAATATCTATAATCTATTACAAAATGTCCTCTTCGCTCTCTGATCGCTCCAACCCGTCTGTACACAAGACTTACCACGGGCATGCCTCGGCCCGGATTGACAAAGAGGTTCTCCTGCATCAACAAAAATCTATAGGGATGTAACCCGGATTGACAAAGAGGTTCTCCTGCATCAACAAAAATCTATAGGGATGTAAGCTTACGCTTAGTGAGATAAATGCCCTCGTCAGTACCACATAGCAGAAATTTATTATATGCACAATCATATGAATGCATGAACAACCAGTATGCCGAATAACCAGTATACCAAACAACGCATGCAGTGACCTAGAAATTGCATACGACTCAGAATTACGCCCCCTGAAGTCGGGGTTTGGAGATAATTAACCGACCTAAACCAAAATCTGGGTTCTAGACCTTGGGTTTTATTTCATTTGCACTATCGTGCTCATACCAAAACAAAACTCTACATATATATATATATATTCTTCCTTTACCAAAATCAAATCATATCTTTTAAAATCTCAAGTCTAGCGGTGTGGTGGCCTCCGCAGTCTACAAACACACGCCCTAAGCAGAAGCCACAAGACTCGGCCCCTCGCCGACGGTTGGCGTCTTCCGGCATCTAGTAAGCCCATAAGCTTAAGATAGAGACTCAATATATATGATGGCGTAGCTAGTGCCCAATCCTGCAAGAAACTCGTGTTCCTGTGAGTCCCTTCCCATCTTCTGCGTGAAGCGGCAATCGGTGTTATCCGTATGCAATATGGGGTATGCATGATTCATTTTGATTTCTTAATTGCATAAGAGATTAACTCGGTTTTCAGGGTGATCAAACCATTTCATTCCATACAATTCACACACACACACACACACACACACACACACACACACACACACACATATATATAATGCAAACAATTTCCATTATTATATATAATTATCAAGTCATCGCATTCACCCACAAATTCATACACATGCATTTCCAATATCCCACAAGCATCCAAATTTTTATATATAAGTTTAAGTGCATCTATTCTACAAGCACAATCAAGTAAAGAGT
This sequence comes from Lumnitzera littorea, assembly GCA_024138015.1. Taxonomy (NCBI): domain Eukaryota; kingdom Viridiplantae; phylum Streptophyta; class Magnoliopsida; order Myrtales; family Combretaceae; genus Lumnitzera; species Lumnitzera littorea. The sequence goes on along the minus strand of JAMXBB010000003.1, from coordinate 56,377,259 downwards.
CATTGGGAATTTACTCACTCTGCCATGTGGGTTAGTCAAAATAATCCGGAGGCAAGTCGTCCCCGTAAACGGTGTCCCCTGGTCATTGAAATAATTTTTATAAGGAATTGAAGCAAACTTAAGAAACTAAGTAAATTTTCCTTAAGTTATATCTTTGACTAGTTTTTGTAATTTTTCCCGGTTTTTACTCAAGGTTTAATCGCTTATAACTTTTTCGTTTTAAATCCGATTTCTATGATCTTATAGTCAATCTTCATCGTTTTCGAGTGTACTTTAACGTGGTAAGGTTAAATTTTCGAAATGAGGTATACAATTCTGTCCATGGGTCAGAACAAAAGCGTTCCTCATGTGTTGGAGTGTTTTTGGGCCTTGTTTGGTAAATGGGCATTTTAATAACTTAAGAAATTCTTTGAGCTTGGTCTTTAGATTTTATCCTAAGCTTAAAATACTCTTTGAGATCAGATTTACAACTTTGATTTATTTTCTTAAGGCTAACAACCACTTCTTGGGCCCTTTAGTTGGCTTAAGTTGTCAAATGAGCTTGTTTTTTGTTCAAACTAAAGTTAATGACTTTGGTGGACTTATGGGGCCTTAGGTGGATTTCTTATGGGCTTCAAAACAATCTCTCTTGACACTTTAAGGTGCTGGTCAGAATTTCATTAGCTCGTTTTGAGAGTTTTAAGCTCGGTTTTGAGTTTTAGACTTTATATGCTTACTATACTTGCTTTAGTTAATCTTTTCACTTTGTTCATTCACTTTGTTCATATTTTTAGGCTTCTTTCCCCCACGTTCCAGATCTGTTCATGATGGTTCCAAGGGGTCCTTACTTGGTTTTTCAACTTGTTTCATCATTTCCTTAAGTTTAGGTGGTAGATTATGTACTTAGACTACTTATGTCCAAATCTTAACTTAAGTTTTCTTCCATCAAATGATCCTTTAACTCATGCTCCACATAAAGAAATAAAAGATCTTATACTTAATACAACTCCCATATCATAGCTCATGTTATATAAAGTTGATTTCTTCATAAAACTTCATGTGATGGATTTTTCCTTAACTTAAGTCTAGATTTGAGCATGTTTAACTTAATGGAAACAAAATCAACATCCAAATGACTATGGAACCCTCACGTCCAGCATGCTTATCTTCCATTAAAGTTCTCATTTTAAGATTTTCTTAACTTAAAATCTTCCATTCAAAGCATTAAATAAATGTCCATACAAAACACCAACTTTACATGCTCATATTTCAACTTCATGTAAGGGTTTTAGGGTTTGTTTCTTAAAACGATTTTTAGTGCTATAACAACTCAAACCTTACTCATATCTTCAAGAAACCCAAGTCTTCTAACATAAATACTAATCCATATATCACAAGAAACACTTACTCGTCCTTAACGCAAAGTTTGGTGGTTGTGCACTAAGGTTCCACTTAAGTCTTTAACTTTGCCTCTTCCTTTTAGCCACCTTTTGAAACCCGAATCTTTTGGTCTTTTGGAATGGGGTTTATGGAAGATTCTAATGGACTTAAAAGGCTTTAGATGGTGAAAGAAATGACACAAGAACAAGAGAAAAAAATGTCGTGAGTGAAGCTTCAAAAATGGAAGAAAGATAGATTTTGTGGGGTAAGGTTGTTTCTCCTTTTTATGTTTGTTTCAAAGGAGAGAAAGATGAAGTGAAAGTGAAATTGAAAGGGAGAGAAATGGTGGAAGTGTGGCCGATTGGAAATGGAGAGAAAATGAGTGTTTAAAGGTCTTGAAAGTGTTGTCTTATAGCTTACAAAAAGTCAACGATTGCAACTTTTAATGATGTAAGCATTAAGGGGTGAATAGTGATGTGTAAGAAGAAGTGATTGATGGGTGAATGACAAGTGCATGGCCCCCCTTTCTCCCCTTTTTAGATCTGCCATTAGAAGTCTTTTTAGGCCATGGAGTGGTCTTGTCACCTTCATTAAAGTTAAGCTTATGAATTCTTGTGAAAAATTGTCCATATGTAGTATAAGTGAAGAGGTGATAAGGAAATTGTCTTATCACTAGATTTTGATAAGTTACCAATTGATAAATGATTCCAACTCTCAATTAATAAGTTATCTAAGGTGATTGGTTGGTCTACTTATTTATGTGTAAGGCTTATGCATGTAGATAAGGGCATAGCCTTATAGAAAATTGTTTTAGGATTTTTATCTTACATTGTTTTGTGATTTATGATTTGATTTTTGTAGAATTGTGAAATTTTCTAAAGTTGAATGAAATTATTCAAATTAAATTATCGATTAATTATTTAGGGTTAAAATTCCTTAATGGTTTTAAGGTTTAGGGTTTTAAGTAGCTTTAGAGCTCGCAGTTCTTCAAGCTTGGGTTTTATCGACAATTGGCTTTTGAATTGTAAAAATTTAATTTGTTTCTAAATATAAACTTAAGTTTTTAGTTTAGTTGATCTTTAGGAACGTTCGGAAGATACTCTTAATCAAGTCTTGGGCCCACTAAAAGTAGGGTTTACATAGTCGGTCTAGCTAAAATCATACATCGTAGCCAGAATAAGTTAAGCAATATAATTCTATATGCTCAAAACCCAACTTAGCAGTATTCAAGTTTTTAGAAACTTGACTTGTAGATCCTTTCGTGCCATGCCATAAATGTAGTAAATAACACAATAACCCAATATCAGGTAGGAATCTCTGGTTCCACTTCATAATGATTTGACTATTTCAACTTCAACTTTGTTTCTCAACTTTATAATATATTCTTTCATATAGGGTTCACTTTAGGTGAACAACCTAAAGGACCGTTTAGTTTCCAAGTTTTCCAAACAGGAATATGCATCAATGAATCAATAATACATGAGGACACGTTTCACTTAGGCAACACACATTCAATAGAATCATGTATTCAGTCAATCCAATACATTATTATAGTTCACGACACAAATGACTTCAAGTCAAGTAGACATAGGTTTACTTGCACAAAAACAAAAATATCCACTTACTTGGGTTTGATAGTAGCATAAAATCTTAAGCTTCATAATATGGTCTTTCCTCACTTATTACACTTAGGAAAATACATAGAGGCTCTTAGTTTATTATGGATCAATACTAAATTCTTATACGCTTTCACTATCATGTTTCCAACCTTATTTCGATTGTATCTTATTCATTTCTTACTTGATTTTAATAAATTTTATATCATAACAATTGTTATTTTGAATACTATTATGATATCTGAAGAATTAAGACTAATCAATATTGTCAAAAGTCCAAAAATGCTCCTTCGTATTATCAATTCGACTATACATTATTGTAACTTCATAATTAACTCAAATAAACCCTAAATCTAAATTAAAAATCCTAAAATTCGCCATTTCCCAAGTTGGTTAGCACTCATTATATATCAAAAAATACTAATCCTTTACATATTTAACAAACTATTCCATTAGTACTAATTACTATTCATATATTAGGCTAATGTATAGGTTTATAATATCAAAATATATAATAAATAGTATACGAGCTTGATTAATTTCATGAAAAATCCTATAGAGTCACAAAAATATGTAGTTTAATTATTGATCGTGAATTACATTAAACTAGCTATTATTTATTTTTACGAAAATAGTGGTTTTAGCTTGAAATTAGTGAAAATTAAGCAAATAAGTGAATTTAATTACAAGATAAAATTAGAGTATTCCAAATATCATTATAAAATTTTAGAAATCATAATACATAAGGCTCATATTTTGATTTTGTCAAAAACTAATTAATTCAATAAAATTGCAAAATTGCCAGTTTTATCCAAAATAATTACAATAAATAGTAAACATGCTTATTTTAAAAAATTCTTATTACTAAAATTAAATAAATATATTAAGTATATTATGTACAAAATTTTAGCTTGAAAGGATATTATTTAATATTTCTAAAATTTAACCTAATTTTCGTCCAAATAGAGTCATTTCTTAAGTACCCTATATTTTCACTAATTATTTAGTTAAAATAAAATTACTACATTAATTTATACATAAAATAACTCTAGCAAACTAAGTTTCATAATTAACTAATATCATTTGCTATTTTTAGAAAATTAAGAAACTTTCAACCGAAAATTTAGTTCACCTAAACCGACTACCTCCAACCACCTAAGTTTGTCGAAATACCTCCCATGATGGTCTTTTCTTTGACCCTAAATAGCTACTACTACAGAACTCCTGCAACCCTTTAAACTGACCTAGACTAGATTTATGCTCTGTTTTTGTTCTATCTTTCTTTTTTTTTTTTCTAAATTTTCTTAAGTTTTTAGATTTCCAAAATGTTGTATTTGATGTGCTCATGCCCTATTTATAATTTGCAAATGGGTTAGATTTATTAAAAATTAGACATATGGCATACACATGTCATTTTTTTTTTTCTGGTTTTTCTAAGCTTTATGTGTCAATTTCTTGTTAATTTGATAATGACTCATATTTTTTAACTTGTCTCATGTTGTCACTTAGGTTTAATGACTCATCCACTCATTTTTTATTAATTTCCCCTATTTTGATAATTTATTATTAATATATATGTATTTAATACTTATAATATATATCACATGTAAATATATGTATATTATATATACTTTGACTTCATTTATTATTTTTATAAATTAAATAACTTATATTTGATATCTTACTATATTTAAAAGCTTGAATTTCACGTTTTCATATTTATCAACTTTATCGATAAATTAACTCTTTCTTAAATTAATCTTTTTATATAGCTTGTTTTAAAAAATTGACTTTATTTGAATTCTTTTGTCTAACTTTTCTAAATTGACCATGGAGTTTGAACTAAAATAGATAACATAGCTCAGTACCCTAAATTTAAGGGCTCGGATTTTAAGATAATCGTATGGGTTCGAATAAGGTATTACAATATGCCTTGGAGTTGAGCACCTTTAGTGTGCAAAACTAACCACACCAAGCATATAAGGCCCAATTTTAATAGATTTTGTTGTTAAGTTCACTAGGGATGAATATGTTCTCACACAGTAAGAAGTACTAACCTAGATGCTTTACATTAATGGCTCCTTAGCTAGTGAAGGAAGTGGTGATAGTTTGGCATTGAAGGGCTCCTTAGGGTTTAAGTTGAAGTTTGGTTTTCCTATAACAATAATGAATTATAGTATGAAGTGTTGCTGGTAGGAATTTAGTTAGGGAGGTCAAAGTCAAGAAATTGGAGGTCTTTCCATACTTACAATTGGTTGTGTAGCAAGTGAAGGGTAAAAGTATGGCAAAGGATGAAGATACAGGAATTTACTTATAGATTGTGTATGAGTTATGATTTAACTTTAACCAATGGAATATCATTGAAATCCCTAAGTTAAAAAATTATGTTGTCGACAAGTTGTTAAGATTGGCTTGCACTAGTTTACCTAAGTAGGGAGGGAAGATATATATTGTGTATTTGCTTGAAAAGAGTATTGGAATGTTTGGAAGTGCAAATGATAGAGCTCAAGCTGAGTTAGATGGATCCTATCTTAGCTTGTTTGAAAGATGGGATGTTACCTGAAGATAGAAAGGAAGTTCACAGACTAATGCATTAAGCAACAAACTTTATAATTGTAGATAGGATCTTGTATAAAAGGGAATTAACCATGCCTTAATTGCAATGCCTCCAACTTAAAGAAGCAGAGCGTGTTCCATTCAAGCAACGTGTAGGAGATTGTAGTAACCACATAAAGGTAAGCACTCTGTATGCTGAAGCTCTTAGATTGGGATATTTTTGGTTGAACATGAAACAAGATGCGAAAAGGTTAGTTTAGACATGTGATCGTTACCAAAGGAACCCCCCAATTAAATAAGCCTTAAGTACATACCTTATCCCACTTATAAGTCCATAGCCATTTACTCAGTAGGGTTTGGATATTCTTAGTTAGTTTCCTAAGACAACCAGGTATTGACAATACATCATTGTGGCATTTGATTATTTTACAAATTAGGTAGAGGTGGAAGCCATTGCATCGATGTAAAAAAGAGCATAAAAGCTTTCATCATGAACTCAATTTTGATGAGATTTGGAATTCCATATGCCTTAATCATAAATAATGGCCAGCAGTTTGAATATGGCTAATTTAAGGAATTTTGTGAAGAGTGTCACAACAGGTTTTATTATACCTCAGTTTCACATCCTTAGGCTAATGGTCAGGTAGAGGGAGTAAATAAGATAATCTTATACAATTTGAGAAAGAGGGTGAACGGAGCAGGAAACTAGTGAGCAGATGAATTACTAAATATATTATAGGGGTATCAAACTATACATAGGACCTCAACTGGGGAGACACAATTCAAATTAGCCTTTAGGATTGAAGCAATTCTACCTATAGAACTTTAAATCCCAAGTGCAAGGGTGCAAGCTTATGACCTACAAAATAACCACATAGGTCTTCTAGTAAATCTAAAAACAATCAATGAAACAAAGGCATTGACAAAAGCATTTCTCATTGCATATGAATAGCAAACTGCTTAGTATTACAATAAGTGAGTGAAGCATAAATATTTCTAACCCGACGATTTGGTATGCAGGAAGCTTAAAGCACTAGGACTAAAGGAAAGTCATGGGAAGTTGAGTCTAATCTAGGAAGACCTTATAAGAGTACAAGAGGTGGTAGACAATGGAAAAGCTTACAAATTGAAGAAGCTCGACAGCCGGATTATACCATGTATATGGAATGTTGATAACCTAAGGCCATACTTTAAGCAGAGTTGTTTAATTGTCCTATTTATAAGTTCATTGTACATTGTGTTAGGTTTATTTGTAAATTGTTATTAGTGTTGACATAATGTGGGTTACTTTGTTTTTGTTTTGTTTTAATTCAACTGGTAGCATATACTGTGCTTATTGTTTCTATGTTGAGCTTATGCTGATTAGATGAAGTTAATGAACTCATATTACTTTGATTGTTTGTAATTGACTATCTTAAGTAACTAATAATGCATGTCTTGATCTGTTATCGAGATTAATGGACTAGTCTAAGACTAAGACTAAAGGAAAGCACTATAAAGTTTTGACTTAATTGGAGCTAATGAACTTACATTAGTCTATGCTCATATGAATAGCTAATGGGCATCTAATGTTTACGTAAACAATTATTGAGCTTTGTAGACTTAGGAATGGGTGAAAAACTTTAAGTCCTAAAATAAGTAAGGATGATGAGCTTATATACTTAAACCTTGATTGAAAGCATACCTAACCATGGTTTCATCTTTTCCTATTTGCGAAGGTAATAAGCACAATGCTTATGCTAGCTTAGTTAGTCCAAATGTGAATAAGCAAAGATAAAGTAACAGAAATGAACAGAATAAAGCTAACCAACCAACGTCAAAATAAGTAGCTATATACTATATACTAATAAGGAGTTTTGTACCTCAATAGGCTCCTTTTTGAAAAATATTACAAAAGGGGCCCAAATGGAAACTAATTCCATTACTAAGGTAAGACACGCCTTCTATAAAGAAACTTTATGGAGAAGGAAGGCGCATTGCTAGAGTGTACCTTCCTTTAAAGTCTACGCACATGGTAGGCATGTGATTTCTTTATAGGCTAAAATAAAAGAAGGTACATGTCATGGATGCATCT
>JAMXBB010000003.1:56324315-56367701 GCA_024138015.1 Lumnitzera littorea | reverse complement strand
CTCCTCCTCCCCAAATATCAATTTTTTCGAATGTGCATAATATAAGTAAAATTGAATCTACAAATACAAAACTAGATCCCTCCCTGAAATTCCAAACTTAGCAAGTTTTTAATATAAATATCACCAAAATATAAAAGTACAAAACACCACCATAATTGAATTCCCATTAACCAACTACAACTTAACATATGCACAAACAATTTAAAGAATTGCCTAAAGCAACTAAACTTGTCAAATGGAACAAAATCGTTAAGGATACAATATTTGGAAACAAAATAAGAGCGAACTAAACAACCGAAGCAATTGATAAGTCCACAATCATGTCATTTATAACCTTAATGTACACATCGAAATGGTATCAGAATACACAATTTACTAACTAAGTTATGCGATAGGGACCCTATGTAACTACTTCTTCTTAGATTACATGAATTATTTCTCGAAGTAGTTGAAGAGAGATAGCTGTCCAATAGATGTCCCCTTCTATGGCTGAGGGGGAGTATCTCTAAGATCTCTAAGTTGCAAGGGATTGAGCTATGATGGTGGAACCTAGATGACACCCTCCCCCCCTAGCTAAAGCTCTTGGTTTAACTTATGCTCCATTTACGATGAGTTGGTGGGGTTTACTGGAGAGAGTTGTCATCGTAAGTACCTAGGGTATAGTAAGAGCTAGGTTTGGTACTGGAGCTCTCTCTAGGCACTATGCTACTGCCAATGTCACCTAATTCAATGGAGTGGTGAGATCCTAATGGCTTATCATTGTCATGGTGTCCTCGACTACGTACCCGACTTGCTCATCCTCCTTTAACTTAGACTTTATCCCTAACTCATGGTTGGGGCTAGGCATAAGGGGGTATAGGGTAGGGTACAGCTACCTCCTGTACCGAATGTAGATACAGGATCAAATTATCGTGCTCCTCAAGATATTGCAAACCATCGTTGATGACCTCATGGACAATCTCTATATCTCCATGAAGTCGTGCCCAACATAAAGTATCCACCTGTAATGTTTGAAACATACAACATAATGCTCATGCCATATTATATTGTATAAGTTAATGCTAAAAGAGAAAGTAAGCTTACTAAGTATCCCATTATTGTACCTTAATGGGTGATGTATTAGCATGTATGCTCTTTATACCAGTTGTTGTAAGTAGGATCTGCAAGGAGTAGTCCTTAAGAATGTACCACCCACATGTAGCGATTTACCTAAGAGGTTATGTGCTCTTGATGCACCAACCTTTAGTCGATCTCTCTCCTACCCTTAAGATCGATTTTGTTAAGCTGCTTGCTTGTGTCCACAGCATTTGGCATCATTTAGAACCCCCTAAATTGCCAAATAACATGGTTCGAAAAGTGTCACTCAATAATATGGAAGCAGATTCACCTTTGCAGTTTAAATAGCTCAGTCAACCCTACAAAAGGGGAAGGGAGGGGGGCGAGGGGTAGTGTAAGAGCTTAATAAGATCCTTTATATACGGCTCTCAAATGACTTACAGTGCATTAGGAAGGAAAATTTGTTAATATATGCCATGCAAATACAACAACAAATGTAAATAACAAAGTAATACATACCTATTGCCTCGTCTGCAAGTCAAATGCAATTCTGAAGGACTCAACAACGTGCGTGAGATGGTATGTGGTGTCGCATGACACATCCCACTTAGCGACTGATGGTAACCCTTCTTGAATGGTCAAGCTAGTCCTATAGTGGGGAGCAATATGGGGGAATCTATCCCACACCTAGATTTATAGGAGTACCAATGTGTCGCCTATCTTATGCGCTCCAGCTCATGTAGCTTTACGTAGCTAGCAATATAGCCATACTAGGTAATCTGAGTCCTAGTTGAATGTCTAGACATGTAGGAAATCCTTAAGTAAGGGTGGGAACACATGTAGACAAGGGATGATGATTTATTAGCAAATATGAACCTTCCTAATGGTTATAGGATGTAGTTTTACGTATGCCTGCTAATAGTCTCATCATCGGCATTGTGAGGAATCAGCCAAAATCTCTCTCGTAGTTATGCCAGACTAATGCATCTCCCTTTGTTAGTGTTATTTCGAGGGTAGTCTCTAAGTAGCTCCGAGGTACCTCAGGCTAGACCTAGCCTAAATTGTATCTCTATTTCCTAAAGTGTAATTGTTATCTCCTTGTGGGCTATCTAAAAGGTGTGGGTCTTAGGTCTTTACCTTTATGCTAAGGCGATGATGATGTGATGGTCATCTAGATAAAAGGCAATCATGTCACTGCTAGAAAACTTGCTTACTCTAAGTGTGAGATTATGCGGTTGTCTAGTAATATCTCTTTAAAATCCTTACGCTAGACTGCCTTATGTTGATGCATTGTAAAGTGGTTTAACCTTGATAAGAATGAACATTTTAGACGCAATTATTTGGAAATATCAATAAATCGTAAGCTTCATTAAGGAAAAACACATGCGACTTACCTGAAACTCTCTAACATCTTGAACAGTTTATGCAACACTGAAGGATCAATCAGCCTTAATCCATCTAGTCTACAAAATAAGACAAGATGACAAGTTAATTAGATGTACTAGAAGAAAATAACATGATAGAAAATTTACCAAGGAAATAGTTAAGAGCGCCATGCATTAAAGGTCTATACTACCCTTGTTAAGCTATAGACACCTCCTCTTATTGTGTCTTTTCGTCTTATAAGCACTACATCTCGTCTTATGGGTAGGTTCCCTCAAGTCCATCTCCATGTGGTATCTTTTTTTCCTCAGTTTTCCAAACCTACGTTTTAACTTTGGTAAGGTTGAAGAGATGGATAATCCAAGCTGGGCTAATTCAACTCATCACTTATTGGAAGAAAGTGTCTACTATATATATCTAATTGGTGGCACCACCAACCGTATTGGTAGTGGTGACTCAGATAGAATTTGGAGCCCTGACCATGTGGGAGCATGAGATTCTATAGATTTGCCATTTCCCATAGGAAAAAATGTGGTTATCTGTATCTACAATGTGTATTCAATTGCCTCGCTTTATCACCCCATTTCCTTCCTACCTCTTAATGGTATGAGCAGGTGCTTACTTAGTCTATGTATTAATCTTCTTTACAACATACTTTGTAAGCACTTACCTTATAACTACTCCTTTCTTTGCTTCATTGACTCTTTTTCTCTAATAGTTGATGTAAACTGCTGTAAGTGGTAAGCCTCTAGAACATTTTAGGATGGCATTGTAACTCTCAACAATGTTTGGAGTTATCTATCCGAAATGACAGTAACCATCGTAAGCCAGCATATGATACTACATATCAAAGGATACGAACCATGATAGTGCATCCTCTTTCACTCGCCACATCTATTTCATCAATTGCTCGAATTTCCTGGGTTGTGGCTATATTACAGTAGTTGTGGCTAATTTCTTGTACAGTTAATTCTTGTGAACCATATTGAAGTTGTTAGTGACATGCCATATGACTACCTCTAAACCTCAAATGGTCGCTTCCATCTAACCTCGTTTTTATCAAGTGCACTTTGGATACTGAAGTGCCTATCTAAAATAAGGAAAATGGTTTCTTCCTGGCTACCAACCACAAATTGCTTCAATCTTCTCAATAATTATCTGCAAGTCTCTTTAGACTTCTTGTTAACTAACAAAGAATCCAATGGTACAATACAGTTGTTACCATCCATAGAATTAGTGATCAACAATTTGTAGGCATACTTTCCATCTAAAAATGTGCCATCTATACAAACTATGAGCCGACAATATTTGAAGGTGTGCAAGCATGGGTGGAAAGTTTAGAAAACCTACTTCATTATCAAAACTCTAGGTTCATTAGAGCCATACCGCCCCTAAATTACCTTTGTCCAAGGATTAGTTATCTTGATTGCATTAAGTAGAATTGGAAGCTTATCGTAGACTTTCTCCTAGTTATCATATACCATTTCCATAGCCTTTCTCTTACTATCCCATATTGTCTTGCTTATTACGTTATATTTGAACATAGTTAAGATGTTTACCTAGAGGTTTGTAATCCTTAAGTCTAGATTCTCCCTAACATTATTGATAAAGTAATTAGCTATAAGTTTACTATCAAATTGTTGATGGTCTTACGTTATAGTGGGATTGATACATATGTATGGACTCTTAAGGATAATGATAACAAATAGCCCCATTAACCTCTTATGTGATGCCTATAGCTTCTACTTGTAGCTATTGTCCTTCTCCATACAATATATAGCCTAGACATTTCATTTGGTTTCATCTATTAAGTAGTTACAGTGGTTATTGATATGGTACCTCTTTACTGTATCGTTAAGTTCATCCTTCATGCTGAAGCATTGGCCTACAAATAACTCTTCGTTGTCTAATTGGTTGCTACTTTTTGCTTCCATGTCCTCCTCAAAGGTTACGTAACCACTGCCTCGCCTAGTATTCATGTATGATACTAGATCTCTTACTGCCACTATAGACATGATAGGTTAATGGCGATGTAAAGGCACTTACATTCATTGAATTGTACGAACATGATGTACAGGTGAGATGCTGCTGGGAATAAACTCTAAATTGGCTCCAACATGTACCTCGTCTTCTACTTCAACACCATATTCTCCTACTCCCAACTCATCTCCCAAATGATCTCCCTCGTCATCATTGCTAAGTCCTATGGGATTCAACTCTTCATCAGGATCATAGCTCGATCCATCTTGCAAAATTAGCCTAACCTCTGCATTGAGTTCCTCTTCATTAATTTCTATGTTTACATTGCCCTCGTTAGAGGTAGGCTCATCCGTTAAAAGAGTTCCATTTCCTTCATACATTGGGAAGTCAACCAGTATTGGTTAGACCTGTGGTGGTAGGTAGCTAGAAGTGTTTTCCTAGTAAGTGTTCTATTCATTCTGCAAACTTGAATGACCAAAATTCTTAACATATATCTCCTGTATCTAGTCTTCTCCAAATGCTTCAACCATTTCAATGAAGTTTTGGACATCATTATCATCCCTTATGGCCATTGGAGTATATGAAAGTCTTCCTTGAAAATAACAAGGATGCTAGTGTATAATTAGGCTCAATTCCAACACTTATGCATATCCACTAGAGGAAGTGGTTAAAATTGGAATCTTTCCTCATCTTCAACTTTTTCACCAGCTCCCTATCATATCGTGGACCCATATTGCCATTCACAATGCTGTCGTGTACATACACAATAATTTTTACATACCTAACCTTTTTTAACCTAGTAATTCGGTAATTTAGATATAAGTTAGGCTCATAAATACTTGACCATGTAATTCACTACTTTGATGATAACGATTTTACGTAAGACATGGTACCTACATAATTTTACTTCTTAGCGGGGTATTTCATTAAAAACCATGTATGCACGATGACTTAACCAATGTATATGTGTAATAATTGTCATTCTACATGTAACATTTCTATTTTCCTATGTTAGCGATACAGGGAAAGCGAACTAAAAACTCATTCATCAATGACATACTAAATTTAAACATCCTACGTTAAAGTCTTATAATTCCTATGAATTACTAAAAAACTAACAATTGCATGTTAATAAAAAAAGGTGTGAAAACATAAACAATTTCACTTAACGGTTGGTGGAGAAAACCAAGTTGCAAAAATTAGGCTAATGCCACGCTTGCAATAGGTAAGTGAGAAGAGAGGATTGAGAGAGTTTTTAGAAAGTGACGGAGTAAAAAATGTAGGAGGGGGGGTGGTTGGTGGGTAGCTAGTTTTTGGGGTATTTATGGGGGGAAAGTGCATGGCATAAATGCGCCTTCACTTTAAAGGAAGGCACACTCTAGCAATGTGCCTTCCTTCTCCATAAAATTTCTTTACTAACGGTATGCACCTTCACTACCCTATTGACATAATTAGTTTCCGTTCAAGCCCCTTTTCATAATATTTTTTGAAAAGGAGCCTATTGAGGTAAAAAATTCCAATAATAGGTCACATATCAACTTCAAGAGTCTTTCAAAATAACGGCATATTAAAGCACATAGAAGAAGATAAAAATTTTGTCTTAGTTTTCTTTAGCTAGTGGACTTAGAATTAGAGGAGGAATGATAATGGGTGGTCAGGAGACTCCATCTTGCTCATCTACTTGTATAGTATCTTAGCTGCCCTCCCTTGTTAGCTACGCCTCATTCCTTTCACCTCCTCCATTTTCGTTTAGTTGGCCAGCAAAGTGAAGCTAACTCAGATTATAGCTAAGATGATGAATTAAGATTTCCTAACTTTCTATCCTAATACCATCCAGCATCTTCTCCTTTAGCATGTTTTCATAATCCTTGTTGGCCTAAACTTCTTAGAGGACTTTCTCATAATTGCCACCTTGACCTAACCTTTACTTAAGTTTGGACATTTGAGCTTTCTATTCTTTGAATAGAGTCCTCAGCTGTTGAACATCTTCAACACGGCTTTTATCAGCTTCATCCTTTCGCTTCATGCATTCTTCTACTTTATGAACAGGATTCTCATTCTTCGTAATATAGTCTTGAAGCTTGAGCACTTTTCTCTTTCAAGCCTTAATCTTCTTACTTAGCCTATCCTTTAAGTTCTAGATCTCCTCCTCCAATTTTTCTTTATCATCATTCCATGACTTAACATGAGCAGAGAACTTGGTTTTTTCTTTGTCATATCATTTTTAGCTTCCTTAGCCACCTGGAAGGCAATTATTTAGCGTAATTTTGAAAGCAAACAAAGAGGAAAGATCCAAATTGCTTACCTTATTCTTCTCTTCAATGAGAGTATTAATAATTATTAAGACTATAAGACTAGGAGTTCACGGCGGTGGTTGGTTTTGATTATGTTGGGGTGTTAGGGTCTAAGGGGGTTTGGCTATGGTGGTGGTGTAGCTTGAAAGTTGTTGGAGAGAGAACTCTAGAGAGAGAGTGAACTTTGGAATTCCTTTGGGAAGTTTAGGAGAGTGTTCTTCGATCCTCAACTGCTTATTCAAGCTCCAATTTATAATGTTAGAGCTCGAATTAAGCATGGAAGGTGATGAAATGAAATTAATCTAATCCATTAAGCCAATAGGTTTGACTTGGCTTAAATTTTGAAATTACAAAAAAAAAAAACTCATAATCTTTGGGTAATCGATAGTCAAATGGTGTTAATAGATGCTCAAGATTTCTAGAAATGCCCATAAGAGTGTTTAAATTTCATTAATGTGCTTGAATAATGGGAAATGGATTTGGATAGAAAATGAGTTTTTTCAAAACTTTATACCTCGATTTGACCTATTGAATGATTGCATCTAGACGAGATCAAGGGTTTGATTCAAAGTATCCTATGCCTATTTGGTGATTTCACCATTAATTTGGTGAATTTAAGAGGAAAAATGGATTAAAATCATCCTTAAAGTGAGCTGTCTAGCTTGTTCTTGTGCTAGAAAACAAAGGAAAGAGTAGGAAAGGAGGAGAAAGAGAAGGAAAGGCATCTTAACTTAGCACCACGTTAGTTGCGTGATCCGGTGGAATTGTGCCACTTATCTTGAAATGATATGTGGTGATAATGTGGCAAGTCACATGACGTGTTATTTGATACATATCATGCTACATGGTTAACACGTGGATGACATGGCTAACGTAGCACCACGTTAGCTCATGGTCCAATCATGAAGTGCCATGTATCATAACTAAACACATGGCCTAGTGATTTTTTGGTATGTGGTAGGTGTATTTTGTGAAGAAGGAATAAAATGGCACTTTTGTGCCTTTGATGATTTTCGAATACAGGATCTCTAAGTTAAAACCAAATGCAAGTGAGAGTGTGGAATCGTCAAGCTATTGACCTGTATCTTGTCTATATATACATTCAAATTGCATATTTGGATCAGGTTAGCTTGGGTTGATTTAAATCTAAACTTAAGCTCAATAATCCCTCCTCTTTTAATTATATGAGGCCTAAAAAATACTAAAATTAAATTCTATTTTATTTAAACTATCTAAAAATTTTCTTATTACTCTTTTTTTTATTATTGTTGTTTTTAATTTTCTAAATTTTTCCTAAATCCTTTACTTTTTATGATCTTTCCAATTTTTTCTATTTTTTTATTTTTTGTGTTTTTTTCTTAAATTAGGACTCTTTACTTTATTCTAAAAATTTAAAAATAAAAAAAGGGTAAAAATAGGGTGTCTACATTATGAGGACCTATTGCGAGATTAAAAAACCCGAACACAAGGACAAATGGGACTTTGAACATGAAACAACAATTCGGACACGACACAAAATAACTTAAAGACTTTATAAAACTATAAGACTATAACAAACAAAGAAAATCTCATATGTATATCTAGTATTTACCTCTTATTGTATTCTTTTAGGTGATTGCGACTCTAAGCTATCTAAAGAGTATTATGACGAGTAATAAGAAATGGCCGTGTGAGTATCTATGATGAGTATCACTTACTTGTGGTTGTAGTTAGTAGTTCTTCAAATATATTTATCAACTGGCTAGTGTTTGGGGTATCGGGAAAGTGTTTGTACTTGACTTGTGTGAATTACTTATGAAGACATGATGAATTATCTTACCTAATATAGTTGATGATTGTGATGTGATGTACTCTTATATGAGTGTTTGATAATTTGGTCGATCACTTATAAATTAGTCTTAAGCATATTTGTAGATACTTAATTTTTGCCTCTCGTAATCTTAATTTTTGATAAAAAATAAAAAGATAAAAATGATAAAAATTGACAAATGATGAAAATACCAAAAAAATGAGAAAAGAAAAAAAAATTACAAAAATTATTTTAGGGACAAATAGTTTTAGTTTTAGCTTAGTTCAAACAATTATTTTAGAGACTTGCATATTTTAAGTATAATTTGATTGTACTAAAAAGCAAGGTATAGGCTAACAGCCTAACAGATAAGTATCGGAGTATTTGATATAGATTAGTTTGAGGTTATAGGTTCAAATCTCGTTAGGCACTTATGTGTCTTTTATTTCTATCTTTTCATTTTTTACAAAAAGTGAGTTGAACAATCGGATCACATCTAATCAAATTTTTTTTGTTCGGATTTATATCATTATAAAAGATTTGAATCTAGTTTGATTTTTATTAAATTAGATTGGAATTAATATAAATAATTTTGATCTAAATTAATTTTTATCAAATTAGATTGAAATCGATATAATGAGATTTGATTCTATGATTTGGTTTAAAGTTTATAAATACGAGACATGTAGCATAAAAAAAGGGAAGGGGGGAGGAGGAGGGTGGGTAGGGGACACAATTAAAACTCAGGAAAGAATTGAAAAACTTTTGTCTATCCTTTGTGAGTCACAAAACAAACTCCACACAACACCAACTGACCAATACATACAACTCCCCTTGTTTGACAACTGAATCCATGAAACAATCTATGGCCGACACTCTAGCTATGCTCTACACTGCAGTAAACTCTATCTCCAATCCCAATTAATAGTGGACTTCAGCAATCTCCTATTGACATCAACCAAGCATCATTCAAACCACCCTGAATCACGTCTTCATCTAAATAGCTCTTTTGCACGCCTATGGTTGAACACAGCAACCATGCTGATAGCTCCAATAACGGTAGTGCAAATCAGATCCAGGCGACCCTACGATTGTTTCCATCCTCACACCAACAATCAACTCCGCATGTCGCTAATCAAGTCTATACACACATGCCCCAAACTCCAATGACCTTGCTTCCTTCATCCTCATTGTCTCCATCCACGTACAGCAGCAAGATTTACATACCCACGATCGCCAAGATTAAGTCATCATCCATCGCAGGTCTATGATCAACCTTGTCGTAACCACTTGCTGTCTACACAACTCCACTGCGCTCTACACCATACAAGAGTAGCACCGAGTATGCTGTCTACAATTACAGTAGCTTCACAACTCAATTATACAGCCATCATCGCTGTTGCACCGTGCTGTCCATGTCCGCGTGTCACTATATAGTTTACACCCAATCGATTAAGCACACACACACCCACGGCTTGTTGAACGCCTAAAAATCGACGATCTGACCATGCAGTAACCCACATCCTTTATGCTGCTACAGCAAAATCCTGCCATAGCTGCCTTACACTCTCATAAGTCCAGTGACCAAACTCTCCTTCGACACACTTTGCACCATCCAATAGACAGCCTAGAGATTCGAGCATAAATCCTGTGAATTAAACTCCACAACACTGCTTCACATGTCAGAGACTAACATAACCGCACAGTAATTTGCTGACCGAATTGCTGGACACCAACCCGATGACAAACATACAAGTTCAACACCATCTCGGATACAGCATCAACACTCACACTTTGCACCATCTAATAGACAGCCCATAGACTCGAGCATAAATCCTGTAAATTGAACTCCACAACACTGCTTCACATGTCAGAGACTAACATAACCGCACAGTAATTTGCCGACCGAATTGCTGGACACCAACCCGATGACAAACATACAAGTTCAACACCATCTTGGACACAACATCAATGCTCCAGTAATAGCATGTATAGAGCCACTGCCAAAAACAATTAGGTTCGTTTTCTTTCAAAATTTTTTATATTAGTATTTTATTGTGTCCTTAGGTATTTAACATAATATGTGTGTGCGTGCGCGCGTGCGTGTGTGTTTAACATTAGTTTTAAGATAGATTAGGTATATCATGATGATTTAAGTGAAAGTTTATAAGTAGTTATTAGTTTTAGGGATTTTTTTTTGTTAAGATTAGTTTTTTTTTTAGGGTTTCCTCGAATAGAAAATTATTTTATTATTTAACATTAGTTTTAAGATAAATTAGGTGTATTATGATGATTTAAGTGAAAGTTTATAAGTAGTTATTAGTTTTAGGGATTTTTTTTTGTTAAGATTAGTTTTTTTTTTAGGGTTTCCTCGAATAGAAAACTATTTTATTATTTTTCGCTTTGGCATTTTTTTTTTGCTTAGAAAAATTCATTCTTTTTGGAAATAAAAATAATGAAAATATCCATTCTAAAAAAATAGGATTTTTAGAGAGTTTTTAATAAAATCACTTACGAGTTAAGACCCTTTAGATTTTTTAAATAAACCAAATCAAATAAAAATGTAAACTTGGTTTGTTTTTTTAAAATTAAAATAAATCAACATACTAAAATTTTCGAAAAGAACTACGATTGTCTGATTTCGGCTAGTAGGTATGTAGGCACTTTTGGGGTGATGATAAAATTTGTAGAAACTTAGGTTCTTTTTCTTTTAGTTTTTATTTTTTCTTAAAAATATTATAATTTAAAAAATAATCCTAATTTTGGTAAATAAAGAGTAGTATCCGTTAAAGTTTAATAAGTTAGCCCCCCGAATTGGGAACCCTTTGGTTCTTCACTCAAATTGAAATCAAAGATCGGTAATTAAATCGTAATCAATCCACCTAATTGATTACGGTTTCTTTCATTTTTACCGACTTTGGTCAGGTGGCGACTGCAAAAATTTTTCTAAATAAAAAACTGGAATTTTCCAATTTCTTTAATTGAAGATTAATATTAAATGGGTTAGGGTTTAATATTAATCGGAAAGAGAGAAATTGATTTTAATAGAAAATCGAAAATTCAAGCTTGACAATATCGTAACTTAAGTATAAAATGGTTATGTATAGCATACTGTATGATCCTACTTTCTGCCACCACTATTACATAAGGAATGGAGAGGTGAGAACCTTCTCAATCCTTTAAAAACTAAGTGGCTTTGAGGATAGTCATGTACTAGATGGGGTCATATCCATTCTTTTGTTTAAGGTTCACATACATTTGGTAGCCGATCAGGGATCTTATCAATCCCTGGACATTTGATGGTTAGGGACGGCATTCATTTTTTAATTATACTTCTTTTGGGCCTTCCTGTAACCAATCAAGAGATTCTTCTCTTATCACTTTTATGTAGGCCTTGGTGAATATATTATTTGATTCCCTTGGCTAAATGGAAGATCAATCTTCCTAGGATTATGGTAGTTCTAGGATGAACATATTTCATTTGGTTCTCTTAGGTGATTGAGGGATTAGTTCTCTCTTAGGGTTAAGGAAAATGTTACCATTTGGTTTTCCTGGGATTGATTAAGGGGTAGCTTTTCTTGATCACTGTGTTATTATGGGTAGTTTGTGGTTGAGAACGAAGTTTTGCGGCATTTGTTTTGTAGTGGCCAAAGATGTTATGCCAATAGACTTTTACACTATGTTTGGACACTTGGGAATTGGTATAACTATGAATCCTTAACCCAAGATTAAGGGGGGTGGAGGTTGCGAGCAATATACCTTAGACTACATGTTGGATACCGATTAGCCACCTATATTGCTACATTTGTTTAATTGATTGACTACATATCATATGTATGATAACTTGCTTGTTTTGCTTGAAAGGTGATATAAGTGGATTACTCACTAAGTTGGTTGTAGCTTACACCCATATAGTTCAAACATTTTGCAGGAACCTTATTGGTTATATCTAGAAAGGTTTAAGCCGTTGGTGAGCGATAGGAGATAAAGGCATATTTTTCATGTTTTAAAGTGCAAATTAAGATAGAATTATTATTGATTTTATAGAAATAATTAAGAAATGGTACTTAATTATTTTCATTTGGACATTTCAGGAATTAAAGGATTCAAGAGTAGAATTATGAACGATTTAAAGAAATTTTACACAAAGGAACGAAGTTCAAATCAATACGTGCAAGTTGGAATTGAAGGCAGCTAGCCTACAACTTATATCGGCAGCCTTTGAAGTTAATACTGTTGGCCATTAATGTCTACATTGCTGGCCTAATAGCCGGTATTGCACTTACACCGCTGGCCTTCATGAAAAAGAAGCTTCATGCGAGTTAATCCTAATTTTTCTTATGAATAGCTTATGTTTCATCGTTTGAGGGACTTTAAACACACTTTCGTTAGACTTAGAGAGTCATAGAATAATCTTTAGATAGTTTTTGAAGAATTTTTTGGGAGAATCACTTGGATCATTGAGAAGAATTTGCTTTTGCTATGGAGACCAAGTTGAAGTTACAATTAAAAATTATCTTTTCCAATACAGAATTGGTGACATTTATTTCAACTATTCTTATGCGATTCTGTAAATTACTTATGCTTTCAATTATGAATTTCCTTACAATTTCAATTAGTATTTGTGTTTTTGTTTCCAAATTTATGGCTGGCTAAATTTATTTGTGGGAATTGATGAAACCCTAAATAGCTAAGATGATGATTGTGTTCATGTTATAGGATTAAGAGATATATAGATGATTTATGATTACAATTTCTATGATTTTGGTTATAATTATTAGAAACCCTAATGATATAAGAGTTGATATAAGGTTTATTAGAATTTCTTAGTTAATTTGATTAATTGATGTGGAAGTAGAGTTAATTGAATTAATTAGAAATTATCTAGAAATTAATGTGATGTTCGGTGATTGATTATTCACTAAGACATTAGGGATAATTGATTTAGGACATTAGACAATCATAGCATCGAGAGATATATAATTGTGATTTAGAGTCTACTATTAATTGGAAGATGCGAAAGCTGACTAATTAATTAGGAGTTTAAATCCTTAAGTTTTAAGGTATAATAATTTTACTTGAATGACCATATAGCTATTAATTTATATAACATGATAACAATTTGATTGGCATAATCTAGGATGGATTCTATTTTCCCACAATCCTCAATTGATTGCTTAATTTTAGATTTTTCATAGTTATTTTCTTTTCAATAGTTTTAAAGTAATTATTAGATTAATTAATTTAGTTTTGATTGCTTGAATATTGATAAGAACTAGCATAGGATTTGTAATTTCTTAGTCCTCGAGGGATTGACAACCTTACTTTCTCTATATTACTTGATTCCAACCTAGTATATTTGCTGAAGTATTCGCGATTTATTTATATATATATTTTAAGCGAATCAAGTTTTTGGCCCCATTATCGGGGACTGGAAATATTAAACCTTTTAGTTCTATTAGTAATTTAGGCGTAGTTGATGACGTGTGTTATTTTTGTTCTCTTTGCAGGTGTTTTATGCATAAGAGTAAAAGTGTCGAAATTCTACCACTAGATTCAGAAATAGAGCATACTTTACATCAGTTGAAGTGAGAGAACAAAAGAAGGATAGAAGAGACAGCAGGTAATGAGGGTAATAATCAGATACAAGGAGTTCTACGAGTACTATGAGATCATATAGTACCTATGGTGATGGGTTTAGCTATGAGGAGGCCCACTATTCAGGCTAATAACTTTGAGTTGAAGCTGTCCCTTATTCAGATGGTTTAGACGAATCAACTTAAAGGATATCCAAATGAAAGTCTTGATGAGCATGTTACAGGATTCCTTTAATACTACAATAAAGTGAAGATGAACAATGTGATAGACGAGGTTATCGGATTACAGCTCTTTCCCTTTTCACTGAGGGATAAAGCTAAAGCTTAGTTTTATTCACTACCACAAAAGTCTATCACTACTTGGGCTGATCTTTCATCAAAGTTCTTAAGGAGATTTATCCTACCAGCTAGGATCGCAAAATTAAGGAACGACATCACTAACTTTACCAAGTTTAGTGGTGAGTCACTTTATGAAGCATGGGAGAGATTTAAAGAGGCGATTAGAAAATGCCTACATCATGGCTTGCCAGCTAATCTCCTGATTGAGATCTTCTATCTTAGTCTGGACGAGACATTGAGGTCCCTAGTTGATATTGTAGCTGGAGGTAATCTGATGGGTAAGACATATAATGAAGCAAGTGCACTAATAGAAGAGATGGCCTCTAGTGCACATAACTGGCAAAATGGCCTCTAGTGCACATAACTGGCAAAATGAGAGAAGTAAGTTAGGAGTGGCAGCAGCCGATGACAATAGCACCGTATCTCAATTAATGGCTTAGATTGTAGCTCTCACTACTCAGGTAAGTAAGCTCACCTCAACATAGTCTTTTAATGCTAACCCCATTGTTTTTTGTGAGTTATGTTTAGGACCACATTCAACTCTTAAGTGCTTAACTGGGAATCACTCAACTCTAACTAGTGGAGAATAAGTGAATTTTGTCAACAATTTTCAACGCGGTAATCAAGGACCATATTCGAATACATGAGTAATCATCCAAATTTTTCATGGAGAAACAAGAACAATGCATTCCAACCACTACTTGGATTCCAGAAGCATGGGCCTGTTTAGAACGCTCCACCTCAACAAAATCAATCTAGAATGGAAGAACTCATGTTGAGCTATATGCAAAAGACTGATACCATGCTATACAATCAATAGGTGATTATTCGAAACCTAGAGAATTAGATTAGTCAGATTTCTCAACAATTGAGTAATAGACCATTAGGGTCTTTACCTAGCAATACTGAAGAGAATCCCAAAGGTGTCAATGTTATTATGTTGAGGAGTGAAAAAGCATTGGAAATAGTTGACAAACAAGTTGAAGAAAAGGTGGAGATTCTAAAGGTAGAAAAAGGGAAGGAGGTGGAAGAGGAACTAATACAGAAGTCACTAGAAGTGAAACCGTATGTTCCTCTAGTCCCCTTTCTAGGGAGATTGAAGCAATAGTAGTTAGACACTCAATTTGCCAAATTCCTAAATGTCTTTAAGAAGTTACAAATCAACATTCCTTTTGTAAAAGCACTTCAGTAGATGCCTTCGTCTGCCAAATTCATGAAGGATTTGCTCACTAAGAAGAGAAAGATTGATGGGAACAAACCATTAATGCTTACAGGAGAGTACTCCATAATCCTTTAGAAAAATTTATCCACCCTACCTAAAAAACAAAGAGATCAGGGGAGTTTTATTGTTCCTTGCACAATAAGAATTTTTCACTTTGATAAGGTTCTTATTGATTCAGGTGTAAGTATAAATTTAATACCCTTGTCTATTTTCAAGAAGCTGGGGCTTGGAGATTACAATGAAACTCATGTCATCTTGCAACGAAACTCATGTCACCTTGCAACTTGTTGATAAGAGTGTCAAATACCCAAGGGGTATTGTTGAGAATGTCCTGGTAAAGGAAGACAAATTTATCTTCCTAGTTGACTTTATAGTCCTGGAGATGGAAGAAGATAAAGAAGTACCCATGATCCTGGGCAGACCGTTTCTTTCAATAGGTAAGGTGTTGATAGACGTAGAACAAGATAAGCTGACTTTAGGAGTTATGGATGATCAGGTAACGTTTAATGTTTATGAAGCCATAAAGCATTTTGATGATTGCAAATCCTGTTACACTATTGATATTTTTTATGAGATTACTTGTGAGTTTACAGAAGAGAAAGTAGGATTTGATACCATGGAATTAGTTCTTAAGGATTTGGATGATTAGAGCAATGACGACGAGCTTGAAGAAGAAGGTAGGGAATAGGTGTTAGAAATTAAAGCTCGATACTATAAAGAATTGGGCACCAGTGAGCACAAGCCAGTCCTGTCATTAACATAACCTTCGGTGCTTGAACTTAAACCTTTACATAATCATTTAAAATATGCTTATTTTGGAACAAATGATACTTTGCTAATAATTATCTCCTCCTCTTTGATAGGTGACCAGGGGAAACAACTTCTAGGAGTTCTGAGAGAGCATCAAGAAGCCATCGGGTGGACCATTGCTGATATAAAGGGGATTAGTCCTTTAATTTGCACTCACAAGATATTGCTTGAGGCTGAGTGCAAACTTACAATATAATCACAAAGACAACTTAACCCAACTCTCAAGGAGGTAGTGAAGAAAGAGATGCTTACATTGTTGGATGTAGGTATTATCTACTCTTTCTCAGGTAGTAAGTGGGTTAGTCCCGTTCAAGTAATGCTAAAGAAAGGTGGTATGACCGTGGTGAAAAATGAGAATAATGAGCTAATCACTACTCACACTGTGACCGGGTGGAGAGTTTGCATAGATTATAGAAAACTGAATGATGCCACTCGTAAATATCACTTCCCACTCCCTTTCATAGATCAAATGTTAGAAAAACTTTTAGGGCATAATTATTATTGTTTTTTAGATGGATATTCTAGTTACAATCAAATTCATATTGTACTCGAAGATCAAGAGAGAACTATTATTACATGTCCTTATGGTGCGTTTGCCTTTAGGAGAATGCCCTTTGGTCTCTGTAATGCACCTACAACTTTTCAAAGATGCATGATATCTATATTTTCTAACTTATTAGAAAATTTTATTGAAATATTTATGGATGACTTCGCTGTCTTTGGGAAGTCATTTGATTCATGTCTGACTAATTTAGGTTGTGTGCTCACAAGATGCAAAGAGACTAATTTACTTTTGAATTAGCTAAAATGCCATTTCATGGTAAGAGAGGGAATAGTCTTAGGTCACAAGGTGTCAAAAAAGGGAATTAAAGTTAATAGAGCCAAAGTAGAGATAATAGAGAAGCTACCACTACCTACTTTAGTCAAAGGAGTCAAGAGCTTCTTAGGGCATGCTGGCTTCTACAGGAGATTTGTTAGGGACTTCTCTAAAGTCTTTAGACCTCTTTGTAATTTACTTGAAAAAGATTCTACCTTTGTTTTTTATGACAATTGTTTACAGGTATTCAATCTATTAAAGGAGAAGGTTACTTGGGCACCAATGATCGTTGCACCAGATTAGGAGCTTCCTTTTGAGATGATGTATAATGCTAGCGACTATGCTGTAGGAGTAGTACTTGGGCAGAGGAAAGGTAAGTTATTTCATGTTATATACTATGTGAGTAGAACTTTGAATGAGGTGCAGAGAAATTTTGCCATGATAGAGAAAGAACTTTTAGCAATTATATTCGCTTGTGATAAGTTTAGGCCTTATCTCATAGGTTTTAAGATCATAGTATACATAGACTATGCTGTTATGAAATATTTGTTTGCTAAAGCTAATGCTAAACTTAGGTTAATTCAATGGATCTTATTACTACAAGAATTTGACCTTGAAATTAGAGATAAAAAAGGAATTGAAAATGTAATTGCTGATCATTTATCTTGATTACAATTGAAGTGTTTAGAGCCACCCATTAATGAAAAGTTCCCTGATGAATAATTATATGTAGTAGAGATTCGATGATTACCTTGGTACGCTGATATAGGCAATTACTTGGTTAGTAAAATCATACCATACGGTTTCTCATTTCAAAAGAAAACGAAGTTTTTACATGATGTGAAATTTTATTTCTGGGATGAATTGTATCTTTTTAAAAGTTGTGCTGACTAAGTAATTAGACATTGTGTGCCTGAAACAGACCAGCTTAGCATAATTCAGCACTGTCATTCTAAAGAAGCAGGGGGCCACTTTGGTGTGGAAAGAACTACAGCTAAAATTTTATCTTGTGGATTTTACTAGCCTAGCTTCTTTAGTGATTGCAAGAATTATGTTATGTCTTGTGCTTAATGCCAAAGAATCGAGAATATTTCTAGGAGACATGAATTACCACAAAAGAGTATTCTGGTAATTGAGCTTTTTGATGTATGGGGAATAGACTTCATGGTCCTTTCCCTTTATCTTTTTCAAACAAATATATACTTCTAGCAGTAGATTATGTGTCGAAATGGGTAGAAGTAGTAGCTCTATAAACTAACAATGCTAAAGTGGTGATTAATTTTTTGAAAAAGAACATTTTTTCCAAGTTTAGGGTACCTAGGGCTATTATAAGTGATGAGGGGTCATATTTTTGCAATCGGCAATTTAAAAAATTATTAACAAAATATGGAGTCACTCATAAACTTACCACCCCGAATTATCCACAAACTTATGGACAAGTTGAGGTGTCTAATAGGGAAATAAAGCATATCTTAGAAAAGACTATCAATGCATTTAGGAAAGACTGGTCTCTAAAACTTGATGATGCATTGTGTGCTTATAGGATAGCTTTTAAAACCCCTATAAGAATGTCCCCATATAAAATCGTTTATGGTAAATCATATCACCTACCTATAGAGCTTGAGCACAAAGCCTATTGAGCCATAAAATACCTTAATTTTGATTTACAAGTTGCAGGTGAAAAGTGATTACTCCAATTGAACCAATTAGATGAGATCAGAGAAAAAGCTTATTAAAATGCTAGGATTTACAAGGAGAGAGCTAAGCAATGGCATGATAAGAACATTTAACAACAGGAGTTCATGCCTGGTAAAAAAATGTTATTACATAACTCACGATTGAAATTGTTCCTATGTAAGTTAAAATCTCGATGGTTTAGGCCACTTGAAATAGCTAATGTTTTTCTTTATGATACAGTTGAGTTAAAGGCAGGAGACAATCGCATTTTTAAGGTAAATCGTTATCTTCTCAAACATTATTTTGAAGGAGAAAACATGGATAGTAATGCCACTATGGTGGTGAGTGAGAATTCGCAGTAAAATCAGAAAGGTCGGGCTATTGACTATAAATTAAGTGTTTTATAGGAGGCAACCCATGTCTAACCAAACTAATTTTTCATTCATTATTATTTAATTATTTATATTTATTAATAAAAAAAGTTAAAAATTTTAAGCCAATATTTAGCATGAAGCCTGCCAACCTAAGAAAAAAAAAGGGAGAAAAGCGTGAAATTTGAAATTAAGGCCGACACTTAAGGCTACCGGCCTATCTACCAACTTACCCATATACACCGGAAATGTACACAGTCGGCGTATAAAGGGAAGTGTCGACGTACAATGCTTTTAAAAGCACATCCATTTATTTTCTCTGTCTCCTCACTCATTTTTTTCTTCCGAATTCTCTCTCTAGATCTCTCTTCCTCTCCATCACTCTAACTCTCCCATACACTTAATCCATCACTCCATCTCACATTCACTTACTATTTCACTTTTTCCATACCTATTTTCACTTTGTAGTTTTGATTTGTACATCATGCTGCCTAAGAAGATGCAACCGAGAAAGAAATAGAAGATGGTAGCCACTTCGACTTCCAGAAGTTCGGGTAGCAATCTACTGTTACATCAGGAGTATGCTAGGGAGAGAATGAGGAAGTTACAATGAATGACATTCATGAATCAGCAATATCTGGAATGGACTATTTTGCAAGAGTATTGAATGGATGATAGAATCTAGTAGATGGTTCCTGATAAAACATGGTTTCGGTTATTTAAGGTAAAAGAACTCACTTTTAGAAATATATCCATTGATTTTTTGTCCACTTTGTAGCTGGAGAGAAGTGGGCGAATGTCCACTTTCACATTTTAGGTTTATGGAGAAATTCATATAGTTGAATTGAGTTAAATTGGCTATTTTCTAGGTTTATATGAGGAGGAGGAAGTCAATTTACCCAACTCTTAGCCTAGTGATATGAGTTTTGAGAGATTTTGGTCTCAATTGATTCATCCTAAGCGGGACAATTTTGTACCTTCAAAGTCGCTCGCCACGACTTTCTCAACAGTGGAGCACAGGCTACTCCACCATATCCTTGCTTATACTCTCAGCTGTAAGAAGACTAGCTATAGCAAGGGAACCAGTTTTGACATGTTTTATCTATACAGTATGATTTCTGGGTATTAGATATATTTGGGAATAGAAATAGCAAATTTTATCTATAGATAGATAGATGATACTAGGATACAGGTTATCTTTTATGGTAGGTATATTACATCATTATTGAAGGGTATGGGGCTTTTTTAAGAGCTGGAGGGGGACGATGGTATCCTATGTAAACCTATTTCTACTGCACCCTTTAGGGGTTGGGGATTGGTTAAGATAAATAATAGGTCCCATCTTGTTGATGAGGAGGATATTCTTAAAAATCCTCCTCCTATTGCTAGAGTGTCTACTTGAGCATCTACTTCATCTCATCCTCCAAATAGCAGTTGAAATTAAAGAAGTCTCGAATGAAATTAGGAAAGAAAGGAAGAAGAATAAGAAGTTCTGGACTACTATGTTCAATATGTTAAAGTTTGCTATCTCATGTTTTCAGCCAACAATTGTAGAGCAGTTCCATTAGGAGACTTCTAGTGCAGAGAGTAGCAGCACCGATAGAGATAGTTAGATATTTGCATGCTTTTTTTATTTTTTTTTTATTTTCATTTTTCTTTCTTTTCTTTTTCTTTTTCTTTTATTTTGTTGTTTGGTTATTTTTGTTTAGTACCTATCTGTTTAAGTAACTCGAGATCATTAGCTCTACTATATACTCTTTAGTGCACTTTTGTGCTATCTTTGTTATTTTATGTTTCTTTGCGTTTGATGAGATAGGTCAAAGCTAAATTCTATGATAGCAATGATCTTATGTTTGGAATTTTCATCGTTGTTGAAAATTTGAATTCGGGGGAGTATCCGTTTTTCATTTCTTATTGCTACGAATTTTTATTTCCTCTTAAATATTGAATAGAAGATAGTGCGGACACTGTCAATCCTACAGTGAGGGGGAGGAATTATAGGGAATGAAAATATCAATTTTGATGTCGGTTTTTGTTTACAAATAGTTATACTTTCCTATTAGCCTGAACTTTACTTGTTCTTAGTTCTTAAGTATTTGGCAATGTTTAGGCCAATTTGAATTTGAATTTCTTGTATGGAATCTAGAGATTATACCAAAAAAAAAAAATTTGTTGATAGCATCAGATTGTGATTTGAATAATTAACTCACTAAGATGCCTTACTCACCAATGTTGAGATTTTTGTACTCAGTTAAAATTAATTAGTTAATTCTTTAGGAACCTAATTTACCTAGTTTTTAGCCTTAGAATTTGAAGTTTAAAAAGTTGGTTGAGTCTTTAAGTGAAAAGTAAACAGGTTCACTTCTATGCAAAGTTAGTTAGTATATGGTCTTTTTAGTTATTCTAATGACAATTTAACACTTAGTGAAAGAGGTAAGTGAAGCTTTGAACTTAGTGATTCCTATAAAAGAAGTCCGAAAAATTTTAGTGAGCATTAAAAAAATAATGAAATGAGAACCTTTGCTTCAATAAATTAAGAAATTGAGTTAACAGTATCCTAACTTGAATATTAGAGTGAGGAACAGTTCAAAGGGGTCCCTTTAAAATCTGGTCACTTGGGTGATGAGCCCGAGATGAGCCGACTCAATGCACTCACCATGACGAGAAGGGTGGAAAGGTAAAAGTATAGTATATGAACTAGAAAAAAAGGTGCAATTTAAGAAATGAATTAAGGCTTGTAATAAAAAGGAAGAAAATATAGGGATAGAGCAGATACCATATGCTTTCATTACTTTGTTAATTTGTTTGTCAGAATAATTAGAGGGATAATATGCTTGCTAACAGTTGTGAAGTTTAAATGGGTGTTTCTCTTTCTAGGACTTAGTATCTATTTTTGAAATAGAAATATGAGGTTAAACGCTTAGATTAAAATTTGTTTTCTCTAGAATAGCTAATTAATTTCAACCGTAGTACTCTAATAACATATTTCGGTTTGGTTAGAGTAGTGGACATTATAAATTAGTGAGTTTGAAAATGTGAAATATTAGATGTTTGGGATTAGCAATTGGAAACTTTGTATTTTCAATGATAGATTTCTTTAGTTCTGTTTATTTCGCTTAAGGACAAGCAAAAGTTTAAGTGTAGGGGAGTTGATAAAGGCATATTTTTCATGTTTTAAAGTGCAAATTAAGATAGAATTATTATTAATTTTATAGAAATCATTAAGAAATACTACTTAATTATTTTCATTTGGATATTTTAGAAATTAGAGGATTCAAGAGTGGAATTACGGACGATTTAGAGGAATGTTACGCAAAGGAACGAAGTCCGAATCAATACGTGCAAGTTGGAATTGAAGGTAGTCGGCCTACAACTTACACCGGTAGCCTTTGAAGTTAACACCGCTGGCCCTTAATGTCTACACCGCCGGCCTAACAGTCGGCCTTGCACTTACACCGTTGGCCTTTATGAAAAAGAAGTTTCATGTGAGTCAACCATAATTTTTCTTATAAATAGCATATGTTTCATCGTTTGAGGGACTTTGAACACACTTTCCTTAAACTTAGAGAGTTATAGAATAATCTTTAGATAGTTCTTGAAGAATTCTTTGGGAGAATCGCTTGGATCATTGAGAAGAATTTGCTTTTGTTGTGGAGACCAAGTTGAAGTTGCAATTAAAAATTATCTTTTCTAATACAGAATTGGTGACATCTATTTCAACTATTCTTATGTGATTCTATGAATTACTTATGCTTTCAATTATGAATTTCCTTACAATTTCAATTAGTATTTGTGTTTTTGTTTCCAAATTCATGGCTGGCTAAATTTATTTGTGGGAATTAATGAAACCCTAGATAGCTAAGATGATGATTGTGTTCATGTTATAGGATTAAGAGATATATAGATGATTTATGATTACAATTTCTATGATTTCGATTATAATTGTTAGAAATCCTAATAATATAGGAGTTGATATAGGGTTTGTTAGAATTTCTTAGTTGATTTAATTAATTAATGTAGAAGTAGAGTTAATTGAATTAATTAGAAATTATCTAGAAATTAATGTGATCTTCGGTAATTGATTATTCACTAAGACATTAGGGATAATTGATTTAGGACATTAGACAATCATAGTATCGAGAGATATATGATTGTAATTTAGAGTTTATTGTTAATTGGAAGATACAAAAGCTGATTAATTAATTAGGAGTTTAAATCCTTAAGTTTTAATGTATAATAATTTGACTTAAATGACCATATAGTTATTAATCTATATAACATGATAACAATTTGATTAGCATAATCTAGGGCGGATTTTGTTTTCCTACAGTGCTCAATTGATTGCTTAATTTTAGATTTTTTATAGTTATTTTCTTTTCAATAGTTTTAGAGTAATTATTAGATTAATTAATTTAATTTTAATTGCCTGAATATTGATAAAAATTTGCATAGGATTTGTAATTTCTTAGTCATTGAGGAATTGACAACCTTACTTTCTCTATATTACTTGATTCCGACCCAATATACTTACCGGAGTATTTGCAATTTATTTATATATATATATATATTAAGCAAATCAATAGGAAGATAAAAGTGGGCCCTGGGATTATGTGGAAGGAATTTCATAATTTATATTTAGCTTATGTTTTAAGTACTTTGTTTGTAAGTGGGATGTAATAATTCGTATTTTAAAAGACTTATTAACTTCTGATATTAAGGTCTGTAATTTTATAATAAAATGTGAACTTTTATTCTTTATCATAAGATTTGTGGTACTCTATGGTTTGTTATAGGATTGACGCTTCATGTACTTTTTGGAAGTAATTAATGAGTAAGTAAACACCTATTGGTTGCTTTTGATTATTACATGGCGGTTTATCACTACTAGTCTATCATTTAGGTTGTGATAGTATTTATCTTTAGTTGATGATAAGTGGTACTGCTATGAAATATTGCAGGTGGCTACTACTATGAAAAAATAGTAAGGGGTGGTTGCTTAGAAATTGCATTACAAAGATGCAGTTTAAAAATTGCATTTAGTGAATGTGATTTTAAAATCACATCTCCACTATGTGATTTCCTTGTAGGTTAACTCAACATGGCCCTTTATTTCATGCACTAAATCACATCAATAAAATGGGATCTGACATATAAAATCCCATCTACAAGATGCAATTTTGTTGTAAAATCTTCAAAAGCTAAATCGCATGGATAAGATTTAGCAATAGTATTTGGTAACATAGTTTGGCTAAGACCCTGTTTTAAAAATTAGTTTTCTCACAATGGGCAAACTGACCTTTTTCTTAATATTAAGTCACAAGGTAAGTTTCTTTACTAATTTTCTAGATTCCATTCTTATAGGATAAAGTACAACATAATATCTTTATACTTCTACCCATCCTTGAACTATACTTTAAAATATAAAGGTATAAGTTCCAGAGCACCTTGTTTCCACCTTTAAAATTTATTAAATAATATATTATATATTAATGAATTAAAAATAAGTTATATTTTCTTAGATTAAGAAGACTAAAAGAATAAAAACAATATTATGCCAATATTAAAAAGAAACGGTTTAAACTCAATACAAATCCTATACCTAAAGCTAATAATCGAAACTTAAGAATAATAACCTTAAACTTCAAAAATCAATATTTGTTCTTAGTTCTAAAGAACATATATCTTCTTTTCTTTTGTATATGCACCCTCATGCATTTACCGTAATTGTTTTGCTAATAAAGGGGACTATTTATAACTTAGGTTCTACATACTGTTTGAAAATGCAATCTTTTAGCATGGAAATGAAGAAAGATAACCAAAATTTCCTACTAAAAAAAGTACGAAGTTGAAACTTGTGGAAAGACAGATAAAATTTATAGATTCCATAAAGTATCTTGTACTCATAAATTCTATAAAGTATAGCTTTCAAGGTTGTTCCATGATTCTACAAAGTAGGTTCTATTCTAAAATTTTGGGAACCTATACTTATAAGGTAATGAACCAATAGGGACTTTATAACATGAAATTAGCATACATATTCTATATTTATTTTGTGCTATTTTGGTTATTGATCTAGTTGATTCTATAGTATTTTGAGCTTAATTCATTTAATTTTCAGTTTCAAGGACTTCTAGAGGCATTTGATAAACTTTCGAGGATTTTTATTAAGTTTCAGAGCTTAATCGGACAAAAGCATTAATCAAGATTGAAGTGGTAGAATTTAGAACAAGAAACAAAGTCTAGTGAAGAATATGATTGGAGACCACGCCTGTGGTTAATGCTTGTATACCTCATGTCTTTAATTTCCACAGAATTTTTGAAGATTTTAGAGGAAGTGCAACTATATGCCTAACCACCACAGTTGTGTACCTTACTCATGGTCTTGTAATGATTTGTAAATATTTTATTTTTATTAGATTTTCTTTATGAATCTAGGTTAAACTCCTATAAATAGAAGCTTAGGCTTAGGTTTGCAAAGATAGCCCCCCTTAGGAAAAGTCACTGTATAGTATTATATTAGGGGTTTCTCATATTTCTCATTTATCTTCCTTTATTTCATTATGTTATTATTTTAATTTATTCTTGGTAAATCATTATTGAATCTTAGTTTCTTTTGCAAAATTTTCTTTTAATCATAATCAATTTATGATATTACCTTTGAAGATCTATTACACTATTTATGTTGTCGTTGGATTAGTATTTACCTAGGCTACTAGTTTGATGTTTGAGTTTCTATTGAGACGCGAATCCTTCAATAAATAGACCTGCATAATTAGAAGGAATTAGGTATGCTAAGAGATTTAGTATTGATTTCTCTTGATTAGGATAACTTAGAATGATCAACCTAATGGCGGGATCTAAGGTCTTTAGGTGATTTTACGATACTCTATTTAGAAGCAATTCGAGTAGAGTGGGTCTCAAGATTAAGAATTAGCTGTAGATACGAGTTCAGTTAATTCGTATTAGGCATCTTCACTATCGAAAGAGTAATTGAGCTTGAAAGCAACATAGAACTAAGTAGTAAATAATAACGATTTACTAAGGATTATACACTCTTTAATTTAATTGAATCATGCTTGTTTATGTTAATTAGTCTTGTTTATTTAGTTTAGTTATTTTATTTATTCTTGTTTATTTTATTATTCTTATTTTATTTGTCTTTATTTTTTTAATCACAATTACTGCACTTTTTAAGTTAGATAGCTGGTGATTTAGGGTAAATTACTAATAATTTAGGGTTCTCACATGAATAGTTTCTCATAAGATCAAAACTTGGACTTACAATCTGTTTTAACTGTACTATAACTTGGCTAAATGAACTTGCTTGATGCATATGTCTTACCTAGTTTTTGGTATTGTTGTTAGGAGCCAAAAAAGTAATCTAGTTAGGATATTAACAAAAACCTTAATTTCCCAATCATTTTAAGATTCTTATAATAAATCCTCCCTATAGTTCTTTTAATATTTTTTTTCTTTATCAGCATGCTTCTAACTAATGGAGTATTAGAGTCATAAAATAGTTAATCAAATTAAAGGATGGATTTAGCTATAGAGCTAATGATGTTAAATAATAGCACTCCTTGTGAGGCAACCCAAGTTTGATTTCTTTTAGTTCCGGTTGTTATTTTGTTAGTTGTTTCATTTATTTTTGTTGTCTTATCTTAAGTTAATTCAAGTATTGAGTTTTGAGACATTAGTTAGTGTTTTCCTTGCTTGAATTATTTAATCAAAAACAGTTATTGAAAATAATTCATGCAATAGTAACAATGAAGTTGTCATCCAACTTGATTGTTTTTTGATTTCATTTGTGCTTCAATTCATGCAAATTTTGAGTTTTCCAAAGTAATTTTAGAAATAGAGTCATGAGAAATCAAAGTAGCCTTAGATTCAACAAAATACAAGAAGAATGCGATTAAAGTCTATGGTCGTGGAATTTGATTGTATTCCTTTCAAAAGTAAGTTGGGAAATGGATGAGAGGTCTACGGTTATGACCATGTTTGTGATCCTTAACCGTAGACATGGTAGAGTTTGCAATACTGACATAAGCTAAGGACCATAGCCATAATCTAAGGCCGTGATCCTTGACCATGGTCCCTTTCGAATGTAAAGATCATGGATATTTTCATTGCAACTCATTTTAAACTCTTTCTCTCCTTCTAAAATTGATAGATTACCGACTATCGGCCCAATCACAGGTGCATGCCTTAAAGGCCTATAGTCCCCCGCCTAAAGGATTCTCTCTTGTCGACCCGCCGATGACAAGAAACAGTATGCTAAAGGAGGATGGCTGAATTCTCTAAAAGCTTTGGGTGGTTATACAATGCTCTATTCGTTATTGTGTGCTAATGCTGACTTTCCTCTGACCAAGAGCTTTATGCAGAGTGATTAGACTTTCAACTGCCAAGAGTCTCCTATGGAGTAAATGCAGCTAGCTCCTGGCTAAGTACTTCTCTTCTAGGCTCCTTCCAACTCTCATGGCATCCTTTTACATTTCGGCTTCTTTATCGCCGCAACACCTCAATTCCTCTCACTTATTATGCTCAGGGAACCCTTGGACAGATCCTGTATCGCATTGCCACTTGTCCTCTTCATTTGAACATTGTACTATTTTTCCCTTTTTATCTTTTGTCCCTTTTACCTCTTTTTGCATGTACTAGGAATTCCCTTTTGTATATACCTTCTTATAATTTTTTTATTTGTAATATTACCTTAGAGACTTACTATAAATAGTCCTTTATCCTTAAAAGCCGAAATTATCTGACTTTACACATAAGGATTAAATATACTATTTTTGTGAGATAACCCTCTCTAAGTCCACTTTCAGACAATTTTATCTAATTTTACAAAGTAGCTTAGGGTTAGTGACAGGTGAACCTTAACATTAACTTATGCGTCATATCAAGTGAAGTGTCAAGTCGTGTTATGTTCATTGGTGTGTCATATCCTCTAAACAACTTCAAGTTAGCTACTTTACTCAGTCCGTAGACCTACTCATTCTGTTTTCTTCGATATCTTGAAGGACCCATTGGTTTAGATCTGCAACGGTAAGTCCTAGTGATAATTAAGCTCCAAGGCACATAAACAATACACTTTTTTCCTCAATGTTTCTCACTATACACACATCAAAATCTCACAAATCTTTAAAATTTAACATTGTACACTTCAAATCTAAGGTATGTATATTAATCATCTATTTATTTTCTTATATTTATACTTAATTTACATAAAAATTGGATTTTTATGAAGAACAATATGACTTGCATGTGTATAAATCTTAGTTTTTAGGAGTGATTTAGGAAAGATAATTGATAAAATGTGTTGTTTACTCATTATTTGTTAGAAATCACTTGAAAAACACATATTTGTTGGAGATTAAAACCATGGAGAATATGGAGTTGTTTTCTACGTTGAAGGAAAAGAAGAGAAATTGAAGGGAAATGATGAAATTCATGCTATTAGCTTGTTAATTGTTGTACTGGCATGTTGATTGTATATTAGCATGTGATTTATGGAATTCATGTTAGGAACATGAAAAATTAAAAAAAAAAAAAAAAAGCTTGTTGTTGTTGATTGAATTTGTTGTGAAATTAGAGTCATCCATAAAATTTATGAGTTTTGCGATATTGATTGAAATTGTTGATATAACAACTATTTCAACTTGTTTTAAAATTTATATTAATGATATGGAATTTGTTATTGCACATGAAAATAGATTGCAAGAAATTGTGAGCAATAAGTTTCAAGATATTGTATATTGAGTGTTGATGTTCATGTCAAT
This sequence comes from Lumnitzera littorea, assembly GCA_024138015.1. Classification (NCBI taxonomy): domain Eukaryota; kingdom Viridiplantae; phylum Streptophyta; class Magnoliopsida; order Myrtales; family Combretaceae; genus Lumnitzera; species Lumnitzera littorea. Next base: position 56,338,587 of record JAMXBB010000003.1, on the reverse strand, counting down.
AGAGATGATGAATGAAAATAGAATTTAATCTTAAATTAATTCTATAATTTCAACAATCCATGATATTAGAAAAAATTTTGTGGTTCATAATACAACCTTTTGCCAATTAAATATTTTGATCTTACTTAATTGAATGAATGAGAAATAAACTAGTAATTACTTTATTATCTTGCTAGATCATTAAATTAGCAATTATTCATGTAACATATGTTTGTTTTTATCCTAGTTGAACTATTTTATTTTTTATTTCAAAACCATGTTAAGAGTGAAACATGCCACTCGTAAAAATTTAGATGCTTTCCCTACACATCATCTTTTAACATTTCATGAATCATGGCAATAGAAGAGGTATCTTTAGTTGTTAAAGAAGGAATTCTACTAGTCATCCTACTTGAGTTGGAAGCTACTTATCCAAATTGACTATGATGCTAGGGTAAGATAATTAATTGAATTTAGAGGATGGGATCGACTATTGATAATCAATGAGCCGATGTATAAAGAATAAAACCAGAAGTGCTCAGCACCCTTGGGGTTAGGCTTTGATACTATCAAGAATGGTATAAATGATACTCTATACTTCAAGTATAATGTTCACGACGTAACCATACCATTAGATGAGTTGCCTTTTTGTATGGGTATATAATTTATGGATTATGTTAGGACAAGAGAGTATATAGAGTTGCCATATAAATTACCTTAGGGAGTTTATGAATCTTTTGTTTGGCTTGATTTAACAAACGATGGAGGAGCTTATGGCTCATAGAGGTTAAAGGCATTGAAGTTGATAAGTCCAGCTTTCAGATTGGTTCAATATATTTTGGCTAGGAATTTTACTAGAAGGAAGAGTAGTTAGGGGGTAGTGAATGAGAGAGATATCTTATATCTGCATAGTATTGCTAATCGATGACCCAAAAACTTGGGAGTCAGGATGGCCTAATTCCTTAGGAACTGGTCTGTTGAGGTTGTTCATGTTTTATTTTTCCATGTGCCATTGTTACCGGGTTAGCCAAATGTACCCCTTATTTCTATGGCATTTCGCATATGCAAGTACTGGATCCTCTTGCCCCTTTGAGTTATGAATCTATTAAGGCCATGAAGCTTCCTCCAACACTTGAGGCCCTACTCCTTAAGCCTTCTGGTGAGGCTATATCTTCATCGTCTTAGCTGTGACATGGAGCATGTTCTTTAGCATTTAGTTTGCTTAAGAGGATGATGTGGTAGATACTAAAGAAGCAGAAGATCTTGACACATAAGATTGATCGTGTTGATGTTAAGATGGACATAGTCTTTGCCCACTAAGGGATCTAGCCACCATCAGCACCACCCATGCTACCCCTAGATCTAGACGAGGAGTCAGATGTGGAGGAGATTGAAGAGAAGGGTGAGGATGAAGATGAAGAGAATGAGGATGACGAATGATTTGTCCTTTGCACCTTTTATTTTATTTTTTTCATAGACTCCATTTGATTCTTATTTTTGGATGACTATACTCACTAACTTATTTACTATTGCTTCTTTGTGTTTTAGATAACTGTTTTATTTTTTATGTTTTGTAAGTTCTGCTAGTTACTAACATTATGATACTTGAATTATTTGTAGTTTTATTTAGTTTATTTTGTTGAGTTAACTTCTTCTTTTAGTTTTTTAGTTAGTTCATTTTGATGGATACAAAGAAAACTATAAGCTTAAAGGATCGATGGAATTTAGATCTTGGGCTTCATATTTTTCTTTTCAGGGATTAATGCAAAAACACTAGGGAAGTCTCCGTTCTTTTTCTTTTAACTTTTCTCCCATTTTTTATTTTTGAATTGTATTGTTATAATGTACATTGTAGATAATGTACAACTTATAAGTGGAGGGAAAGGATAAGTTATGTATGTTAACACTTAGGATACGTAGTTAAGCTTTTAAATTTTTCTTAATCTAGAAATCTTAATAATTTACACCTATATATATTAAGCAAGCAATTTTTTTTTTTTAATTTAACCAAATTTTTATGAATTTAAAACCCTTTGCTAAATTTCAGTGGTTAAATCCTTATGATTCAGAGTCCTCTGTTGCTTAGGCTTAAACTTAGACTTGAGATTATGATAGATATAGAAGGATTAAGAATCAGTTATTTTGATTTCTATGCTTGATTCAAGAGGATAGTTATCTAATCCTCTTTTTCAAAAAAAAAAAAAAAGATTAGATGAATAAAATAGATTTTCCCTTTGAAAGTCATTTGAAAAATCAAAGTGATTGGAGGTATTAATGGAATTAATAAAGAATTGCTAGAGATTGGTAAGGATCTATCTCATTCCTTCAAAAGAGCAAGACTCCTTTTCATTGCCAGTTGCAAAAAGGAAATTTAATTAAAACTATTAAGAATTGGCCTTGGTTCCTCAGTAAAGTGAGGTACCTTCCTGCTAACAACTACTAAAAGGATAAAAAGAGCTAAATTAGTAAGGTTCGATCTTATTTTGTTTGAAAAGAGAGGTTCTTTTCCAATGCTAATCAACTTTAATAAATTAATAAATTAAACTTAAAAAGCCTCCTAATGGAAATTGAAAAAAGTAGAGAGATAATCAAAGGATGAATTGATGTAACATGCATCCAGTCTAGTTTTTCAAAATTGAATTAATTAAGGGAAGATTCTTCTCCTCTTAAGTTAGAGTGGTGAAATTTTTATAATTTTTTCTTAGCTTGTTGATGTTTGTTTTAGTTTGTGTTTTATTTAAGTGATAAAGCTAACTTTGAATTATTTGGATTGATAATTAAAATTTAGTAGTTTTTAAGAGTTATATCTAATGTTCTAAAAACATTATTAAGTTAAGGAAAAAGGGGAGATTCTGAAGGAATTTTTGTGAAGTCACTTGAATTTGAGGGTGTATTTTTTTACAGACTAATTTTTAATTGCTTTATCCTTCAAGATATTTTTGTTTTGTTTTACTTGAAGATAAGCAAAAGCTGAAGTGTGGTAGTATTTGATAAAATGAAATTAGCATACATATTATATAGTTATTTTATGCTATTTTGGATATTAATGTAATGGATTCTATAGTATTTTGAGTTTAATTTGTTTAATTTTTAGTTTTAGGGACTTTGAGAGGCATTTGATGAACTTTTAGGGATTTTTATCAAGTTTCAAGCTTGATTGGACAAAATCATTGGTTAAGGATTGAAGTGGTAGAATTTCGAGTGAGAAAAGAAGTTCAATTAAGAATACGGTTGGAGACCATAACCATGGTCCATGCTCGTGTACACTATGTCTTTAATTTCCATTGAATTTTTGAAGATTTCAGATGAAGTGTAAGTATATGCCCAACCGTTACGGTTATGTACCTTGCCCATAGACTTGCAATGTTTTGTGAATCTTTTATTTTTATTAAGTTTTCTTTGTAAATCTTGGTAAACTCTTATAAATAGATGCTTAGGCCTAAGTTTGCAAAGAGAGCCCCTTTGAAAAGAGTCATAATATAGAATCATATTAGGTGCTTTTCATATTTATTGTCTATCTTCCTTTATTTCATTATGTTGTTATTTTGATTTATTCTTAGTAAATTGTTATTGAACCCTAGTTTCTTTTTGCAACAATTTTCTTTTATTCAATCTATGATATTACCTTTGAAAATCTAATTATACTATTTATATTGTCGTTGAATTAGTATTTACTCGAGTTCTTAGTTTGATGTTTGAGTTTACTATTGAGATGTGAGTCCTTCAGTAAATAGACCCATGTGATTAGAATGAATTGAATATGTTAAGAGAATAGGTATTGATTTCTCCGGATTAGGATAACGTAGAATGGCTAACTTAATAACGAGGTCCAAGGTTTTAAGGTGACTTTGCAATACTCCATTTAGAAGTGATTTGGGTAGAGAAGGTCTCAAGATTAGGAATTGGCTAGATGCAATGCCGATCAATTTAGATTAGGCATCTCAATAGTCAAAAGAGTAAATGATTTTGAAAGTTGCATTGAACTAGGTAGTAAATAACAACAATTTACTAAGGATTATGCACTCTTTAATTTAATTGAATTATACTTGTTTATTTTAATTAGTCTTGTTTATTTATTTTAGTTATTTTATTTGTTCTTGTTTATCGTTCCTTATTCATCTTTACTTCTTAATCATAATTGTTGACAATCAGTTTTTGTCTCAGTCTACTCATCTGTTTGGTTGCTGACAGGCTAAATAATCCAACCTCATGGCATTTCACTAAAAGATTGACACTCGACATTCTACTAAGTAACATAGATCAGTTCCTAATTTGAATTCAAGTTCATGGTGCCAATAGTTATTATAAGCACGGTTATATTACATAACTGCTTACTTATCCTTCATTTAAGAAAAGGTGTCTAATTAACAGTCCACCACGTGTCTTAGCAATTGTTTCGATAATTGCTCCTTTAGACATGGTGATTTCCTATAAATACGAGAAGTTACTCTATAAGAGATATCTGTTAACTCATAACCACTTTTACTTAATTAATTTCTGCTTACTAACTTAAGCATCGGAGTGGCCGCACCAGATTGCCTTAGTACCAAGCTTTCTTTTTAGTCTTTGCAGGATCTCAAACACCCAAAATTCACCAATAACATTTGGCACCGTCTATTTATTCTTAAACACCCACATGGCTAAAACTAGAGTATCTAAGAGTGCAGGTGCTGGCACTTCCTCCCAACACCCTGAAGGGAGGATTCGACATACTAATGATTAGCGATTGGCTAGACTCGAGCAACTTTACCTCGACTTAGCCAAAGAAAACCAAGAACTAAACAAAAAACACGAGCAAATCCTCAACCTTTTCTACGGTAATATTCATTAAAATTCGATTCAAGACAAAGATTACGATGATCGCGATGCTGAACATAGAGACGATTCAATTTATGCACCTGAGTTGTAGAAGAAGCAAGCCAAGAATATGATGGGACCTTCGGCTCTTGCTTTTAAGAAGAATGACAAAGGCAAGTAACCGCAATAGGTGCACCATGTAGGTCCTTTGCATGTCAGCACCCTTGCTATCTTAACCAAGTAGTTTTAAATTAAAAAGAGTCCCTTCATTTTGAAGATTTTAGAGGAAGAGATACCTCGGCACATCAAGCTGCCATAGGTTGAGACCTATGACGAAATAAAGGACCCTAAAGACCACCTAGAGTACTATCGTACATTAGCTAAGTTGCGTGGTTTAAATGATATAGTGGCCTATCAAGCTTTTCCCTTAACATTGAGGAATGTAGCTAGCATATGGTTTAAACATTTAAAACCAAATACGATTTCCTGTTTCAATGAACTAGTAGAAGTGTTCCTTCAATACTTCCTTGCAAGTAAACTTCTTGTTAAGGATTCTTCAATCCTTAACACCATCAAACAAAAATTTGATGAGTCAATTAGGGACTAGTTGGCCAGATTTATGGCGAAGATGGTTCAAATCCTAGAATTGGATATTAGTATGGCCCTTAATGCCATAATTGATGGAGTTAAGCCTTATAGAGACTTTTTTAAGTCTCTCGCAAAGAATAAGCCAAAAACTTTTGCCGAGTATAAGGTTAAAGCCACCTCATACATCCATCAAGAAGACAACATAAAGGCTTGGTGAGAGGCCGATCAAAATAAAGGAGATAGAAAGAATGATAAGAGAAAAAGTGCAAAGAATAGACTTGTCATGGACAATGACCACAGTTCGGATGCCGAGAGGAAAAGATCGAGGATTTCAACATACTCATCCCATACATACATCAATCATCCAATTTCAGACATCCTGATGGAGGTACGTGGGTAGAGTGGTGTCCTCTAGTGGCCAGAAAGAATGATAGGGAACCCCTCAAGGAGGAACTCTAACAAGTATTGTGATTTCCACCGTGACAAAGGTCACAACACAGATGAGTGCATTCAACTCAAGAATGCAATTGAAGATGCAATCCAACATGGACACTTGTGCAAGTTTTTAGTACGTGATGTCGAAAGTATTAAGAGACTGTCTTAGAGAAGACATGAGGAACAAGATAATGACACACGGCTGGTAATGGCCGTAAGAGATGCAAGGGACGTGAATCCCAGTAGAGCACCTAATGGAGTAATCATCATCATTGTCGACTGACCTATTATAGGTTAGTTGAGCTTGATTAATGCCAAGAATTATGTTTGCAATATTCAAGGCAAAAAGGTCAAGATCAACAATACAATATCTTTCGGAGAAGAAGATTTTGAGGGCATCTAAAGGTCGCACGATGACATACTGGTCATCAGTGCGAGAGTTGCCAACTTTGAGGTCAAGAAGATTCTTGTTGACATAGGAAGTTTGGCCTACATCATTTTTTAGCATGCTTTTGACCAAATGAGGCCTAAAATCAAAACGCTGCTACAGTCTTACAAGTATGACCCTATGCCTTCAATAATCAATTTGTCTAAGTAGTTTGAGTCATTTCTTTACCGATATAGATCAACGATGATGAGCATGTTGCAGAAGATAAAGTGGACTTTTTTATCGGAAAATGTTAGTCCTCATACAACATGATAATGGGATAGCCTTACCAACATCTATTCGGCATTGTCCCTTTGACTGCACATCTTAAAGCCAAGTTCCTCACTCCTACGGGGGTCGATGTGTGCAAAGAGGATCAACAATTAGCACAGTCCTTGTATATAAGGGCCTTGAGATAAGAAGAAGTATTTCAGGTTGAAATTTGTCTGAAAGGCAAGTCAGTCGGCATCGAGAATGCCAAGAGTGATACTAAGGAAATTCCTCTAGGGGATGACCTAAGGAAAACAACGAGAATCAAGAAACCCTTGTCAGTAGATACTTGGCAAAGTTTGAATAATTTCTTGTAGGCTAACGTGTCTCCTTCTAACATGCTGGGTATCCTAAGAGAAGTTATGGTACATAAGCTTCAAATTGATCTAAATGTAAAGGTGGTCTAATAAAAGAAGAGGCATTTTGCACCAGAGAGGCAGGCAGCAATAGAGGAAGAGGTTTAAAAGTTATTGAAGGCAAGATTTATTCGGGAAGAGCTTTATCCAACTTGGCTAGCCAACTCTATACTAATCAAGAAGTCTAATGGTAAGTGGAGAATGTGCAGACTTCACGGATTTGAATAAGGCTTGTCCCAAGGACTGTTTGCCACCACTATCAAGAATTGATCAAGTAGTAGATGCAACCGCTAGACATGCGTTACTTTCCTTGGTTACAACTAGATCAAGATGGAAAAGGAAGATGAAGTCCATACGTCTTTTGTTACCAATTTTTGAATGTATTGTTACACAGTGATGCCGTTTGTGTTAAAGAATGTCGATACAACATACCAGAGACTTGTTACCAAGATGTTCAAAGCTTAGATCCATAAAAACATTGAAGAATATGTCGACGACATGATTGTGAGGAGTATGAGGGAAGATTGGCATCGTGCTAACTTAGAGGAGACGTTTACTACATTGCGGAGATAGAGCATGAAACTCAACCCATAGAAATGTATCTTTGGCACAACATTAAGAAAACTTTTAGGATACATGGTCACTTGGCACGGCATTGAGGCCAACTCGAGAAAGATTGAGGCTATAAGGAACATGAAGTCACCTTGTATGGTCAAAGAGGTGTAGAGACTCATTGAGCGAATTGCTGCCCTTAACAGATTTGTGTTAAGAAGTATGGATAGGTGAGCAGAATTCTTTAAAATTTTAAAGAATCCAAAAGAATTCAATTGGACTAACAATTGTGAAAGAGCTTTCAACGAGCTTAAGGAATTTCTTGTGTTACCCCCAATATTCTTGACACGTATCCCTGGAGAAAATTTATATTTGTACCTATTGGTTAGTTGTTGAGCTCTTTCTTCTGTACTGGTCAGTATTGACGGCAAAGAGCATCGACCTATTTATTACATGAGTTATGTTCTACAGCGGCCAGAGTTTCGATACACAAAGATTGAAAAAATTGTATTAACAGTGGTTCTCTCGGCAAGGAAGTTAAAGCCAGATTTTGAAGCTCACCAGATCATTGTTCTCACCAGTCAGCCATTGCGATAGGCATTGCAATGGCCTGATTCCTCAGGAAGGATGATGAAATATGCCCTAGAGTTCAGTGCCCATGGTGTACAATATAAACTTAGAATGGCACTAAAGGCTCAACTATTAGTAGATTTTGTCGCTAAATTTACTAGTAAAGAAGATTATGTAGAGGTTGCCAATAAACCTATCTAGTTCCTTTATGTAGATGGTTCATCGATGCGAGAAGGAAGTGGTGTTGGCTCAGTTCTTCAAGGCCTCCATAATGTCAAAGTTCATTACGCTTTGAAATTTGGATCCCCAACTAGCATCAATGAAGCAGAGTACGAAGCTCTAATTGTAGGACTAAAATTGGCAAAAGAAATTGGTGCTGAGAAACTCAAAGTGTTCTTTGATTCCTAATTAGTGGTGAATTGGGTTACGGGAAGTTAAGTGGCAAGGGAAGAAGAGATGAGCAAATACTTATTGGTGGTATGAACGCTCATAGAAGAATTCTAATCTTTCTCCATCCATAAAATTCCGAGAAGTAAGAATATTGCAGCCGACAAGTTGTTGAAGTTGGCTAGCATGGTATTCTTTAAATTGAGTGAGAAACTTTTTGTCGAGTTTCTCCTACAAAAGATTTTATCCACTTTCTCGTAGAGCTATGAGTTGTCTCTTTGGCCGAGAGAAGAATCATGGATGGATCCCCTAGTGGATTATCTAAGATACGGCATTCTCCCTAACGACAAGAAAGGAGTGCAAAGATTAGCTTACCAAGCTGCGAACTACATGCTAATTGATGGTCAACGCTATAAATATAGTATATTGCAACCCCATCTTTGATGCCTTCTTTTGAGATATGACCAGAGGGTGTTATTTGAGCTACATAGTGGTATATGCAATAACCATGTAAAAGCTCAAACGTTGTACGTTTAAGTATTGCAACTTAGCTATTACTGGCCGATTATGAGAGAAGATGCAAAGGAAGTTGTTCGGTATTACCCACTATGCCAGAAGTACGAGACGCCAAGTAGTGCACTTGCAATCGAATTATATAGCTTGACTAGCTCTTAGCCTTTTGCCCAGTGGGGCCTAGACATCCTCAGACCTTTTCTGAAGTCTACTACCCAATAACAGTTTGTCATTGTCGTCGTAGATTATTTTACCAAATGGGTTGAGGCTGAGATAGTGGCAAAGATTACTGAACAGAAAGTGGAAGCGTTTGTTTTCAGTTTCATCATATCAAGATTTAGAGTTCCTTATATGATAATCTGGCCATTTTGCAAGAAGTATGGCATTGGCCTCAACTATACATCTGTGGCACACCCTTAGATAAATGGACAAGTTGAAGCTACCAACAAGATCATCTTATACGGCTTAAGAAGGAAAGTAGATCAAGTTAGAGGGAGATAGGCAGATGAACTACCAAACATTTTATGGGGATATCGAACCACTCATAGAACTGTAATGGGAGACACACCCTTTAGGTTAACATACGGTGTGGAAGCAATATTGCCAATTAAATTGGATTTTCTAAATCTGTGAACGCATAATTTTAATGTTATGCTTAATCAAGTTGGATCGATGGCGAATTTGGACACTATCGACGAAATTTGAGATATTGTAAGATCTAAGATTGCGGCATACCAGCATAGAGTGGCAAGGTACTATAATCAGAAAGTGAAGTACAAGGTTTTTCAACTTGGAGATTTGGTTTGCTGAAAGACAGAAGCTACTGGCGTGTAAGTGACTCAAGGAAAGCTCGGCACAAGTTGCGAAGATCCTGTCAAGATTTGAGAAGTTGTTGGCAAGGGGGCTTATCGACTAGAAACGTTAGATGGATTAATCATCCTTCGAGCATGGAATGCCAAAAACTTAAAGTTGTCTTTCAATTAATTTGTTGGATGATTTTCATCACCACTCGTTTGGTAATAGCTAACTTGCTTGTAAGACTACAACACTTTTCTATGAAAATTATGTTTTGAAGTTCTTAATCTTTTTATCATTGCTGAGTTACTAAGTTCTAGACTGCATAGTGAATGAACTAATTTGAGTTCTAGCTTATCGCGGTTAATGAGCTATATAAATTAATCTTACAACTAAGTGATACGTTTTGTCTACGCCTCGAATGGCAAATGGATAATGTTTATGAAGACATACGATTTGGGCGTGTGAAATAAAACATGCTAATTAATGTTTTGAGCGTGTGAAATAAAACATGCTGAGAAATATTTGGGCATGTGAAATAAAACATGCTGAGAAATGTTTGGGCGTACAAAATAAAAGATGCCAAGTAATGTTTTTGCGTGTGTGTGAAATAAAACATGCCGAGAAATGTTTGGGTATGTGAAATGAAACATGCCGACGAATGACTAGTGTGTGAAATAAAACATACTGATGATTAAAACTTATGAAATAAAACATGTAGGCTACATATGCTGAAAAAATATTGTGTGTGAAATGAAACTTACTATATATATATGTGAAAGGCATTTCAATTCATTTAATTACAATTACAAGTGTTTGGCATACAAAATCAAAAAAATTTTGTTTTAACAATTATATGAGTGCAATGTACAATGAAAATCTTATAGGCTACTCTTAAACTCATCAAAAGTGACTTTTGGTTTAGAGGTCAGGGTTTCTTTGGCACTTGGGGTTTCCTTGGCATGAGCTTCATTGTCAAACTAATTAACTGTTTCAGCACCTACTTTGACGTCACCGTCTTCGTTGGCACTACTGACCTTATCATCGACGTTGTCGAAGTTGAGGCCGGGCAGATCATAATCAAGGTGAAACTTCAAGATCTCTTCTCTCACCGCTTGGACCCCCTCCAACAACTTATTCCTAAATAGCCTCTCATATTGCCAACTAGGAGTAACTATGTTGAGAACCTCTTCAACTGATGGTCTTCTCTTCACAACTTCCTTTAATTTGGCAATATGGCTTCGTAAGTTGGAGTTGTTGGTCTCTAACGCTTTAATCTGCACTCTAAGCCTATCTTCTTCATTGCTCATCTAGCAAAGAGTTCGGCTTAGGCCCTAACATTCTTCCTTCTTCTTCTACAACCTCTCCTTTAGGCCTTCGGACTCCTTATACTTCTCTTCTACTTTAGCCTTTAAGCTTGAGACTTCATTGGCAGCAAGTATATGTGCTAACTTCTCGGCAGTAAGATCCTCTTGAAGTTTCCTCTCCTCCCTCTCAACCCTTATTCTAGTGTTTTCGACAACAGCAGTTTAGGCTTTGGATGCAATATAAACATCCTTAATTTTCTACAATAATTTAATTTAATTTGGTTAGTATAGAACATGACTTAGTAGAATATATGATGGATACTATGGACCTTACCTTCTTAGCCTGATTCTTAGCTTCATCCAGTGCTGTTAGAATGTGGCTGCTTATCTAAAGGATGACGAGGAATATTAGTAATGGAGTGAATTCAAAAAAAAAAAAAAATGGATCTAGTTACTCACGTCATATAACTTGGCCACAATATTGGCCTTATTGCAATTGCTGACATTATCGACATCCTTTTTTGGCAATATCTCTATCCTTTGGAAGAATGATTCATTCCATTAAGGTTAAAGATTTTGTTCTGTTGCCCAGGGCCAAGTCGGTATTCAAAACATTCTGGCTCTAGTATGAGACAAAATACTCTCTAAGGACGTATCCGGTACAACTGATGCTGAGAGTTTTAGCCTGCATTGCCTCCTTTGTCTTCTCATCCAAACCTTTAGACCATTTTGTGGGTGGTTAGTCAACGAGTTCTTTTCCTGACCTCTTATCAACTGTAGGTACATCCTCTAGCACCAGCATTGATGGCCCCTAGATGATGGTGATGTCTTTAGTTGCACCACTAGGTTGGTTCTCTCGGCCAACATTTCTCGACTCTTTTAAGGGTTGAGCTTTCTCAACTCAAGGCTCCTCAAAATGGGAAACCTCAATCAGCACAATCTTCTCATCCTCTTTTCACCTTTTAGATGTCCATGAGGTTTTCTTTTGAGTAGCTTCTTGCTTGGATGTGTCTTCTTTGGTCGACTTCTTTACAGTCGCAAGACAAACGGTAGTGGCTACTATAGCAGCCCTCTTATCCGCTTTGGATTTCTTAGCCTTTTCTTGGGCCAATAGCTTGGTTGGATTTACCCCGTTAGCACCCATATTTGTAACATGAACAAACAATTTAATATAAGTACATGAGAAGCATAAACCTACTTTCTCTGTGCCGAGAATGGCTCAAAGATGACTATTCTCCCCTTAAGTCATGAGAACAGCTTTCCTCATGGTTATACTTGACATGGTGGTAACTCAATGGCATACCTTCTTTTTTAAAGAAGATTGGTTCTCTACTTTCCTAACACTAGATAATCCTTTCAACGTCCTAAAAGAACATCTTGTTCTTCCTCCTTTCTTGTATTTTCTTGGCTATTGCAGTATCATTCAGTATCAGTTCAATATCCTTTGTATGGATTATCTTAGTTCATTGAGTCTAGAAGTCTAACTCTTCATCGAATACTATTAATACGAACTTATCATGCCACTTGTAGATTTTAGACTCTAACCCATCTATGAACTTATGCTCATGCCTTGCAGCAGTAAAATACTACATGTCGGGTTACCTCCTAATTGTAAAGAATTACCGAAAGAGTTGAGGCGTAGCCCTAACCTCGACTTCTTCGCATACTATCTCAAAAGCTGCCAGGAGCTAGTATGTGTTTGGTGAGAACATACTCCATACAACTTTGAAATAGTTGAAGCAGCCCTTTACGAATGCCGAGAAAGAGAAACACAACCTAAAATCCAAATACTTTAGGTATTTGTGGAATTCGTGCTCCCTTAGGGAACATACCCTCTTCTCCTCTTTCAGTTCCTAAAATTCTACGTTTCGGGAAGCTTTTGCCAGTACTGATTGAATTTTGTGACAAAAACTTTATTGGTGGGATTGGCAGTTCCATCTAGAGAGTCGTGGAAGTATGTCATAGTATTATACAAATATCTTACTGAGGATCGACTTTCTTTGTCCTTGTCTTCAGGATAATTATCTGTAGGAAGCTCATTAATCTAACTGAGTTTATCCTACCTTGCATCAATATTGTTGTCAAAGCTATCAGAAAAGCATACTGCCTCACTCCTTCTTTAGGGGAGAGAAGTGGTGTCGAGCTTGGCTTTTCACCCTTTCGATTTTTTTATAAAATTAATTTTCTTTAAACCGATTAGTATTAAACTCTACCCGTTTAATATTGATCATCGACTAGGGTTTAAAGAAAACCGGTTTTTTATACTTTGAAAACATTTTGGAGTTGCCACCCAACTAGGGTTGGGAAAAACAGTTAAGTTAAAACCAATTGGGTGGATCTTTTGATAAAAAACTAATTTTGTAAAATGGTTTTTAAAACAAGAGATCTGGATCCGAGGGTATGATTTTTAAACCCTTACGGGTACTAATGACTTTCCAAATTTAACTTTAATCTTAAAAATCACTTTTTAGTTTTAAAAGACAAAACTCAATTATTATTCACTCCTGATTGGATCACTTAAGTAATCTAAACTTAAAAAAAAGGAAAATTAGATTTTTTTTATTTTTATTGTTGCCTTGTAAGTGCTTACGTACTCGCTATTCGGGATCAAACGTATGTAGTTCTTTTATGAAAAATTTAGCGAGTGATTTGATTTTAATTTTTGAAAAAAGTTCAGATTTATGTTTTTATCCAATTTAATTTATTCAAGGAAATTCTCTTAAAGGGTTCTAATCGGTGTTTTATTTTTGGAAACTTTAAAATAGTCCTAATTTGGAAAATGGTCCATTTATTTTCATTTATCTTTAGAAGACTTGATTTTTCTAAGTATCAAAACAATTTCTATTCATTAACCTATTTATTTATTTTTATTTCTATTATATTATCTTATTTATTTTATTACTTATTCTATTTATTTCTATTAAACTAAAAAAATAAATAGAATACTTCTTTTTTCTCATTATCTTTTTCTTCTTCTTTTTTTTTTTCGTATTACATTTACAATTATATATATAAAAACACCAACAACTAAATAATAAAGTAAAAAGAAATAAATAAAAATAATAAAATAAAATAAGAAAAAGGATCCGATGTAGTAGGTGTGCACGGGTCATACCTGGAGTGAATCAGGTTGGTTGGTTCGATTTGGGTTGGATCACAAGTTGGGTCGTTGGATCGAGGCGGGTCGTCTGCAACTCTATTCTACAAGTGTTAGCCAAGTACGATTCAGGACAATTCAAGTCGTATTTTTTGGGGGTGAGGATGGATTTGTGTGTTTAGGAATGAAATTTGGGGGC
>JAMXBB010000003.1:55997821-56324239 GCA_024138015.1 Lumnitzera littorea | reverse complement strand
GGGGGGGGGGGTAGGTCGAATGCCGTAGTGGTTGGAGGTCATTTGAGTGGTGGCATGAAGTAGTAGTTATTGGTGGTGGATGTAGTGTTTGGGTAATGCTTACTAGAGGTGCGATGGAGGTCGGGACTTAAGTTATAGGGTATGGTGAGCTTCATAGTGGGGTTGCTTCCATGTAGGGAGTAGTGGTGGTGGTAGTTCGAGAGGGGGTGGCTACGGTGGTTAGGGTTTAGGTAGTGGTTATTGGTAACGTTGCTGGGGGGTATGGCTAAGGATAAGGGTGGTCAGGTTCGTCTCCTAGGAGCTTGGGGGTTGCAATCGCGGTGGTGAACTCGATTGAAAGTCGCTAGAGAGGGAGATTCAAAGAGAGAGAGAGAGAGAGAGAGAGAGTTGCGGGTAGAGAGAGAAAGTGATTGAGAGAGAGAGAGAGGATATTTTGAGTGATTCTAGTTGGTTGTCCCCTTCTAATGAGCTCCCCCAACACCCCTTTTATATATGAATTCAACTTAGAAACATGGAAAGCTCGAATCGAAGTTAAATGCGAATGGTTGAAATTTCAGTTTTTTTCCAATTTTTGAAGCTCGGTTTGATTGTGTTAATGACCAAATTTAGACATGTTATTAGGTTCGATTCAGAGTAGGCTATGTGTTAAATAAGATTAAAGTATGAGATTGCATGTGAGTGTATGAAATCTGTGTAAGAATTGGCTCTAAAGTAAAGGGGGAAGGCTCTTCTTGACTAGGAAAGTGAAGGAAAATGAAGAGAAAATGAGGGAAAACTGAGAGAAAGAGAGGGAAAGTGCTAACGTGGCACTACGTCAACTAACCTGACCAACCCCGACCTGCCACGTGTCATTACGTGACACGTGGCATGTCTTGACACGTAACAATTCCTAATGTGATGAAAAAAACTTTTATGTGCTCTTACCAAGATTCGAACTTAAGACCTCATGCTCATACCTAATATCAAGTCCATATACTTATCCATTAAGCCGTTGGCTTATGCCTTATCTATATGTACAATTAAATTGCACACAAAGACTAGATTAGTTTGGGCTAAATTCAAATCTAAGCCTAAGCCCAATGGCCCATCTTCCAAACTTATTTTAAAAATTAAAAATCTATCCAATTAAATTGTTATTTTCTAAAATCTTTAAATTTTTTTTCAATTTTCTAAAATTTTGTTCAATTTTCTTATTTTCTAAATTTCTTATTTTTTGTGTTTCTTTCTAAAATTCCTTTATTTTTTTCACATTTTTCCAATTTTCTTTTTTTTAATTATTTTTATTTTTTTGTATTTTCCTAAAATTCTTATTTTTTCTAAATTTCTTTATTTTTTGGGTTTTCTTTAATTTCCTTTTTTTTTTTTATGTTTTTCCTAATTTAGGGTCTATTAAGAAAAGAAATAAAATAAAATAAAAAAATAAAAAGGAGGCAAAAATTAGGTGTTTACAAGTGGTCTTAGTTTCCATTGCCTGGGAATTGGAGAGGACAAGTCGATGGACAACGTTGCAAACCATACCTAAATATCTATGAATGGTATCTTGGAAATTGAAGAAGTTAAGATTGAAGATGAGAGAACAAGAAAACATGGTTATGAAGACTGAGTTTAAATAGAAATGAATCTTGATTTTGAAGAGTCCTTTAAATATGGATAATTCTCCCTCGTAACTGTAAACGCGTTTCTGACAGTAATGATCATTGATTTGATAAGTAGTGCAGATTGACGATGCATGTTATGTGTTTGAAATCTAATGGTTGATAACTCTAACAGTTATTAAGTCTGTGGTATAGTAAATATTGAGGTGATAGGCATCATACCGCCTACTTTTTGGTCTTTTCAATAAGCGGGAATTTAAATTTGTGACTTTTCAACTAAGATGCAAATTGCCTTGCTCCCTCTTTTTCTCGGCATTCGAAGAACTACTTCCACTTGGTTTCTAGTGTATTTATATTACTCTCTTTATCGATTACTCGAATATGGGAGTTGGGGGCAAATGTTGATAGTCAATGTTCATCTCAATCTACTCGTCCATTCGGTTGCTGACAGGCTAGACAATCTAACCTCTTAGCATTTCGCTGAGAGATTGACATTCGGCATTCTATTGAGTAATACAAATCCATTTGTGATTTGAATTCAAGTTCATGGTGTAAACAATTATTACAAGCACGGTTATATTACATAATTGCTTACTCACCCTACATTTGAGGAAAGGTGTCTAATCAACAGTCCACTATGTATCTCAACAGTTATTTCGATAATTGTTCCTTCATACATGGCAATCTCTTATAAATACGGGAAGTTACTCTATAAGAAATATCGGTTAACTCACAACCACTTTTACTTAATTGATTCCTACTTACTAACTTAAGCATCAAAGTAACCGCACCAAACTGGCCCCGCGTTCAAGCTTTCTTTTTAGTCTTTGTAGGATCTCAAACACCCAAAATTCACTAACAACAACAATCACTCCACATAGTTAAGTTAGATAGCTAGTGATAAATTGCTAGTAATCAAAGGTGCTCACATGAATAGTTCTTCGTAGAATCGATATTCAGACACATGATCCATTTTAATTATACTATAACTTGACCAAATGCACTTTCCTGATGCATATACCTAACTGGGACTCATATTCTACTCACTATGTGCTTACTCACTCCAAGTGGCAACTCCTTTGAATTTTTCTAAAGTTTCTTTTCATTACTTTTTATAATTTTTTATTCTTTTTATCATATGATTTGTTAAACATAATTAATAATAGTTTATTATATTAATTTCATGAGTGAGTACAAAAAATACATATGCCAACTTTTAATAAAAAAACTTAATTGCTTCAATGGAAAGACATGTTACATGCATTTTCAAAATTTTTGGGGCTAAAGTAGATGAAAAATGACAAATTCTACATAATCATTTTACCATATAATCACTTTTTGGCCTCTAAATGTTTTGCCTAGACTATTATAGCTTAGAGGTATGAATGTTAGTCTCCTAAATGAGATAGATTAGGTTCTAATTCCCCCTCTCATTTGTACTGCATAATATAGTAGGCCAACAAAAAAAGTTTTATTTTTTTTATTTTTCCATTTTCTTTTCCCTTTTCATTTTCCCTTTCAATGTCTTATTCATCTTTATTTCTTATATCTTTCATTCTAAAATTAAAGTTGCACCTATTATTTTTAATATTTAAAAATACTTTATCTTTTCTCTCTTTTTTTTTGTATATTTTATTTATTCCTTTCTTTTCATTATTTCATCCCTTTTCTTTGGTACAAGTGTTATATTACGATAAGTAACGCTTATGTCAATGTAATATAAGCAAACTAATTTTTTAGCATGTGTTTGTCTTACATAGTATCAATTATACATTTGCATTACTATAATACAACATATACATTATCTAGTGTTAAGAAAATTAATTTAAATAATCATGTTTTGTTATATATTTATTATTGATGGTAAGAGTTGGTATTGTGAGATAATTGGACACTTGGCAAATGTTAACTCCACAAAAGAAGAAAAGTTAGGCTATGGAGGTGTCAGGATGACTCTGACATTACTACTTTAATGCCTAAGTCAGTTAAGAGAATGAATAAAAGAGAGGAGAAAGCAAATTAGTTGTGTTAGAGTGTCTAAAAGAAGCTTATTGTAGCTCTCCAAGCTTCATTTATAGCTGTAGATCCTCTAATGTCCAATAACTATTACTTTCAAAATACGTACGTATGCTTGATTTGAATTTAAGACCACTCCCCTATATTAAGGGATTTGGTTATGGTAATGGAGGCTGGTAGGTAGTTATTTCTACAAAAAGCCTAATCGCTTACACCCTTGGTTCAAATTTGAACTCCTTGAGGTCGACCAAGTCTTAATGAGCTATAAGTAATTCCTTCAAGCTGACTGAGGCTAATTCAACCTATTTAGCTTGGGTTACATTTTGTTGTTCAGATACGTTTAGCTTGCTAGCTTTCTTAAGTTGGCTGGTTTGTTGAGAGCGGCCTAAAGGAGCTCAGAAATGTGATTGAGAAGGAGCTGGAGGTGAGTGAGTAGATCGAGCGTCCCTTATTTTAGGTCGGTCTGAGTCTTAAGGAAGAATCTTACCCTTAGACTCCACTTGATGGGTGCATTAAGGGGAGGACTAATACCTCTTTGAATTAATCTTAGAGCATAGGTTTTCATTTTATCATGGAAAGCCATCCTAGGATACACATTCTCTCTTAGGCTTGAGCTAATTGCAATGACTTTACGTTTAAAGTCTTAATGTATTCCATAGAGGCCAACTTGCCTCTTTGTTTAACTTGTTGGGGAAGCTTCATGTCTATTTAAGTGATGTTACATGCCTTATTATCGAGATGCATGCTATCGTGTCAAAACCTACGTACATCCTTGGTACTATTATTCACTATAGGTCGTTAGATTCATGATGGGCATGTACAATTGAATGGCTCGACACAATTGGTAATCACCTTCTTACATGGATCTCGAAAGCCCTAATTCTTTTATCATATCCATCTCTTTGATTCATATTCTTTTTCCTTCTCATTTCTTCACATTCTACTCTCTTATCATCATTCATCATTCTGTATCTCGAATTTCTCTTTGCCTTCTTTATATTAGGCGTCCCTATTTTTACACTATTCCATCTGTGATTATCACTCTTCCCTTTGTAATTACATCATTGAGGTAACCATGTCAACCATTTAATTTGACGACTAAACTTACACTCAGTAGTGGAGCTTGGAATTGACTACTGTACTCTGGGTAGGCAACTCTCCTACACACAAAGAAGTTACCAATATAGTAGGCTCAAATGACAATTGTCCTTAGAACTTGTTTAGGCTTATAGGTCTAGTTAAAATCTATGTTCTTAGGTCGTGGAAGATTATAAAACTCCCCTTTGACGAGTATCTACTAGATAACGAGAGCAACTCTTAGGCAATTCCACTATACTTAGGCATCGAGTATGATATGAGCCCAAATAGAGTGGCTAGTACAATGATTGAACGAGAGTTTAATGCTTTGAGGCTTAACTTCTATTTTGCTCCCCTGATTAGAGGATACAAGGGCCTTAATTGTATGAGCATATTACCTCACTTAGGGACCTAGAATTTGCTCTTTTTGAGAAGTATTTTGAGGTTGGTTTAGGGGTCCCCTTCTTTATTTTTTAGAGATCTTACTTTGCGCATCATCGTATTTGCCCATCCATTATAACCCCAAACTCATATAGATTGATAGTGGCTTTTAAGTACATTTGTGAAAACTTAGAAGTTAAGGCCATCGTGACCTTGTTCTGCTACTTTTTTCACACTAAAGAAAAGTGATGGTTGTAACTACATATGCACCTAACTATGTAAATTTTTTTTGATAAGGTTAGAATCTTTCATATACAATTGGAAGAAAAAATAGGTTATAATCTAGTTAGAAACTGATTTAGACTTCCCCACAATTTGGAGCCAACCAATTAGGCAATTTGATATCAAGTGGTCGCATCCTAATGAGAAGAAGGCCTACGACACTATCATGGGGCCTTACAACAATAGTTAGTTCCTTTGGGATGCAGAAACCAACATTTCTAGATACTCTTGTAGCACTCTAATTTTCCTTAGGGATGAGATGAGAGTGTCTAAAGGTACTAACATTACTCAAGGTAAGGATATTGAAGACATCAATGAAGGTACTATTGTTGAACAAGGTATGAGCCATTCGTCGTCTTGTTGTATTGAGTGGGCTTGTAAGAGGAAGGCATCTACTTTAGGAGTTGAGAGGTCTTCCTTGCTCGTGCTTGATACGACATCTATAAGTTATTCTATTTGTATTTTAGTGTCTTCTTGACTTAATCCCTTAGTATTTTTTTGCAAATATTTTGCTCAAGGATTACAACTCTAGAGATCTATTTGCTTAGCTAAAAGCTAGTAGCTCTAAGAAAAGGGAAGATGCCAAGAAAGCCCCTAAAAAACAAGCTCTTGTGAAGCCATTTACGAAGCCAACTGTGAAGTCCACCAACTCCAAAACTACAAAAGAAGTTTAGCAAAAAAAGACAATAGCAAAAAGAAAGGTCTCTAAGGCTACCGAGTTGAGGAAGCAACCTAATACTCACAATTGTCGACCCTTGGAAAGGCATCCAACTAAGGGAAAGTCTCCCAATAAAGGTTAGAAGAAAAATGATAAGATCGATGGTAGCTCTAAGGACCCTAAAAAGACCAAACAGGTCCTTGTCATTATACTAGGACCCTTGAAGCCTTCCAGGAAAGAAAATAAAGAAGTCTTGCAATTTTTTCCCTATTGGAATGTTGGCACAGTTGATCATGCTCTCGAAAATGGGTAGGTTGCTTTAGAATTTGTGAGGGGTATTCGTCTCCTAAAGGATGTCTAACCTCTAACGATTATTGTTAAGTTTTGTCAAAATTCAAGTTTTGATAGCTTACTACAAGTAGCTACCATGAAAATCTATGATGTAAGGTTCTTTCCATCATTTATAAGTAAGATTTGTAGGTCATCATCTTACTTGAATTTCATTTTTTAGAGTTCCCAGTGTCTTATGATGATTGTTGAAGCTTTGGATGAAGATAAGAAAGCCATAAGCCTCTTACCTTATATCTTCCCTTTCTCCTTTGATTCATTTAGTCTAAGGGATTTGACTTCTATCTTTTTAGATTGCCAAAGATGCTAAGAATCAAGTCACTCGTGGTGAGACAAATTAGAAGAAGCTTTAAGAGAAGTAGGGTTTGGAGAAGGTAAAATTTGGAGATGAGATAAAGAGTTGAAAGGAAAAGGTGAAGAGGGAAGCTAAGTCCAAGGAGGAGAAGAAAGTAACTTTAGTTAAAGAGCGAAAGAAGAGCTCTCAATTAGTGTCTGACTTACAAAAAGCATAAGGTGAGGTAGA
Organism: Lumnitzera littorea; assembly: GCA_024138015.1. NCBI lineage: Eukaryota > Viridiplantae > Streptophyta > Magnoliopsida > Myrtales > Combretaceae > Lumnitzera > Lumnitzera littorea. Next base: position 56,317,359 of record JAMXBB010000003.1, on the reverse strand, counting down.
AGGCCTCAAGAGTAAGCATAGTGAGGAGATAGCCCATCTACAGAGCTCATATGAAGAGCTAAAGATTAAGATGGCAAACCTTGAGAAGGATTAGAGCTTGAATTACTAGAAGGCTTATGATAAAGCTTATCAGGACAACCAAGAAAACCGAGAATATAGAGTTGATGTCACAAAAGATGCTTGACGGGTGAATTTGGCTCAAGATGAGGTTCTTATCCATTATCCTAACTATGACTTAAGTTGCTTAGACTTCGCCAAGTTAGGTTAGAAAGAAGGGTTCCTACTACTCTTACTAGTGAAAACAATATGGATGGTACCAAGGTAGAAGATCAGTTGAATGATGGTATTAATGTCCTTATGGTTGACATTGTTGACATCAAGAAGCTTTTAGTACTCCTGAAGTCTCTAAAGCTCTTGATTCAAATCCTTCTTCCGATCCCTAGCTTAATCTTGACTAAGTCCCTGACAACTAAACTCCTGTTGTTGATCAAGTTTTAGAGAAGTGAATTGTCCCTCTGTCTACTTGTTTTTCTACTTTGTAACCATTCTTATGTCAGGATGCCAACCCTTATTAAACGTAATGATAATTTGTTGGACCTTAGGCAAGGCTTTTGAAAGAACTATATATCTTTACCTTCTTATCTTAAACTTTGGGTAGCACTTGCTCTAGTTTTGTCCAGTATTTATATGTTTGTTTATGGAACTTGACAATATATTTGCTTTATGATTTTTGTAATCTCTTTTCATTTGTTATTAGATAATTTGGGGCCTTTTGTTTAGCTAGTCATCCTTATATATTATAGGACTTAGAGTATCATGTTTGCACTTAACTAGTAGCTTAAAATCCCCAAAAGATTTAGCCTTTATACGATAGATTTAGAATAGTTAAGTTGATGGTAGCCCATTGTCTATTGATTGGACTAAGAATGTTGTGCCTATATCTTAAGGCTTTTATGGGACTCATTGTCTATTTAGTAGACTTAAAGTATAATACATGTTGTCAATTGATGACTTAGGGGTTTATAAATAGCTCGTCGTTCTTTATGAGGACTTATCATTGTTATGTCTATCATTTTTGAAAGAGCTTAAGGCTTTTGCATCTCATCGTTCAAGTTATTTCTCGACTTAGAGATTTACCGATATCCTTTTCCTATCGTTTGTTGAACACAGGACATAAGGATTTAGCGTTTTATGATTTGCTAGTCACCCTTTAGTTAGGTTTAGAGTCCTTCACTAGAGAGGTCAAGCGGGGATTATATATATTATTTGCGATTATGTTCATGCTTTTGCAAAGAATGCTATGTTAAAATAAAGCATAGTATGAAGTTTAACAACATTGAATAATTGAACACTTCACCATATAAAATGTTAAATGGGAACTCCGACCACATACAACCAGACTAATAATAAAGATAAATAATCAAGCAAGTTAGTGGACCAAATCTACTTACAAACATAAGCATAAAATGAACAACAACATTAACACAATGAACAAAACAACCATCATAAATCCATACAAGTAACAACAATCAAAATTCACACATCTTCATCCATAGACTAGTTGTCATGCCTTGAAAAGATAAAGTCATAACAGTTTTACCGTGTACGCCATCTTAAGATAAAAACTGACCTTATAGCTATTATTTTAGACTTAGTTCACACTAGAAGTACTTGATTATATCACTTTGAAGCATCTAATTTGATACCTGTTTAATATAAACCTGTAGAATAATCTTTTGAAATAATTTATTAAAAATAAACTTGTAATTTGACTTTGCAAAAGAGTGGTAGTAAATTTCATAAGTACTGAAACTAAAATATTGAAAACTGCCATCTCAAATAGTTTTCCTTAAAAGTTAGAAAAATTAGTACTAAGAATAATAAACGGCCATTTCTTATTATGTCTCACTCTCCATTCTAGTTTGCTAGTACTCTTGGTTTTGGGTAGATATTGGTAATCCATTTGAAACTTGCAAAACAAGCTATAGGAGAATGAGTGACAACTTGCTCAATAAGTATGCATTTAACACATTACAAGCTGGGTTTTCAACCAAGTTGGTCAGATGTAATGCATGTACAAGCAAATGTCATCACACAACATTATTCAGTCTGTTATAAGGTTAAAGAAATTGCACTTGCTCTAATTTAGGTTGAGGAGTTTGACGTTGTACACTTATAAATCGGAACCAAATTGGGGCTTGTACAATGAAGAATACTTTCCTCCCATGACTACCTTTGAACCATGACTCTTAACTTAGCTGTAACCTCCTCTCTTGTTACTTAGTTTGGCTAAGGGTTGGGAAAAGACCATTTCAGCTATCCTCATCAAAGAGGGTTTGTATTTAGCTTGAGAATCCTAGCCATTACTCTTAATGGGTTGTAATGCATGTCAAGTTAGATGCTATGCCAAATTTGAGTTAGTTCATTTTTCTAAGGTGATCAACCAAACTTAGACATTTCAAGCATAATAATATTTATAGAATAACCATAACATGGAGCTCAACTCTTATTACGGCAAATTGGATCTCAAACATAAGCGTTGCACATGCACAAATAGCTAACTATAAGGACAAGCAAATACATACCAAAGTTTCTAAATATTCTGAAATAATACCCAAAAATGTTGTTAAGCATTGTTCCCACTTACTTATATTGAAGCTTACTTTGACAAATCTGGAACATCATGACTTTACTCGCTTGGAAGTCCTATATATATCAAAACTTATATTCAGTTTTCATAAGATTTACAAAAACGTCAGGATTTTATCTAGTACTTGGTTGAGATATTATTTGTATAGCTATTCAGTAGAGTTACGTGTATATATATATATATATTTATATACATACATATTATATACATACACATACATACTTTAAGTATTTTATTTTATCATATAATTTATAGCAATTTAGTTAATATCATCTAATATATGTGGTTTTATTATTACCTATATTATATTGTTTCAATTGTATCAAAACATACTTTTTATTACTAAAATTACGTTTTAATTACGAAAAGATCATCATTGGATGATGTTTTTCACAATATTATAGAAAACATTTGTTTTATTACCTAAAGTGATTTAGTTTTAGTAAGGTTAGTATTGTGGAGTTTGTATGAACTCGTTGATACATGTTACATGTTTCATTTAAAAGATGATCTCTAAAGGGTATTTCTAATATTTCTAATCTTAGTATATAGATCAAGCTATATGGCGACTAATATCATATTATGTAAATGAAAAAAATGTTTTTGCACAATTTTACAACAAAATATAAGAAATCATATATTATTGAATCATAGCATGTATATATATCATAACTTAATGTCTATAATAGCACGGAATATAATAAAGACAATGGATATTCCTAACTAGTCATGGTACGATTTAATCACATAATTAACATATTTTAACATATTATTACTAAATACATATCCCATTTACTAATTTAAGCTGTTTAACTAGAAAAATTCGTAATAAATAGCATAGATCATTAAATAATTCTATGAAAATTCCTATAGAATCAGAAAATTATGTGGAATTTAACTAGTAACTTGTTTCATGCATTCAGGTTTATCGCTTACATAGGAAAAATTACTATTTTACCCCTTAATTGTGATTAATTACGCAAATAATATGATTTTTACATTGAACTAATTCTAACTTGTCTTAATATCATTACAAACATCTCGAATTAATTATATTCTAATTTCATCAATTATTTCATCTTAAATCAATTTATTTCACAAATTACCCTATTTTTAGGGCTTAAAAATACAATAAATACTAAATATATACAAAATCGAAATTGAGCTACATAGCAATAAACTAAATATAATATGTATTCTATAGAAAAATTTTGAGTTTGAAACAACATCATTTAATATATTTATTTTAAATTTCAAAATTCAGATGAATTATACATTTGTTAAGCAGTATATAAAATATTCACAATTTTGCAAAAATAAAATTATAGCATGAAAAAAATAAATTAGGAAGTAATTTTTTTCATAATTTTCTATAATTATTTGATATTTTTAGAAAATACATGAAAAACAAGGCAGAAATTAAACTTACCTATTCCTTAGAGCGTTAGCCACCGTCGGCTGGTGAGAGGTTGTCAACTGGCAAGGGTAGTAAGTGCTCTACTAGGGGTTGGTCAGTTGCAACAGCAGAATACGGTTTGGGCTAGGAACTATGGTAGGCCAATCCTTACTTTGTTTTGTTTTCTAATTTTTCTAATTTCTTTTCAAATTTTTCTTGAGTACTCTTAGTTGCTAAAATGTGTAATATGAACCTAAAGGCCATTTTTATAAGGATTTAGGGCGATTGGTCTTTTATTTTTTGAAATTTTCTTTTAGTTATAAGTATTAATCTCTTAACATGAGGTATTGATTTGTTATAAATTCACTTTTGATGCAGTTGATGTCAGGACCCTAAAGAGAGCCTAATAGGATTATCTAAAATTTTCATATCACGTGTATACTTATAATATGGAAATTGCCTTGCAAGTTAAAGATTGTAAGATTCTAAATGATTAATCACTAAAGTTGTTGAATTGTTAATTAATTAATACATTATAAAATATAAATAAATATGGATATCTAATATTCCACAGTTTCTCAAAACCGTAGAGAATTGGTACTCCCTACTAAATGATAAGATCAAGTAGTATAAACTTAAAATTCAAACCTATAGAAGTTACTAAAATCTAAATATATAAGTGGTAGTTACATTTAAAGTCTCAAATGAGCTATATAATCCTCTGCTAATTCTAATCTCTAAAACATTCCAATACTTACACTCAACGCTTGGCTCTTAACCTATGTTTAATTATCTAGCACTTGCAAAAGAAAAACTATTGAAGAGTAAGCTACAAGAGCTTAGTGAGTTATCCATCATACTATACTGACAAATAAGTTATTAAACAAATTATTACAATCATATGAACACATGCATACGCAGTATGCCAAACAATATATGTAGTTGACTGGTGCTGCATATAACGTTGGATTTTAATGCCCTTCGAGATAAGGGTTGGAGATACTTCGGCACCAATCATAACTGTGCTATAGCACCTGGGTTTTTAACCATAACTTTGAATTTTGTATTTCACAAAATACATTTCCATTTCTGAAAATCCAATAGTATACAAAATCCCAAGCGTAGTGGTGAGGTAGCCCCTACAGTCCACACTTACACCATATAGCGGAAGTCTCTAGACTCGACCCTCAGCCATACAATTGGCGTCTCCATCGCCTAGTAAGCGTGTAGGTTTGGGTAAGGTTATATTGTATGAGTCCACCGTACATAAACACTTTAATATATTGAAACAACCCCCACAAGGCCTCTCTTTACCTCCGTATGAAGTGATGGCCGGAATAAGTAATACAATGCATGGATAATGCATGACCTTTTAATTTAAGATAAGCCAAATATAATTAAGTCAAATTATGAGGCAATTAATCAATATTAGCAAACCATCCAATTCATGTAACAATCAAATCATCAATTATCGTATTTAACAATATTTCTCATAGTAATCAATCAATATCAAGCAAATGCATATCCTAAAAGCCCATGCATCAAGTTATTAATATTCAATTTAAGTGCACTAACTACAATTACAAACAAATATAGAGTCATTGGGAGTACTCATTTAGCTATAATATCTCGTACTAATTGTAGTAGTCTTCGGGAAGATCCCAACCCTCGTCAAGATTACCTAATTATTATAAGATAAAAATGATAGTAAGTAACTAAATGAACTAGTTATTCTAGGTATTTGTTCACCTATTTCTACTTAAGTTCCTATTAGTTTTCAATCGGTTGAACCTTATCACCAACCGTATGTAACTTTTTCATTTTATTTTTGATACTTATGAACTTATAGTTGTTTTTTATTGTTTTCGGACATACATTCACACGGTGATGTCCGTTTTGTACATTACGACTTGTGTTTTATGATATGGATTAGATTTATTGAAATTTTAACTATTCTTATTAGCTAGTTTTATGTCCTATTTTAGTAGTTAATGATTTCATTAGCCATCAAATTCTTACACTTAGATGATCTTACATTGGTATTACTAATTTATGTGCTTAATTATGTCTAATTTAATTTGAGATGTGTATTAAGGCTTAGAGAAGTTTTGGCTTATATGTATATGTATACATATATATATGTTATCTTATATTTTATTATTTTTATAGGCTTATGTCATCACTTAGGTCATCAATTGCTTATGTCATTCATTACATATGTCCATACTTCATGCTTAAGTTTTTTATGTTCTTTATACATATGTTATGTATATACTTATATTACTAATATACTTTTATGTATATTAGTACATATATCGCATTTATACTTATACATATATCCGTATATACATATGATTACATACGTATTTTTATACGTGTTTTTCATATGCTTAGTATATTTTTGCATTTTAAGAGCCTATTTAGCAAAGTATATGTATGCATATTTAGTATACCTTTCCCTTTTGGTTATGTATATAAAGGGTACTCATGTATAAGAGTATCTATATATGTGTTCATCAAGTATATTCTTGTATACACATACTTAAACATATGTATATGTGTTCCTTCTCCATTTACCTAAGGGTTTCCTATACTTATACTAAGTATTTTACCAACCCTTATACATACACTTCATATGCATTTACTTGTTGTATGTACATAGGTATTTCTACACGTATACCTAAGTATTTATACACTCCTAAGCACAAGTATAAGGATTCCTATCTTCCATAACACAAAAGCACATATTACATAATGTTCCTTTACCAACCTAACTAACTCATCACTAATTAAGATAAGAATTCATATAAAAACATACCTCTTTCTTCTTTAGAATATAAAAAGGAAGACAAGTATATATGAGATGATGGTTTGTTTTGGTAGTTGGAATTGTGAAAGTGAAGTTAAGAAAGTATGGGAATAAGGGAGCAAGGGGGTTTACGGTTTTGGTAAGGGGGGAAAAAGAGGGTGTTTTATACCTTAAAGTGTGTTCTTATTAAAGAAATGGGTAGGGTCTAGGTAGGGGATAAGTGGATGGTAACAAGAAAGCAAAATGAAACAAGATTACATGTGTAAATGTATAGAAAGTTAAAGAAGATAGGAGAAAATTGTAGATGATAATGACATTTTGTTAACTTTGGTCAACATTTATTGACTTGTCAACCTTTTGACTTTGGTCAAATATTAACTTAGTCAACTCTTTAAGATTACATGTCATTTGAATGTACATAATGAAGTAATTAGGGAAAATTAGGAAGAAAATTAAGGAAATGTGGAGTTTATTGAAATGATTAGTAAGAATAAGTAATGAGATCTTCCTTTAGGTGTTTATATCCTATATACATTATTTAATAGGCTACTTAATGTAATTATCATGAAAAGTGTTATTTAGGATACTAATACTTACTATATGTAATATAAGCATCATTAATCACTTAACTCTATATAATAATAACCTAGTTATATAATTAGAAGATGAATGTGGTCTATAATGCAATATCCTAGTTTCTAATGGATTACTTTAGTATTATATATTTTTATGAATGATTGAAAGTTATATTTGATCTTTTACGAATGATTTAGTATAATACTAAGGATATATTAACAATTGGGGTTTTAGAGTAATTTATAGTGGATTAGTACTTTTATATCCTTAAAGTTACAGTTTTAGGATTTTGATGAGATTTGGGTTTGATTTCTCATATATGTGTACGAATAAAACTTAAGGTTTTCCTATACGATTGAGGTTTTTATCAAGTTTGGGGTCAAACTTTTACAATTACATATACTTAAGGTTTTAAGGTCTTCGTATGTGATTAGATGTTCAATTAGTAATTTAAGGTTTTTTTCATATTCGCTTTAGGTTTTGAGTTGAAATTTTAATCGGTTTTAAATCTTACTAGCTCTATTAAGTTTAGAAAATCATTTACAGTATGTGAGTTTGATTCCATACTCAAAAGGCTTGATTTGCGGGGTTTACAGTTGGTTCTTCTTTTTAAGTTGCTAGGTGTTAATTTTTGATGATTCCATGTTGTTTTCCTATTTTTTTTTTTTTTTAAATTTGGATGATATTTTAGGGCATTTTCGTATTTTATATCAATATTTAGTGACCTTGTTAATATTCAGGTATAATCCTATATATATATATATATATATTACACGTTATGAGTAATTACAAGCATATAATGATGTTTTTATCATGTCTTTTATTTTTAAGATATATTTCCTATTTAATTTTGTGAATTTATCACTTATTACATATAATTTTATAATTTCGGGTTAATTTACGGATATATTTATTATATGTATTGGGTATATTCATAAAAATATATGTATATTCATATACAGTATTATACCACATTATTTCTTTTCATAGCTTAAATAACTTATCTCTAGAGTTTTATTGCATTTCAAGCTCGATTTTAAGGGTTTTTGATTGGTTTTATACTATATTAAATAATTTCACTTCTAATGTTAAAATTGAGGTTTTAGGTCATTATTTTTAACATCTAACTTCACTGTGTTACTTTTACTAATTTTTTTAATGTATTTGTAAAATTTGGGCTTAATTGGATAAGTTTTTTTCGAAGATCCTAAATTCGAGTACGATTGTCCTAAGTATGACTTTAAGGGCTCACATAAAGTAAATCCTCACTATTTTCATTAAATTCTTGATATTCCATTATATTTTTTACTTCTAAGCCTATAAGAATTCATTGATTAGGATTACTAAGTTCCTCATAAATTTTTAGCTTAATTAGGTTACTTTTCTTAAGCGCCTTAAATCAACTGTTGATCATAATTGTATAAGAATAGAGCTTTGCCCTAATAATCAAATGTTTATGTCTTGATTGCTAATTTATAGAATATCACACTAGCTACTCAAAATAGGGTTTGATATTATTAGCATTTTGTACCTAAGGAATAGGTTGTCCATCAAGTCTCTTTAGTTTATAAGCATGTCTATTTCCTATTGCCTCCTTTACCTTAGCAAGGTCTTCCCATGTGCAAGTTAACTTCCCCTAAGATTCTCTTGCTCCTAAGGGCTCCAACATTCTATAGATTAAATCATTAGGTTGGAAACACTTATCTTTGATGGTGCTTATTATAGTACAGAGTTGTTCGTTGTTGATTGACAATAAGATGAGCCTTGGTCAACACTCATGTTTCATAGATAGTATCCAAATTAGCTCATAGGCCTTTATCATTGTATTTGGGAGTGTAAGCTCGGACTCTTATACTCTCCACCTAGAGTTCAATTGGCAACACAACTTTTGATCCAAAGGCTAGTTGGTAAGGAGTATCGCTTGTCGATGTCCTTTGTGTAGTTCTATACCCCCATAAAACATTTGGCAATTTATGTACCCATTTACTACTAGCTCGGTTCACCCTCTTTTTCAAACTTTGGAGAATGACTTTATTCATAGCCTTTGCCTGACCATTACTTCGAAGGTGCATGACAGATGTATAGAATAATCTAATTTGATGAGCTTTACAAAACTCTCGGAATTTCTCATTATCAAATTATAGACCATCGTCTATAATAATAGCATAAGATATCCTAAGCCTGGTTAAAATATTGCTAACCATAAAGGCCTCAATACTTCACTCCATTATGCTTGCCATTACCTTGGCCTTGACTCATTTTATGAAGTGGTCCACTACAACAATGATATACTATCTCTACTTAGTGGTCTTTGGAAATGGACTAAGAATGTCTAACCCCCATTGTGCAAAAGCTAAGGACAATTGAGTAGGATCAAATATGCCCTCGAGGCCTTCTCTATTGAAGCTTTTCTTTGATAGTGATTGCAAGTTTGAACTAAGTGAAGTGAATCTTTCTTTAATGTGTGCTACCAATATCTTAATTGTAGAGCTCTTACGTACAAAACTTTGACTCTAATGTGATCACTACACACTTTAGAATGTAGGTTGAAATGGACCTATTTTGCTTTCAATGGTCGTAAACATCTTAATTCAAGCATACTCAACCCTCTCTTATATAGCTTCCCATCAATAATTGAAAAATTGGTAACCTTAAACACAAGTCTTCGAGCCTCCTTACTATCCCTGGGCAAAACAGCATCCTTTAAATAGTCAAGAATAGGGCCAATATAATAGTATTCCACTTCCTTTTGTTGAACTTCTAAACATTCTGCCAATTACCTTCTTGTGCTCTTTTTCGGTAAATATTCGATAAAAATTCTCTCCTCCTAGCTTGGAGAAAATGTATAGTACTCTTGAAGGTTGGCTGGCATGTTAGCCCCAACCTTAGTGATGTGCTTAAGATTATCACTTAACTATATGGTCAATGTTTCCTCTGCTAGTTTCCTTCTTACTCATAGGTGATTACTTGTGCCTTGCTTGATATGGTAGACCTGATCTCTCTTTAGAGCTTTTAAGTACAATGCTTTGGCTAATTGCTAATCCCTATGGCATGTTTCATTCTAGTTGGGGTTGGGAACTTTACCTTTTGGTGAGCAGTCGACATTACCATTTAAAAGGTGTTGATGGAAGGTCGGCCCATGATTCCATTATAGGCTGAAGGATAATCTACTCTAACAAAGTCAATCTCCTTTTCCATAACATTTTCATTATCCCTAATTTCTAAAGTCAAGGTAGGTCAGTGTAACTATACCTTGAAACTTCACTGGTTGGTTATTGAACTCGTATAAATTGTATTTGTAGGGTTGCATCCTATAATTCTCAAGCTTTGGTCGCATTTGATCAAATGAATGCTTAAAGTTGATGTCAGTCGAGCTTTCGACCATAACTTTCCTATCTTTAAATTCAGCCACCTTAGTTGTAATGATTAGTGCTTCATCATTAGGGAACTGAATTCCCTCCATATCTCTATCTAAAAATGACATTATGTTATCCACTCTATGCCTTTTGCCCCTTAGGTTTAACACATGATCACCTTGCACATTGATAAATGTATAGAGTTACACATTCATGCCCACTTAAATAACACATTCATGCATTTATTTGCACATTTATTGTGAATTTTATGTAAAAATTATTAAAATACATGCTTTTGGGATCAATCATGCATAAATGTTTTAAAATGGGACTAAAATGATTAATGTGTTGGTAGCATGTTTTTGAATTCGATCTCTCTTGAACTGTCATATTTCCAGAGTTTACACAGAGATCTTTTTCCTTATTAAGCCAAGAATATAAGCTCTTTTATTTGTAGGAGCATTTGAAAATCTACACATTTGAAGCCAACAACAGCATGTTGCAACAGCTGCTTATAAAGGTTGATGAATGGCACTCCAACTACAGAATTAAGCACCTAAATTGCGCTCTTTGAAAGCAGCTCCTGAGCTCCAATATCAGCTGCAACTTGACAGCAGCTCAAGTACTTAAATAACCAAACAACAACAAAAGCTCAGTATCTCCACCATTACAGACCAAAATTGAGCTGCACATCCAAACTCCAATGTCATGTAGTGGCTTCTGGTCTTTAATATTCAACATGAGCTGCAGCTGTAGGCAAAACAAGCAACTGCAAGCATCCCACTACAGCAAGGATAGCTAAGACAGATACAATTCTACACAAGTTGTAGCAGTTCCAATTTGCACGACAACAGGTTCATTCAATTTTATAGCAGCAGCTCATGCCTTGGACAGCAGACCCATGCCTCTCTACGTGCTGAGCAGCTGCTGAATTTCATCCAAGCAACAAAACATGACAGCCACTTGAGTAGCTACGGTAATTCAATTTAAAAATTGCAGCAGCTGTCATGAACGCTCCACAGCAGCTGCGGCACATAAACCAATATGCAACATGCCTTCATTTCATTCACACAACATGAGGACGCCAGGTTTTGATTTGAATTGTGTTAAAATTCCCTTTAGAGAAGAAACAGGTCCCCAATCCTAATGTTTGGTCTCTCCGATAAGCATGACAGCTGCAAATATTTCTAAAAGAAAGTAGAAATCATGAGCCTATTCTTGGGATTGGAAGCAACTCAGTTATGAACATATACCAGGCCAAGCTCCCTAACTAAGCCTCTGTGAGTAGCAGTTGCCATCACTTGAACTACTCCAGGTATAAGGCCGAGAATGGCAGCAATTTAACATGAACAGAAATCCACATGCACCTGCACTAAACCAAGTTCCACCCAAAGGCCGACATGAGATCAGGCTAAAGAGTGGTTAAGCACATCGCTTGACATTCAGGGAAGAACACTTACACTTCACTACTATATTTAGATGTGCTTGCGAGTTCTTATTGTTATAAGTTATGTTGCAGGCCGAGAACCACAAGCCAGCAACAAGCCGAGAGTAGCAAAACAGCAGCAGCTATTTGAACTCCAAGCGTGTGGACTCCATGCAACACTCCACGCTGAGACCAATTGGAACTTCCCTTGATAGCCACTTGATGACAGAAGCAGACTCGACAACAGCCGCTCCGAGCTCTTCTTTTATTAGTAGACCCCGCAGCAACGTAGCCCCTCTATACCAACTTAAGCCCCTGATTCGAGCAACTTAAATCCAGCAGCGAGTCAAGCATGAACAAACCAACCAAACAGAACAGCAGCTCACAACTGAGTTCCTAGCCGAGGACAGCAGCAAATCCGAGCTTACCAAGATGTTCAACCGAGCACTCCAACTTGCAGCAGCTGAACTGAGTAGCCAAGTTGAATTTCTCGACCAAGTGGCGACCAACAGCAAAGCAAGTGAGCTATCCACACTCCACGTGAACAGCAGAATAGCAAACGTTTGCAATAGCCGTCACAGGGGACAGCAGCTATAGTTTCATGTCAAGCTCCATCCCACACTCCACATAATGAGCAGCCAACCGAGTTTCTTTTCCAAACCAACCAAGAGCAGCAACCAAGCACTCGGACAGCAGCAGGAGATTCTATGCAATAAAAAAGAAACATCAGGCCACGGCATCTAACTAACAGCAGCCCTGAACTTTTAAGCCAAGCCAAGAGAAAAAATAGCTCTACTGCAATCAAGTTGCATTTTGCACGAGCAACACAGACCATGCGAGAGCACGTCTAGGCCTGGATCTCTAAGTTGACAGCTAAAATGTGAAGGCTCTGATTTAATTAGCTGCAATTCGGAAAAGATAAACTAGCCCAATGTCATTTCTTTTAGAGACAAATGATGCGGACTCGACACCTATTGAATGTTAGTTTTCATCTTGATGACAAGAACAGCCCACACGTGGAAAGCACCATGGAGTTAAAGAATTTTAATTCTTTTGAAGGGCGTTCTTTATTTACTCTCCATGAAGTCAGTAACTCAATGAGGAGAGCTGCTCACATTAGCTAATAGCTAGAGTACATGTTGGCCTCACAATACGCGTGAACAATCCAGCCCTTTTTGCAAGAGGATGACATAGGACAGATGGGGGAAATAAAGAGGAGCTGAGTCGTGGAACTTAGGGGGGAATTAGGGACAGGAGCTTAGACATAATCAAATAGGAAGTGGATCGTCGATAGTTTTCTTATAAGGAGCTGAACTCAGTTTTGCTATTTACAGTAGCATAAAGTAGGAGAAGGAGAGTATTGTGAACGGAAACTTCTTTCTTATTAATTGTAGTATGTTTTTTTTTTTCTTTTAATTTCAGGGCATTAAAATCTTTTGTTCTAATACATTAGAGGATATCCCGGGTTTCAAATATGTCAAGATATGCCGATTTTACATTAGGAGTTAGAATTGAATATACTCATTAAGATGCTTTATTTTCCTTGTAAGTTCAATTGTTCTATGCCTTGATTCATTTAGGTATTTTAATAAGATATTGTGTTTTGCATCGATGAATTTGAAGAATTGATGTGTTTTATGAATTATTTCGATATCGTTAATGAGATATTATGTTTATTGCCTATTTAATTAGTGCTTGGACATCACCTTTTAGATAGGTAGAGTTGTGTTAGGTATAGTTTGAATTTTTGAAAGAGCTTATCATAAGGATATGTGGATTTTAATTAAATTCATACACTCATGCATTTAATGGATTTGGAAATATGGTTCGAGTCATGGAGTTATGCTTAAACTATTTTTCTAATTAGAGTAGTGATTTTAGTGTGAGCGGATCACTACTTACCTGATAATTATAAATAAATTACCTTGACAGGATGATTTATAATATAATTGGAGCTCTTCTATTCCAGGAGGTGAGTGAGTTCTAGTGAATTTAGTTGAATCCCATTTAGTCAATTTTGAATATCTCATCAAGACATTGCATTGATTCAAATAAGAATAGATTTGTGAACCCTAAGTTGATTCTTTTTATCTCTTAGACTCAGGACCTTCATAATGTGGCTAGAACATTCGGTGTTAGTGTTCATTTTGTTAATAAACTTTTACTCCATTTTAATTCAATTTTCGATAGATTAGCTTAGGGAAAAACTCAATTGGTTTAGTATTTAGCACTTAACTCCTTGTGGAATACGACTTTGACTTACCTTTTATATTGCTTGCATGATCCAATACACTTGTCAGTCTTTACTCTTTGCGAGTAACACATTAGCAGAGCTTAATGCGACTAAAATATTTCCTCCTATTGGTTTGCCTAAAATCGCATTAATCACTTCCCTAGGATCTCAATTGTCTCCTCTTTCATTATTGTAGTCTGTTAGTTCTCGATTGTTAGGGTGGGTATCATTGTTTTGAGGCTGTTGCTCAATCTTCCTTCTTTAGGTAGGTCATTCAATCCTTTCTTCTTTATTTGCTAGGAACTTCCTTAAATATCCTCTCTAAACAGTGTCTTCTAGTGCATTCTTCAAGTAGATGCACTCGTTTGTGTTGTGACCTCAATCTCCGTAGAAATCACAATACTTGTTATAATTTTTCCTTGCAGGATTATTCCTCGTCTTCTTTAGCCAAGCTAAGAAACCTTGGTTGTGTACTTCCATCAAGATATCTGACATAGGTCAATTGAAGGGAGTATGTGCGGCAAAGGTTGAAATTAGCCTTTTTCAATCTCCTAGAGGTCCGTTCAGTTCATCCCGAATGCCAAACTTCTTTCTAATATGATCTTTCTCTTTCTTTGACCTCCTTTCGAACTTTTCTTTTTCAAGTTCCTTCCAAGCCTACATTTGATCTTCTTATTGTATAAGCTTTTCTAATCTCTTAGTAAAATCATCTAAAGAGGTTTGTAGGTTCTTGGTAAGAGATTTTAAGAAGTTTAAATCCTCCTTAACTACCCTGCAAATGGCGTAAAGTGCCACACTCTTGTCACAATTGGCGATCTTGATCATCAACTTGTCAAACCTATATACATTTTACTAGCTAAGAAGTATTAGCGGAATTTATTTGCCAATTGATAAAAGAAGAGATAGGGGCCACTTTCAATGAAATGAACCAATTGGTCATAGATTTCCTCAAAGTGGAGTGGAAAACCTTACAGGCAATCACATCAAAAAAGCCATATAACTCTTTCAATGTGTGAAATGTGTTTAGGTGGTCATCTCGATTCTCTTTCCCATCATAAGTGTTGAATTAGGGTAATCAAACACTTAATGAGAGAACTTCATCCATAATTTCTTAAATAAAGGGGCTCAACTTTCTACTCCTTGCATCTACTTCTTTTTTAGAAGTTCCTTCTGCCACTAACCTCTTAATGTATTTGTTCAAATCTTGTAAGCTCATATTTGCTACCGCCTTCAAATCTTGTAAGCTCATATTTGCTACCACCTTCTATGGCAAGTGATGGGAATCAAGTTACGGGGCCCTTGACGTGTAGCCGGGCTTGAGGACAAGAGGGGCTAGTATGACGAATCCTTATGTTCCAACTAGCCCCTACCAAGGCTGAGTATCTCCTTGCCAAGTCACCTCTAATGCTATGCCATATGACCACCCATTGTTGTGTGGTATGCTGAGTTAATGATTACTCTCTATTGTCGAGTTAACCAATTACTCGACCCCTTCCTTACTGAGAATTTGAGAGAGAAAGTCGGATTGACTAGGCCATCCCTTCTTGGATAAACCCATGCGTTCGTACTTTTTATTCGCATCTCCTAAAAACCTCACCAATGCCACATAGCCACATATATAGTATCACATGTAAAATTTGTACCACTAATGATTATTTTCCTTATATATTTATTTTTGCCCCTTTATAACATGTACATTGCCCTCCTTAGGAAATGTCCTTTTTGTCTTTTCCTTTTTAGGCAAGTTGCCCTAGTTTGCGGATATAAATACCCTTATACTTGTAGTTGTAAAAAACAGATAATCTTCAATATACTTTTGAGTACCTTTTTCCCTGCGTAAACACTATTATTTACTTTCGGGATCACTCTTATCTTTTCCCTTAAGCAAGGTTAGGTGGCAAGTAATCTCATTAAACCAATTCATGCATTACATCGAATTATGCCGTGAGTCCTCAGAAGTTTCATTAGTGTGTCATATTCTCTGGAGCTATTCATGGGTTTTGTTTACTGTTTTCGTCCTTTGTTTTCACCCCTTCGTACCTTTCCTCATTGACTCTTTTTGAGCTTTCTGCAAATTTGGACCCATTCTGCGACTAGCCTTGTTGTTGTTGGTCATGGTTCGCTCAGCAAGCATAGCCAGATGCTCAAATTTTCTTTCTACACGCGTCTATGTGTATATTGTTGGTTAAGCTTAAGTTAGCAATTGCTAAAAATCTTTCTCCGCATGTGTTTCCTACCATTATAGCCTCATACATCATCTTTATTGTTGGGCAATTTCATTTACCATTGTAGCCTTACCACATAGTTGCCGTATTGCTTCTTCATGACCAAGTAGGTTGGTTTCTTCCCCAATTGGCTGTAATGAAGGGTTAAAAGAAGAAGCAACATCTTGTTCATTAAACTTCTGCCTTAAATCTTGATTATTAGCTTGAACTTCCCTAAGTTATTTAGCACACTAAGCGCATAAAGCTTCCAACTGCGCTATGCGTAAGTTGCCATCATTTTGACCATACACTTGAGCAAGCTGATCATAAACTTCCACTTGACGTACCTTTGGGATGTGCTGCTACGAGGATTTCTCTTCCTAAGTTACCTTAGGTTCATTACTCCCCTTGGAGGGTTGTTGTCTTTTGATTTCATCTTAGTTACCATAGGGTTTATGATGGACAAACAACACCAAATTATTGATGGTCAAAGTTGGTATTGCAAGATAATTGGATACTTGACAAATGGTAACTCTGCAAAAGCAGAAAAGTTAGGCTATAGGGTTACCGGATGACTATGGCATTACCATTTTGATACGTAAGTTAGTTAAGGGTTTCCATTTTTCTTTATTGAGTAACAACTTAATTTTTCAATAAAATACTCATAAAACTACAATAGATATTTCAACTTATCTAATTTAAGAGAGGAGAAAGTAAATTAGCTATGTCAAAGTGTCCATAAGAAGCTTACTGTAGCCTTCCAAGCTCTATTTATAGTTGTAGATCCTCTCATGTCGAATAACTGTTGCATCTAAAATATGCATGTGTGTTAGATTTGAATTTAAGACTACTCCTCAATATTGTAGGACGTAGTTATGGTAATGGCAGTAGGTAGGCAGTTATTTTTGCAAGAAGCTTAACTGCTCATGCCCTTTGTTCAAATTTGAACTCCTTGGGGTTGATCGAGTCTCAACAAGTTGTAGGCAGTTCCTTCAAGTTGACTGAGGCTATTTCGACCGATTTAGATGGGGTTACTTTTTGTTGTTTAGATACATTCAACTTGCTAGCTTTCCCAAGTTGGTTAGTTTTTTTAGAGTGGCCTAAAGGAGCTAAAAAATGTGGCCAAGAAGGAGTTGGGGATGAATGGGAAGATTAGGAGTCCCTTATTTTAGGTTAGTTTGAGTCTTGGAGAAGAGTCACTATCAACATTTATCATGTATATTATTATGTTACACATTAAAAATGCATGTATAGTGTAATATCACTAAAAATAATTTTTAATATATGCTTTCTTTCTCATATGTTGTTAGATATAAACTTATATTACATATCAAACAACATGACGATAATCCAACATCAAGAAAATAATTCGTAATGTAATGTCACTTGTTGACAGTTGAATTTGGTTTAAAATCTACAAAACAAAAAAGAAAATCAAGATATAAGGGGTGTCAAGGTGACTCTAGTACAGCTACTCTAATGCCTAAGTTAGGTTTCGGTAGGAGAAATATAAGGAAGCGAGAAGAGTAAAAAGGCTTTTGAAATTAAAGTAGCTAGAAGAAGCATATAGTAGGATATCGGGCTCTATTTATTGTAGATAGCTAACAACTATCTTGCAACTATTGCCTTTAGAATCCTCACATGGGGAATTTTGAATTACGAACCACCCCTTATAATTCTAGAAAATGGGTAGGTTGTTGGTAGCTAATGGGTAGTTATTCGTGTAATGATTCCTAATTACTCGTGCTTATGTTTGAACTTAAACTTCCTATAAGCTTGATTAGGTCTTCCCGAGCTCCATAGCACCTAGTTGAGTTAATGGAGACTAGTTTGACTTACTCTTAGGCATATGGCTCCATTTCAAGCTTATTAGCTTCCTATGCTATTAAGCCCTTAACAGCTATGGGGTTAGTAGAGGAGGTCGGATATGTACCATAGGAGGTTAGGTGTGAGGCTTAAGAGATAAGACATTAGATCTTTTAAGTTAGTTTAGGGTCTTCAATGCCTTACGAGAAAATTTCCCATCAACATTTGCCCCCTACTCTCCTTGGTAGTGGCATTGAGAGTAATATGCTTTATTAGGACTCTTTTATATTATGGCTCTCAAAGTCATTATAGTAAAGTTTGGGGGTGCTCGACCTTTATTCATCTCAAGCTTGTTGTCTCGATCTTTCCATTATAAGATCATAGTTATTTCTTATTTTCATCGACATGCTCTCCATTTACTTGTTGGGGAAGACTTGAGTCCAATCAGTGATGTTTTTGTATTTCGGTTATTAAATTTCGTGTGGACATATCAATGGCTATGCATAATCCTGACAACAAAATTCAATTGCTACCGTTTGATCTCTACAAGGAGAGTTTCATCGTACAGTTGGGAACTACTAGTAACTAGTATAGATCCTAAAATTTGTTCCTACTTCCTATCCTTTTATTTCCTTATTTCCTTTCTTTTACTCCTTCTTCTCTTTTCATTACTCTTCTATTTAGTTGATCATACTTTCTTGTTCCTCATAACCAATTTTCCTCTTGTATTCACATTTAGAAAATTCTTCTTCTTGATCTTCATTTGGCATCCATCTTATGTACTTTTCAAGGTAAACATGCCTAGTTCAAAGTTTGATAACAATAACTCTAATGATTCAAACGATACTAAGCATTGAAGCTAGGACCTACTAGCCACTTTTGAAGTAAGCAGTGCTTCTCCTTTAGAGTAAGCCACCAATATGGCGGATGTTGAAAGTGATTGCCCTTAGGATTTGTTTAGCCTTTTTGGCTTAGCAAGAACTTATGCCCTCAAAGCTTAGAGAATTAGGAAGATTCCCTTTGATGATTACCCATTTGACTATTGTTCCTTTGTATATTGGTATATAATACAATTTAAGCCTAAATTGTGTTGTGAGCATAAGTATTGCTAAGAAGGAGTTCAATGACCTACAACTCCATTTTTGTTCGACCCCTTGTCATTAGAGGATTAAGTGACCTTAAGTCCATGAACACATCACTTCCTTAGGAAAGCACAGGTTTGCACTTTTTGAGAAATATTTTGAGGTTGGTCTTTGATTTCCCTTTTCTGTTTTCAAGGGATTTTTTTTACATACCACCATATCTGTTTGAGAATGTTAACTTTGAATTTGAATAGATTGATAATTGCCTTTAAGTGTATATGCGATGATTTAGAAGTTAAGGCCATCCCGACCTTGTTTAGTTACTTTTTTTACTACCATAAGGGGTAATGGTTGGTTTTATATCTATGCCCAACCTAAGAGAAAGATTATGATTAGGCTTGAATCCTTAATGCATGATTGGAAGAAGAAGTAGGTTGTTGTTAGGTCAGAGATTAATCTAGATTTTCTTACACTTTGGTCTTGCCTGATAAGATAATTCGACATTAAGAGGTTTGCTCTTAAACGACCAAGCTACCTATTGGACTATAATGAGAGCATACAATAAACGCTAGTTCCTTTGGATGTGGACACCATCATTGATAAATATTATTGTGGAGCTTCAATCTTCTTAAGGGACGAGGTTGGAGCCTTAGAAAGCTTAAGTATAGTTCGGGGGGAGGACATTAAGGGTATGAATGAAGGTATAGTTGTAGAGCAAGGTATATGTTGCTTAAGATTTTGCCATGCTTGGTGTATTAGAGAAGGGACCTTTACTAACTACTTCAGAAATTGAGTAGTCTTCCTTACTCATGCTCAGTATGGTGTCTGTAAGTTATCTTTTTCCTATTTTTGTATTTTCCTCAACCTAACTTAGTTTTGATTTTCATGTAGACATGCAGTTAAAAAATTTGAACTCTAAGAATCTATTTACCTGGTTGAAAGCTGGTACCACATTAAGAAGGATGGGGAAACAAGAGAGCTCCAACAAAAACCTCCATCACCTCCGAGAAGCCTTTGGAAGTGCAAGCTCAAAATGATACTCCAAAAGGGAAGGCCATGGAGGTTGATTAGTTGAGGAAATGACCTAATATTAAACTTGCAAAGACTCTTACTCATAATTCAAACAAAGGGGAGGCCTCCGAGGAAGGTTAGGAGAAGGATGGAACGAAGGTCATTGGCAAACTTGATGGGGGCTCTGCAAACCCTTAGACCAAATAAACCTCCGTTACACTTCCAGGTCTTGTGACCCCTTCTAGGAAGGAAAAACTAATATTCCCTTTGTGGAATATCAGTACGACTGATTACTATCGAGTTCTATTTCAATTTTTCTTAATTTAACCTATGTTAAACCTAACCTACTTAATATAAGTTACTTGACGTTAAATTAAGAAAAAAATATTTTCTTTCTAAAAAAATGTTTTAAAAAAATATTTAAAAAAAATTGGAGTTACCAACTAGTTAAACTAGCAAAAAATGAAATTAGGGTTTTTGAATGGGGAAACCTTGATTTAGCCACTAGTTTGCAAATATTTTAAAGAAGTTATATTTTAGAAAATTAAACTAGAAAATCTAAGCTCAGGGGTTAACCTATTAAAACCAAGTCACTATATCAAGATAAAAAAAAAAAAAACTAATGGGCTTTTATTTTTTTATAATTTTTCTAAGAATGCCAAAATATAGACAAATATGCAAAGATGTGACTAAAATGAAATTTTTATGATTTTTTATTACGAATTTTCATGAAAAAGAATTTTTTTAAAATTTTTATATAATTGTTTTAGAGGTACTTACGTACTTGTTAGTCGGATCAAACCAATTCAGTTCTTTTTTTTTTTTAGAAAAGATTTAGTGAGTAGATATTTTTTAAAGAAATCGAGCTACATTTACATGTTTTTTAATCATTTTATTTTTATTAAGAAAAATCCTTAAAAAAAACCTAATTTTTATTCCCAATTAAAAAAAAATCTAAAGACTTAATTTTTAAAAAGACTCCAAGTTAGTATTTCTTTTTATTTTTGGAAAAAACTATTACGTGACAAAACTTAAAAAAAAAAATCCTAAAACACCTAAATGAAAAAAATAAATAAATAAAAGATGCAAGTTTTATGAATTATGTTAATATGCAATTATTATGGAAGACGTGTCGTTTTATGAAAAAAAAACAATTATTATTGATAATCTGCTTACCTATGGAAAAGATGTTTGAATATTGGAAAAGATTTTTGAATTATAGAAAAGATGTTTAAGCAATGGATAAGATGCTTAACTATAAAAAAGATACCTAAAATATAAAAAAGATATTTAAATTATAGATAAGCGGCTTGAACTACTAAAAAGATGTTCGAATTATAGATAAGATGCCTAAATTATAAATAAGATGCTAAAACCATAGAAAAGATGTCAATTGATGATTTTTTATTTTATGAAAACTAAATAAGTGACCAAATGACATTTTTATTCTTGAAAAATCTATAAAGCCTAAAAATGCAACTTTATGACAATTTGCTAAAATATGCAATTTTCATTCAAATGTGATACTTTTAAAAATGCAATATCTATGTAAAAATATATTTTATTATTTAAAAAATGATGACATGCCAAAAATGAACTAATCAGAATTAACGCTAAAACCTATAAAAAAAAAACCATGTTAGTACTTATTTGATGTAAATAAACCATCTAAATTATGCAGCTTTGTAAAAATTAATACTACGTGTTAAAATTACAAAATATTAACGAAGCTAACAATAATTAAAACAAAAAAACTAAAACTAAGTACCTGCATTAAAAAAAATAAAGTTAGTAAAAACAAATTTATAAAAAGGACTAACATTACTAAACTAATTAAAACAACTAAATAACTACAATAATAATAATCATAAAAAAAGAGAGTGAATGGAATCCAAAACCATATAATTGGTTAGGTCGGATTTGCTTATATATAGGTCGGATTTGAGTCTCGTTCATGTTCGTTGACAGTGTAATGGGTGTACAGTGTAAAGTGCAAGCATATATATTGTGTTGATCGTGAAGTGGACGTGTGTTCTAGTTATGTGTGCGTGTATGTGTTCTGGTAGTTTGGCGTCGTGCTGTGCAACGATGTGTAAGTGACGTGAGGAAAGTATCAGTGATGTGAGGGACTGTGTATAGGTGAGTGCATAAATTAGACAATTGTAGAGTGTACTAATGTGAATAGTGGGGAGATTATGAGTTGTTCATGTAATGTGAATTGTAAAAACGTGTCTTTTTTAACCCCCATTATCTACTATTTATAAGCCATAAATTTGGATTTTTTAGATCTTTTTGGATGAAGATTTAACCTTAACAAATCCAAGATACGATGATACGATAATACTCAATTTGGATTTATTAAATTTGTTGAAGATTTGACCTAGTTTCTACAAACCCTATATGGATTTAGGTTTTTTTATCTTAGGCCCGATTTAGCCTATCTTAATTTGGCCTAAAATACATGCTAACCCATTTAATCATTTTAAAGTCTATTTAGCTCAGTATATATTAGATAAAAAAAAAAAATCTACTTTATATTGGATCGAATTAAAAATATTCCTAAATGAAGCTTGATTCTTAAGACTTAGAATTTATTAAATTGAACGTATACAATTATCCGATCCAACCCTAAGCGACTCGACTTAACTCTAGTTGACACTTATATTATTTTTTTCAATTTTCGTTATTTATTTATTTATTTTCTAGTTATTCTTCTATATTCTATTTTTTAATTCAAATTTTTCCTTTTTTTTTTTTTTTATAAACTTGGCTTAAAAGTAAAAAGACATTAAAATTAAAATAAAGGGTAGCAAAAATGAGGTATTTATAATTGCCTAAAGACAAAAAAGGCATACTCATTTTTACCTGGTCCTTGCTTGAATTGGTAAGGTAAGGACTTTGAACGTAAAACAAATAGTGATAGGAATCAACCTCTGACTACGTTTAGGTCAAGGCCAACCTATCCGAAGTTGATGCCGACCTTCTAAAAGAAGGCACCAACCTGATCCAACTCGAGGTCGAACAGTTCAAGGCCAAGGTCGAATAGCTTTTACTGAGGCTAAGGCCGAACAGCTTTCGCCGAGGCCGAGTAAATGATAGAAGGCCGAGGGGAAAGAAAAGGAGCCACTCAATAACAAGCCTATCATCTACCGAGAAGACAAGATACCATAAGGCTGAGTACTTGAGACCAAAGAACCACTTGGTACAGTATTGAAAGATTTGTGTAAATTGATTCTAAGACTCATAAATTATGGGCTGACCTTTCTGGTGTCTCGGCTAAGCCATGCGAGAGTTTATGCACTCCTTCCTGAACTCATGCATCAAATTATTGACCTCGTTCGGTTCGGATACTACTACTCCCAAGCAATATCGGAGTGAATGCATGCCGACTTCTGTAAAACGTACAGTTTTGTATTCTTATATATGTTTTCCCTTATTTTATTTGTGGGCCCCATTTTTTAGGGTTTAAGGCCTTATACATTATTTATAGTTTTGCCACTAAGGTTTAGGACTTACTATAAATAACAACTGTTGTATACACATAGAGATAGATACACAGACAAATAGATATATAGAGATATATACAAAGAGTGAAACTTTCCTCTTTTGACCAAGGTTATACTTGAGCTAGTAGAGCTTGCATTTGCCGGATTATTAAGTATCGATCACTCTTTTTAATCTCTCCCTTGTTCTTATCAATCTTATTCTTAAGATTGTGGTGAACCCTTTCATTTGAATCGATTAGTGAGTCATATCTAACCTTCACTTGAAACCCCAAGCAACATTTAGTGTTTATGAGTTGTATCGAACTCTATTTTAAGCTTAAACCCCTAATTGTATTTGTGTCTTGGTGAGTTATATTTATTCACATTCACTATCAAAACCATTCCTATTCTTCGCACCCATTTTCTTTTAAATACCCAATCTTATTCATTCGAGATCTGTTGCTATTTCTTATATGATTCTTATCATATTAGTATCAAAGATTTGATCCTTATCAAATAGGGTCTCAACTTAAAAGGTTGGGTATCTTTAAGAGGATAGATCTCTTTAAGGATTTGTTGCTCGAAATGATAGATCTTTCGAAGGCAAGATAAGATGACACTTTATTAGAGACAAAATAGGATAGTACTCTATTTGATATGAGACTTGAGTTTGAGGGATTTTAATGATAGATCTTTCGAAGGTGAGCGATCCATGAATTTTAAGCACTTTGATGAGTTTTGACAAAATGATATGAGACTTGAGTTTGAGGGATTTTGATGATTCTTTGAAAATTTTGACTTTTTTTTTTTAAAGAAATCTCTCTTCATAATTTTTGAAAAAGGTTTCGTTTCTCTTTTGAAAACTTTTTTCTTTTTTTTTTCCAGAAATTAAAAAAAAAAAAAACACTTTTTGATGGAAAATTGTGTTGTTAACAAGTAAGAAAGTCTTGAAGATCCTAAAGTCACAAATAAGGGGTTGGCTTGCCCCTTGTCCATTGATCACTCATTCTTTTAGTCTTGTTTCCTAGAGCATAATTCATGATCTTTAAACTTTTTAGAAGCACTGATTTCAAACTTGAGATTAAAACCATTTATGTTTTTGAGAAAGCACTTAACTTTTCTTTAATTTTCCACTAAGGGGATAAATATCATTACTTGAAATGTTTAGTTGAACAGGACTTCCTTGTAGTCTCATAAGTTTGTTTTCACTCTTAGCATCAATTCCAAAAATTGTAGCCTATCTTATAAGTTGTACATTTTGGTCAATTAATCAGGTCTTTTTTAGGTTTACAATGTAAGGCTTTTGGTGAATAGTTTAAGCAAATGAATATTAATGTGCTTCGACCAATTTTGGAGAAATCATATATAATCCGACTCGAGTTTATAAGCTAAGAACCTTAGAGAAACTAAACATGAGCTTACCTTAGTTTCACAAGCAAATAAGTCCATTTCTTTAGTTAAAAGAGTTTTATCAAGGATGGTATAGTAGGTTGGATCATAGAATGAGGGCTTTACTTTTGGGCTAATTTAAAATGCTTAGCTTTTGGATACCATCACAAGTTCGAACTTTAGACTTATTGGCAAATTGGCTCATCTTTGAAGGTGATTACCTTGCTCTTTTTTCTTCCTTTTTTTTTTCAATTTTTTCTTTCTTTTTTCTTCTTCTTCTTCTTTCTCTCTCTCTCTTCTTCTTTTTTGGTTAAGGTAGTCAGCTTCCATTATTGAGTTTTCACTTGATGAGATTCAAAGCCCTACAACCATGGTTCGAAGAGTATAAGCTTGAGAGAAGTGTATATGACTTTGGAGTGTTTGGGAAAAATCCATGGACTTGATGTGTTTGAATGAGTGTTCAGGCTTGAGTAAGGTGTGTATGGTCTAAAACTCTTCTTCATCTTAAATAAATTGAATTATCTATGATAATATTTGCTCATAGATTGGCACAACGAAGGTAAGCATAACTTAGTCTACTCCTTTTCTCTAGATTAATGACCCTAACTTCCTGATTGCCCTAGTGTGGGGTGGTTCATGTTAAGGCTAATTTTAAGAAAAATTCCCTAAAAGGCTCAAATGGTTTTGCAAGAGTAACTATGTTTAAGGATGATGAAATGAATGCCTAATATCATTTTGACATGTGTATTAAGTTTAAGATGGACCTCATTTAAGGAATGAGCCTAATTACTCACATTGTGTTACTCAATGCTCATATGTGTTTAGGGTTAGTGTTTCAAATATGGTTTACCTCGTTTCATCTTAAACCTTTTAAGTAATATGTTACCATTCCCTTAGATAGAAAATTTTAAGTTTCGAGTTCAAATTTACTTTATCCATTTTCACCTGCCCTAAATCCACATAAAGTGTTTCATTGAATGAAGGGTCAATGATATGCCCCTATTGAGTTAAAGACAAAAATATGCAAGAAAAACACTTTATTCAAATAACTTGCCCATTACAAACTTCAACGTGAAAGGTTAATGTGACAAGAAATAAATGCAGGAATTAAAACTCTTTTCCACTTCTTGCATCCATTTCTATCGCTCCTTTGAACTTAGCCCACTTAGTTGAATTGATCTCTTAGAGATATGTACAATTGCTTCAAATGGTATGCTACCTTATCATATGGTAGTAGTAAACCCTTAATACCTAATGTTAGAGGCTGTCTATTTGACGCTTCTTTAAAACCTGAGGAAGTAATACCACTGCCAATAGACCCATTAGCTTATAGAAAGCTTCGTTGGATAATTTTTACATCAATTAAATATTGCACCTTATGTTTCAGTTTTTAGTAGTTCTCTATCGTACACCTCGCTTGGCTCATATGATATTCACACCATTTGTTGGAGTCATAATTCTTCTACCTGTACTTCTTTGTTGGGATTTCACATGCCAACAATCTGCATCTCTCAATTGCTTGAACATTTGGGCTACTGGAATCCTAAATTATGTAAGTCGCCTCCTCTTGTTGTGGATGGGCTTGTCTTGATCCTAAGCTTTCTTGATTGGTGTATTCATTCTTGATTTCTCTTTCCCTAAATCATCCTCATACTTGGGCTATAATATCCTATCCGTACTAGGATCTAAGTTTCCAAGCTGCTTGAGCATATAACTCATTGCCATTTCTATACCCATGAGTCTTTCTTTTAACTTCACTAACTTTTCTTCTAGGGTAGCAACTCTTTTTTCTAGACCCCGATAGAGACATGCCCCTTAGGCTTGACCATTCAAATTTATCTCTGATAATTTTTCCAAACCTTATATCATATTGATAGTGGGCTTATGAACTTGTAAGTCTTTAAACTCGTCTACTTAAGATGATGTGTCGATAGACCCTTAAGCTTGGGTATGGGCCATGGTCTTAAATTACTTCACATGCTTGCTCAGAACCCCTTTTGCTATGGCTATTCTTTATTCAAGAGCTTCAGACATCTTATTTTTGAAAATGAGTGATTACGGGTTTCAAGTTAGGCCAAATCACTTAAAAAGCAATTTTTTAAAGCCTGTAAAAATCCCTTTTTGTTAGTAACACTGCATCCCTATTTAGTTAGAAAATATCAAGTTTTTAATTTTGAAAATCTTTCTTTTTTTTTTTATGAAAAATTTTATTGAAAATCAATGCTTATTTTATGTTGTAGATAGCCTAACATTGACATTGATGAATCTAAACAAAAAAATATTAGAAACAGGAAGATTGACAACTAAGGACACAAGGTGATGATTATATTACAAGAATGACATAGAGGAGCGGAAATTATTATACAATGAGAAACTTATTTAACAGATGGCACAAGAGTGGTGACTCATGAAGAAAACTCCATAAGGATCTTGAAAACCTAATGGACAAACACGAAAAATGAGAACTTAGACATTTAGAAGTTGATGACTTTGAGGTGAGAAATACTTTACAATGGGAATTTGATGGTTCAATCTTTTTTTTATTTTTTGATTTTTTTTTTGTGTTTTGTTAGTTCCTAAAAGTATGGTATATGTGAGGTATTATAATAGAAATTAACTAGGTAAATAATTATCATGAAATTGGTTTAATGATAAAATATCTTTTTGAATTTCTTTTTTAAAAAAAAAAATTGTTGGAAAGCCTTAAAAATGATAATTTCATAAAAATATTTATTGTAACTAATTTCTATAATTATATACCTTGAAAAAAATTTAAAAGTTGATATTGAAGTTTTTTTATTTTTTATTTTTTAACATTGGCATATTATAGTTCTTAGGGAATATTAATGATTTTGTACTTTTTATGTTAAATCTTATATTACATAACCTATTACTTATGAAATAAAATAAAATCTACAAGACTCACATATATTACATAAGATAACATATATAGATAAATATGAAAATTAAAAATATAAAATAAATGTGGTGCAATATGCTATATACGCGTGCATTGCAATAGGGTTGGTAATTACTAAACTATAGGAATAAAATTATGAACTCATGGTGAGAATACACTTATATATAAGTGAATCAAAATAAAAAAAAATTAAAATGAGACTCATAGACACTTATATATAAGGGTATTGATTTTTTTTAATTTCTTTTTTTTTTTATTTTGAAAAAGAAGCTCAACTAACTACGAATTGTTAAATTTTTCCCATAATTTAAAAATGACTAACCCTTTTTTTTTCAACAAAAAAAAAAAATGATGCAAGGGAATGGGGTCTATAGGCCCTAGGCTCTATAACCTTAGGCATTTCCAAAGGAAAAACCTAGTATATTACATCGAAGCATAAGTGGGCTCGCTTATAACTACTAGATGGAGGTAAAGACCTCAGCGACCTAAGAATTATATAATGGTAGGCTATCCTAGGTTACTAAGGTAACCTAAGTCTAATCACATCTAAACATGTAAGTGATAAAAAAAATTCCTGCTAAATCTCCTAATAAGGGACCCATTGAGCCAAGCTTCTTTTTTAGACGCCTGCATCACTAAAATCCAATTAATACAATTATACTACAATATTAAATAAGGAAAAAAAAAAGTCCATTAATTAATTTTTATATTTTTACATGGCTAACCCACTAAGTATCCCTAGTAGAGTTGCTAATTCTATCGAGTCCTATTTCGATTTTCCTTAATTTAACCTATATTAAACCCAATCCACTTAATATAAGTTACTCAATGTTAAATTAAGGAAAAACATTTTCTTAAAAAAAAATGTTTTAAAAAATTAGATTCGCCAACCAGTTAAATTAGTAAAAAATGAAATTAAGCTTTTTGGGTATGAAAACCTTAATTTAGCTACTAGTTTGCAAATATTCTAAAAAAATTATCTTTTAGAAAATTAAACCAGAAAATCTAAGCTTGGGGGTTAACTTACCAGAACCAAATCATCACGTAAAGATAAAAAAAAAAAAATAATGGGATTTTATTTTTTTTCATTTTTCTAAAAATGCCAAAATGAGTACAAATATATAAAAATATGACTAAAATGAATTTTTTATTACGAATTTTCAAGAAAAAGGAAATAATTTTTTTTTTATTTTTATATGGTTGCCCCGAGGTACCTATGTATCTTTTAATTGGGATCAAAACAATGTAATTCATTTTTTTAGAAAAGATTTAGTGGGTAGATCTCTTTTAAAGAAATCGAGCTAGATTTACGTTTTTTTTAACCGATTCATTTTTATTAATAAAAATCCTTAAGAAAAACCTAATTTTTATTCTCAATTGAAAACAAACGTAAAGACTTACCTTTTTAAAAGGCTCCAAGTTAGTTTTTTTTTTTTTTTGGAAAAAAATGTTTTGCAACAAAACTTAAAAAAAAAAAATCCAAAAACACCTAAATGAAAAAAAAAAGGTAAATAAAAGATGCAAGTTTTATGAATTGTGCTAATAAACAATTATCATGGAAGATGTGTCGTTTTATGAAAAAAAAAATGCAATTACTATTGATAATATGTATAACCATGAGAAAGATATCTAAATTATAGAAAAGATGTCTAAACTATGGAAAAGATGCCTAAGCAATAGATGAGACGCCTAATTATAAAAAAAAAAAAAGCCTAAACCAAGGAAAATATGTCTGAACAAAGATAAAACGCCTAAACTAAGGAAAAGATGCTTAAACCATGAAAAAGATATCAATTAAAGATTTTTTATCTTATGAAAACTAAATAAGTGACAACAATTTTTTTATTCTTGAAATATCTCTAAAAGCCTAAAAATGCAACTTTATGACAACTTGCTAAAATATGTAATTTCCATGCAAATGTGATACTTCTAAAAATGCAATATTTATGCAAAAATATATTTTATTATTTAAAAAATGATGACATGCGAAAAATCAATTAATCAGAATTAATGCTAAGACCTAAAAAAAAAAGCCATGTTAGTACTTATTTGATGTAAATAAACCATCTAAAATATGCAACTTCATAAAAATTAATATTACATGTTAAAATTACAAAGTATTAACGAAGTTAACAATAACTAAAACAAAAAAACTAAAACTAAGTACCTACATTAAAAAAAATAAAGTTAGTAAAAAAAAAATTATAAAAAGGACTAACATTACTAAACTAATTAAAACAACTAAATAACTATAATAATAATAATCATAAAAAAAAAGAGTGAATGGAATCTAAAACCATCTAATTGGTAAGGTTAGATCCGCCTATGCATTGGTTGGATTTGAGTCCCTCGTGTTTGTGGACAGTACAGTGGGCATACGGTGTAAGTACAGGCGTGTATGTTGTGTTGACCGTAAAGTGGACGTGTGTTTTGGTCGTATGTGTGTGTGTTCCAATAGTGTAGCATCATGCTATACAGTCATATATGAGTGATGTAAGATAGTGTGAGTGATGTGAGGGACTGTGAGTGGGTGAGTGTGTGAATTAGACAATTGTGGAGTGTACAGAAGTGAATGATAGGAAGATGAGGTGTGTATGTAATGTGAATTGTAAAAACGTATCTTTTTCAGCCCCCATTGTCTACCACTTATAGGCCATAAATTTGGATCTTTTTGGATGAAGATTTAATCTTAACAAATCTAAGATACGATGATACAATAATACTTGCTTTGGATTTATTAAATTTGTTGAAGATTTGACCTAGTTTTTAGAAACCTTATATGGATTTAGGCTTTATATCTTAGACCCAATTTAACCTATCTTAATTTAGCCCAAAATACACACTAATTGATTTAATAATTCTTAAGTTTATTTAGCCCAATATAAATTAGATAAAAAAAAAATCCACTTTATACTAGACTGGACTAAAAATATTTTTAAATGAAGCCTGATTATTTAAGATTCAGAATTTATTAAATTGAATATACACCATTATCCAATTTAACCTTAAGTGACTTAACTTGACTTTAGTTGACACTTATATTATTATTTTTTAGTTATTTTTATTTATTCTATTTTTTTCCTTTTTTTTAAAAATTTTTTACAAACCTGGCTCAAAAGTAAAAAGAGACTGAAATTAAAATAAAGGGTGGTAAAAATGGAGTATCTACAGTTATGCTTTAGGTAATGGTAAAATTGCCCTTAAGCTACTAGCTCTAATCTTGGTAGTGTGCTTAGGGTTGTCACTTAAATCCACTGGTTCACCTCGAACTTGTAAATGATGGCTCGTCCCCTGTTCAATGTGATACATCTTGACAATGTTGATGGATGGTCATCCCATGATCTCGTTGGTGAAGCACAATCTATTATTGTGAAATACACTTCTTTTTCTACAATATTTTCACCATCTCTAATCTACAAAGTTAAGGTAACAACTCTATGAACTTTAACTGGTTGATTATTGAACCCATACAAATTATACTTGTGGGGCTACATTTTATAAATCTCTAACTTTGGCTGTATTTGATCAAATGTGTGCTTGAAAATGATGTTTGTCGAACTTTCGATATCAACCATGACCTTCCTCACTTTAAACTTGGCTACCTTGGTCATAGTGACCACTGCATTGTTATGGGAAAACTGTATCCCTTACATATCTTTATCAGAAAAAATAATTGTATCATTTACCCCATATCTCTTTCCTTAGACATTCAATACGTAATCTTATGAATCTGCCTAACTCGAGGTAACTAAGGTATTACATCCTCCTAACCCTCCAAAAATCACGTTTATTGCCCCTATTGGAGCATAATTATCCCCTTTGTTTTTATCCCAAGCCACCAACTTTCAATCATTAGCTCTAACATTGTTGTTATGCAGTTGTTGGTAGATTTTCCTCCTATGAGTAGGATCTTCTATCCTCTCATCCTTGTCAGCATTGAATTTTTTGAGATATCCTCTTTAAGCAGCATCTTTGAGTGCGTTCTTTAACTGAATACACTCATCAATGTTGTGACCTTGATTAGCATGAAAATCGCAATATTTGTTGAAGTTTTTCTAAAGGGATGATTTCACATTGACCAAATTAAAAATCCTTGATTCTGAACTTCTATTAAAATATTTGACATAGGTCGATTCAAAAGTATATGTAGCACATGTCGGAATTGGTCTTTTTTTTTTTTTTTTTTTTTATCTTCTTAAGGTAAACTTAGCCTATCATGTATGTCGAACTTCTTGTCGAAATGATCTTTTACTGATCCTTTCTCCTTCTTTGCCTTCTCTCAAACTTCTCCTTCTCTAACTCCCTGTGAGCTTGCATTTGATGCTCGTAACAGATGAATTTCTTTGACCTTGAGGTGAATTCATCAAGTGAGATCGAAGGGTGCATAGCTAGGGACTTAAAGAAATTCAAATCTTTCTTAACACCTCGACAGATGGCATGTAGAGCAACGTTCTTGTCATAATTGGTAATTTCAATAATCAACTGATTGAATCGATGTACATAATCCCTTATACTTTCCCTAAACTTCTACCTAATGGAGGTCTTCATAGTTGTCAAAATTGTGATTCTACTTATGTGATTTTATAAGTTTATAATTTTAGGAGATTTTTCCGAGTTAACTTGTGCATAAAATAGTTTTTGTATAGAAACTTATGTATTTAACCGAGTTTATATATAAACTCGGTGAAAACTTACTTATTTAACCAAGTTTACATGTAAATTCGGTAGAAACTTATATTTTCGATGAAGTTTACTAATTTTACATATATGAGTTAAATAAGCTAAAAAATGAAAAAAATATAATTAAGCTTTTACAAGCCATCGACTATTAGGCACCACATCATTTTTCATATCTTATTTTATTTTATTTTTCCTCTTTTTCTATCTCTTGGTCTCTTTTTTTTTTTTTTTTTTGTTTATAGCCTTCATTTAGGTTTTAACACTAATAACAAAACTTGTAAGGAAAACTATATTTTTCACTTTATACCATCAATAATTTAAAATGAATTGAAATGTTAGGTTCTCTTTAATTTATTGCTTTTAATAAAAAAATAACCGGAAAAAATTTATTCTCAACTTTGTTTGTTCTTCTTCCGTATATGTTAAATTATATATTATTAGGATTTTCTATGAAAATAGAACTTAATTTCTTCATTTTTTTATTTCTATCATGTATTTCAAGTTTTGAATAATTATTATAAGTATATCCATAATTTTTTAAAACTATTTTAAATAGGTCATAGAAACTTATATTTTTACGTTTCAATTTTACCAATCCTCTAGCGATTCTAGATAAAATCGTAAGTTTGACAACTTTGGAGGTCAAAAGTGAGGAATTGTAAACTTTACAAATTTAGCATTCTAAGTATAGAAGTGAATTCTTCTATTGTAGATGATTCCTCTAAGTTAACCGAGCTGATAAGTCAAAACTCTAATTGTGTACTAAAACTTATAACCCTAAACATGTATAATAGTAAGAGATCGACCTTGAACTTGATAAAAACTTTAATTACATATGAAAACTCTACATTCTATACGTGTATATTATGAGAAATCGAACTTAAACCTGATCAAAACTCTAAGACCAGAACTTTAAGCTTATAAATGTACTAATATGCTATGAAGGTGATAAAACCTTAATTGAACCAAATAATTAAACGATATACCAAATTTTGTAAAATTACTAACTAACAATTAGAGATAACTTCTAAATATTCATAAAAGTAAAAGTATTAAACTAATTCATAAAAATCAATAATATTATTTTATGATTAATATTAACCTTATATTTATACAGATAAAATTAGTATTATCTTTAATTGGTCGTTAATTTTTTTTTTAGATTTTATATAGTAGTTATTTATATTTTTTTTTTTTTTTTTTTTTTTTTTTTTAGCATATTAGTACATTTATAAGCTTAAAGTTCTGGTCTTAGAGTTTTGATCAGGTTTAAGTTCGATTTCTCATAATATACACGTATAGAATGTAGAGTTTTCATATGTAATTAAAGTTTTTATCAAGTTCAAGGTCGATCTCTTACTATTATACATGTTTAGGGTTATAAGTTTTAGTACACAATTAGAGTTTTGACTTATCAGCTCGGTTAACTTAGAGGAATCATCTACAATAGAAGAATTCACTTCTATACTTAGAATGCTAAATTTGTAAAGTTTACAATTCCTCACTTTTGACCTCCAAAGTTGTCAAACTTACGATTTTATCTAGAATCGCTAGAGGATTGGTAAAATTGAAACGTAAAAATATAAGTTTCTATGACCTATTTAAAATAGTTTTAAAAAATTATGGATATACTTATAATAATTATTCAAAACTTGAAATACATGATAGAAATAAAAAAATGAAGAAATTAAGTTCTATTTTCATAGAAAATCCTAATAATATATAATTTAACATATACGGAAGAAGAACAAACAAAGTTGAGAATAAATTTTTTCCGGTTATTTTTTTATTAAAAGCAATAAATTAAAGAGAACCTAACATTTCAATTCATTTTAAATTATTGATGGTATAAAGTGAAAAATATAGTTTTCCTTACAAGTTTTGTTATTAGTGTTAAAACCTAAATGAAGGCTATAAACAAAAAAAAAAAAAAAAAAGAGACCAAGAGATAGAAAAAGAGGAAAAATAAAATAAAATAAGATATGAAAAATGATGTGGTGCCTAATAGTCGATGGCTTGTAAAAGCTTAATTATATTTTTTTCATTTTTTAGCTTATTTAACTCATATATGTAAAATTAGTAAACTTCATCGAAAATATAAGTTTCTACCGAATTTACATGTAAACTTGGTTAAATAAGTAAGTTTTCACCGAGTTTATATATAAACTCGGTTAAATACATAAGTTTCTATACAAAAACTATTTTATGCACAAGTTAACTCGGAAAAATCTCCTAAAATTATAAACTTATAAAATCACATAAGTAGAATCACAATTTTGACAACTATGAAGACCTCCATTAGGTAGAAGTTTAGGGAAAGTATAAGGGATTATGTACATCGATTCAATCAGTTGATTATTGAAATTACCAATTATGACAAGAACGTTGCTCTACATGCCATCTGTCGAGGTGTTAAGAAAGATTTGAATTTCTTTAAGTCCCTAGCTATGCACCCTTCGATCTCACTTGATGAATTCACCTCAAGGTCAAAGAAATTCATCTGTTACGAGCATCAAATGCAAGCTCACAGGGAGTTAGAGAAGGAGAAGTTTGAGAGAAGGCAAAGAAGGAGAAAGGATCAGTAAAAGATCATTTCGACAAGAAGTTCGACATACATGATAGGCTAAGTTTACCTTAAGAAGATAAAAAAAAAAAAAAAAAAAAAAGACCAATTCCGACATGTGCTACATATACTTTTGAATCGACCTATGTCAAATATTTTAATAGAAGTTCAGAATCAAGGATTTTTAATTTGGTCAATGTGAAATCATCCCTTTAGAAAAACTTCAACAAATATTGCGATTTTCATGCTAATCAAGGTCACAACATTGATGAGTGTATTCAGTTAAAGAACGCACTCAAAGATGCTGCTTAAAGAGGATATCTCAAAAAATTCAATGCTGACAAGGATGAGAGGATAGAAGATCCTACTCATAGGAGGAAAATCTACCAACAACTGCATAACAACAATGTTAGAGCTAATGATTGAAAGTTGGTGGCTTGGGATAAAAACAAAGGGGATAATTATGCTCCAATAGGGGCAATAAACGTGATTTTTGGAGGGTTAGGAGGATGTAATACCTTAGTTACCTCGAGTTAGGCAGATTCATAAGATTACGTATTGAATGTCTAAGGAAAGAGATATGGGGTAAATGATACAATTATTTTTTCTGATAAAGATATGTAAGGGATACAGTTTTCCCATAACAATGCAGTGGTCACTATGACCAAGGTAGCCAAGTTTAAAGTGAGGAAGGTCATGGTTGATATCGAAAGTTCGACAAACATCATTTTCAAGCACACATTTGATCAAATACAGCCAAAGTTAGAGATTTATAAAATGTAGCCCCACAAGTATAATTTGTATGGGTTCAATAATCAACCAGTTAAAGTTCATAGAGTTGTTACCTTAACTTTGTAGATTAGAGATGGTGAAAATATTGTAGAAAAAGAAGTGTATTTCACAATAATAGATTGTGCTTCACCAACGAGATCATGGGATGACCATCCATCAACATTGTCAAGATGTATCACATTGAACAGGGGACGAGCCATCATTTACAAGTTCGAGGTGAACCAGTGGATTTAAGTGACAACCCTAAGCACACTACCAAGATTAGAGCTAGTAGCTTAAGGGCAATTTTACCATTACCTAAAGCATAACTGTAGATACTCCATTTTTACCACCCTTTATTTTAATTTCAGTCTCTTTTTACTTTTGAGCCAGGTTTGTAAAAAATTTTTAAAAAAAAGGAAAAAAATAGAATAAATAAAAATAACTAAAAAATAATAATATAAGTGTCAACTAAAGTCAAGTTAAGTCACTTAAGGTTAAATTGGATAATGGTGTATATTCAATTTAATAAATTCTGAATCTTAAATAATCAGGCTTCATTTAAAAATATTTTTAGTCCAGTCTAGTATAAAGTGGATTTTTTTTTTATCTAATTTATATTGGGCTAAATAAACTTAAGAATTATTAAATCAATTAGTGTGTATTTTGGGCTAAATTAAGATAGGTTAAATTGGGTCTAAGATATAAAGCCTAAATCCATATAAGGTTTCTAAAAACTAGGTCAAATCTTCAACAAATTTAATAAATCCAAAGCAAGTATTATTGTATCATCGTATCTTAGATTTGTTAAGATTAAATCTTCATCCAAAAAGATCCAAATTTATGGCCTATAAGTGGTAGACAATGGGGGCTGAAAAAGATACGTTTTTACAATTCACATTACATACACACCTCATCTTCCTATCATTCACTTCTGTACACTCCACAATTGTCTAATTCACACACTCACCCACTCACAGTCCCTCACATCACTCACACTATCTTACATCACTCATATATGACTGTATAGCATGATGCTACACTATTGGAACACACACACATACGACCAAAACACACGTCCACTTTACGGTCAACACAACATACACGCCTGTACTTACACCGTATGCCCACTGTACTGTCCACAAACACGAGGGACTCAAATCCAACCAATGCATAGGCGGATCTAACCTTACCAATTAGATGGTTTTAGATTCCATTCACTCTTTTTTTTTATGATTATTATTATTATAGTTATTTAGTTGTTTTAATTAGTTTAGTAATGTTAGTCCTTTTTATAATTTTTTTTTTACTAACTTTATTTTTTTTAATGTAGGTACTTAGTTTTAGTTTTTTTGTTTTAGTTATTGTTAACTTCGTTAATACTTTGTAATTTTAACATGTAATATTAATTTTTATGAAGTTGCATATTTTAGATGGTTTATTTACATCAAATAAGTACTAACATGGCTTTTTTTTTTAGGTCTTAGCATTAATTCTGATTAATTGATTTTTCGCATGTCATCATTTTTTAAATAATAAAATATATTTTTGCATAAATATTGCATTTTTAGAAGTATCACATTTGCATGGAAATTACATATTTTAGCAAGTTGTCATAAAGTTGCATTTTTAGGCTTTTAGAGATATTTCAAGAATAAAAAAATTGTTGTCACTTATTTAGTTTTCATAAGATAAAAAATCTTTAATTGATATCTTTTTCATGGTTTAAGCATCTTTTCCTTAGTTTAGGCGTTTTATCTTTGTTCAGACATATTTTCCTTGGTTTAGGCTTTTTTTTTTTTTATAATTAGGCGTCTCATCTATTGCTTAGGCATCTTTTCCATAGTTTAGACATCTTTTCTATAATTTAGATATCTTTCTCATGGTTATACATATTATCAATAGTAATTGCATTTTTTTTTTCATAAAACGACACATCTTCCATGATAATTGTTTATTAGCACAATTCATAAAACTTGCATCTTTTATTTACCTTTTTTTTTTCATTTAGGTGTTTTTGGATTTTTTTTTTTTAAGTTTTGTTGCAAAACATTTTTTTCCAAAAAAAAAAAAAAACTAACTTGGAGCCTTTTAAAAAGGTAAGTCTTTACGTTTGTTTTCAATTGAGAATAAAAATTAGGTTTTTCTTAAGGNTTGCTAGTAGTCAATTATTTGTATAATGATTCCTAATTGCTTGTGCCTATGTTTGAATTGGAACTTCCTACAAGCTTAACTAAGTCTACTAAGTCTTCTCGAGCTCCATGGCATTTGATCAAGCTAATGGAGACTAGTCTAACTTACTCTTGGGTGGATGACTTTATTTCGAGCTCATTGGGTTCCCATACTATTAAGCCCTTAATGGTTATAAGGTTAGTAGAGGAGGTTAAACATAAGGCTTAGGAGATTGGATATTAGCTTTTCTAGGTTGGTTTAAGGTCTTTAATGCCCTAGGATAAAAATCCCCATCAACATCATTAGAATTAATTTTTAACATATGCTTTCTTTCTTACATCATTGATATGTATAAACTTATATAAGATATTATACAACATATTAGTAATTCAATATTTAAAAAAAAAATTATATGTAATATTACAAAGATATGGAAAATTATACTAAAGGATATTAACGTTTTGGGTTAAGTTTAAATAGGGAATTAAAGTTTCAATGAGTAAAAAAAAATAAGGGGATCGTTGTTATAATATTATTAGCTTTGATTGACGTAGTTGTTATATAACATGTGGTTCTCACATGGAGTATACATAGCATAAACATAGTGTTTACATGTATATTTAAATAATAAATAAATAGAAAAATCTTAAAATATACAAAATTACAAAAAAAAAATTTTTAAAAAGATAAATTAGAAAAATAAAAATAGATAAATAAAAAATATAAAAAACATATATAATAATATCATTGAATATAAAATTTAAAAAATAAAAATAAAGAAATAAAAATTGGAAAATAGAAAAAATTAAAAACAAATTTGTAATAATATAATTAATTATAATTTGAGAAAAAGCAAAAATGTGGAGCATGAATTTTTTTGTTTTTGTTTTTTTAATCCAATTTATAGTAAACCTTAACTCATTTAATGCTAACCATTGATTGAGAATTAAGAAAAATCTGCTTTTTCATATGCTTTAAAAAAAAAAAATTGAAGTCACCACCTGTCTAAGGTTAGAAAAAAGTTAGATTAAAACTAATTGAGTGGAATAATTTTAATTTAGCTATTAGTTTTCGATAAAACCAATTTTGAAAAATTGATTTTTGAAATTAGAGATATTGAGTTTTGGGGGCTAATATATTAAAACCGAACAAGTACCACTTGAACCTTCCGAATTTAGTATTATTTTCCAAAATACCCCTTTTAACATGAAACAATAAGTCTAAGTTTACAAATAAATAAAATTAATTCTATTTAAAAAAAGAAAATAATAAGTTGAATTATTTACAAAGGGGAAAATAAAAAAATTTTCCTATTTTAAATCACCTAGTAGTTATCCACAAGTGCCTATGAATCCATTATTTGGGATTAAACTTTCCACAGTTCGTTTTTTGTGAAACTTTAATTTATTGATATATATATATATATTTATTTAATTTTTAAACAATTGGATTTATATTTTTACTCATTTAATTTTATTAAGAAAATTTCTAAAAAGGGTCCTAATTTAATGTAACTTTATTTTCGGAATATTCTAAACTTAAACTAATTTAGAAAAAGGTTCATTTATTTATTTTTTATTTTGTGAAAGCATTTTTCTATGTGATAGGATATATATACATATACATTTTTTTCATTTTTTGGTTTTTTACTACATATTTCTTAGAGAAAAGAAAATAAAATTTAAAAGATTTTATTTTTAAGAAAAGGGAATAATAATGATAATAATAATAAATCAAAGGGGAAGTCTTAGGGTAGTCAAATTTGTAGAAGGAGCTTTTATTTATTTTTTTAATCATCAAGGAATAAAACCAAAGAAATAAAAAATAGGAAAAAAAAAAAAACAATAAACATGGAAATTGAGTTGCGGATGAGAGCTAGGGCAAAGCAACAAGTTGGGTTACGCTGCCATATGCAATGCACATGGATTGGAATGGAGAGAGAGAAGGGAGATGGCTATGATGAGTTGGCTTAAAGTGTTCCGATCACTGTTTTAAGCAGGGGAGGATACTATCATGAGATTTTCATTGATGAAAGTCAAATTGGTGGTGGTGCCTTGATCTTTAGTGGTGGTTTTGGTGGTGATGTGCAGTGGTTAGAAGGAGTTAGAGAGAGAAAGTTGATATGAAGGTTAAATGATGACTGCTTAAAGCGAGTTAAGAGTGCTTCCTTAAGTTTTTGGGGTCAAGGAACTCATTGGTGAAGTTATTTTTGCAAAAAGAAAATTTTTTGGTGGTGTTTTGTGGAGGATAGTGGTTGGTGACGAGTTGGAGGTGGTAGTTGAGCGCAAATAGATGTTGCTTGAAGTGAGGTGAAGGCAGTTTCTGAATTCTTTTGGCATGGGAAAACTAATGGTATGGGTAGTTTTGCTTGAAAACCATCATGGAGTGATGGTTTCTAGAGAGAAAAAATTGAAGCTTATAAGTAGAGAGAGAAACAAAAGATTGAAGCTTGAGTATGTGTTTTGAATGTTGATTGATGATGAATTTGAGTTCCATAAACCCTCCTTTATAATTGTGTAAGCTTAAACAACTTTGGAAGGTCCTAAAACAAATTAAATTCAATGATTTGGAAAAATTGGGTTTTTGATCGCGACATGATTTTTTCTAACTGTCAATCCTAATTTTGTCCATGTAAGCAATGCATTTGGATGCTTTTTTGGACTCAATACAAAGAGGGTCATGTGTAGCATGAGATTTTACCTAGAATCCAAGTGTGTACGTGTATTATTGGCATGGAAAATCATGGCAAAGTGAGGGGGATAAGAAGGAAAGAGGAGGAAAATTCGGGTATTAAAAGTTTTTTTTTTATTTTCAAATCTCCATTTAATCCCTTAAATGGTTGAATTTCGATAGGAAAATGGATTCAATGCAAAGTACTTCAAGTGGACTTCGTGATTTTACTGTTGCTTTAGTGAAATAGTGAAGAAAAAGGGATCAAAGATAACTATGAAGTGAGCATCCCATGCATGGAAAGTGCAGGAAAACTAGAGAAAGTGAAGGAAAATACTCATGTCAGCCTATCAAAGTTTGACACGTGGCATTAAAAAAAGTATAAAAGTCTATCATAGTTTGACATGTGGCATTAAAAAAAAAAAGTATAAAAGTTGTTAAGCGCCTGCTATGAGGATCAACCTCATGATGTCTCGCTTCCTACTCCAATAAGACTAATATGCATACCATTACATCGAACTTCTTTCTTAGTTTTAGCTTACAACAAAAATGATATTTCCATATATGAGTCAGCTTTGATAAAAGATCCAATTAACTTTTAACTTAAAAAAATTTCCTTAGTATTTTAGATCTTGAAACGTTAATTTTTCTACATAATAAATTATTAAATTTGATAAGCATATGTGAAAAATTATTACAAACTCAATTTCATCAAGTGTGTGGCTTTACCCAAAACTTTGAATGCCTACAAAATGATCAATAAAAGCCCGATTGAGGCACTATTTGAAGCCATGATCAACTTATATTGTCTATTTTTACAATTGCTAGAAATATGTAAGCCTAAGTTGGTCTTTTAAAAAATGACTTTCAATAAAATGCTCTTTTTTATTAATAAGCTCTAATTCTACCAAATTGAATATGCTTTTGATCTCAAAACATGAAATAATTTACAAAATGAGATGTCATGACTTTAAAATGACCTAAATCTTATTTTCTTACCTTTGTTTTATTTTTTTTTTCAATTATAGTAGAAAGTGTTGCAGTTATCTAGCTACCCTAAACTTGATTTACTAAGGATTTAAAGAGACTGAGAAAATAGATAGCAGTCTCTAAGCAGGCTATTCTAGAAAGAAATAGCTATGCTTTTAAAAGCAAGTTTACGTGCTAATAGAATTTTAAAAGAGGAAAAGAATCACAATGGTACTCTAAAGAGTACATGATCCAAAGGTTTTCAAATTGAGATGACACTCTAAGAGCATGCAATCCAAAGGTTTTGAATGAGGATAATGATCTAAGAGCATGTGATCTGAAGATTTTGAATCAGTATGGTGCTTCAAGAGTATGCGATTTGAGAGTTTTAAATAGGGAAAGTGTTGATAGTTGGATTTTGCCTTGACATATTACTTGGCCATTTGGCCACTGAGAAGATGACTGGTTATTTCTAGTTGATGCTGATAAGTGCTTAGCTAAGGTGATGGGCCTTGAAGCTTAAACTATTCATATATCTAGTTTGAATTTAGGAAAGTGGTGCGGATAGTTACGATTTGGTATGATCTCATTATATAACCGCCCACTACTCTTAGATTTTAGGCATGTGCTTGATTATAAAATGTCGACATAGCCCACAATCAATGATTAATAGCTATTATAAACACCCGATGTTTACCTATAAATATGGAAAGAAAGCATTGTAAGAACTCTCTTATGACCTTTAACTTTATACTCATTCACTTATCCTTCTCTAAGATAACTACTAACTTAGGCATTGGAGTGGTAACATTGGACTAGCCTTAGTATCACTTAACCTCTATTTATGCTTTTGTAAGAGCAAAGATTTACCCTAAAATTACCTAGCAACATTTGGCACCATCTGTTTTTTCTTGACTTACCTATATGGTAAAGATAAGAATGACAAAAAGTGTAAGGGTTAGTTCTTCACCCCAACACCATGTGGGGGGAAGTAAGCATACTAATGAACAATGTTTGGTTTAGTAGGAGCAACATTGCCTCGAGTTGGCCAAAGAAAACTAAGAACTCAATAAAAACATGATGAGATCCTTAACCTTCTCCATAAAAATGTTCACTTTGACCAAAACCAAGGATATGATGATAATAATGTTAAGAATAGTGGTGATTAAGTCTATTCCTTAAATTACCAAAAAAGTAGGTCAAACTTACACTTGGACCTTCGTCCCTTGCTTTTAAGAAAATTGACAAAGGAAAGTAACTATAGTAAGTGCACCATGTGGGACCCTCGTATGTTAGTGCCTCTACTGTAATACCCTACAACATCGATCTATTAGCTTTCAAGTACTTTATATTCTTTATAAAAAAATATGTACTTATAAGTTAGATTAATAGGTATAAAATGGTCTATACTAGCTAACCTAAGATAGAAGTTAACCTCATAGCAGTTATTGTAGATATAGTCTATACAAGGTATATACGACTCAACCAACTTGAAGTATCTAGTTTGATACCTGTCTATTATCAAACCTATAATATAGCTTTTCAAAATACCTTTTCAATAATGATAAGTGTAAATTACTTTACACTTTTAAAGTATGTTTAGGTATAGAATTGATCATAAATGTGATTTAATCCTGTAGATTGGGTACTTAATTGAATAAAATAATGATTTTAGGTAAATCACGAGCAAAGGGAGGAAATATACACTAGCATAACAACTTTCAAGTTAGTTATGGTTGTGAAGGAGAAGAAATAAGTATAAAAGCATCAATCATAGGCGTGATAGTGAAGCAATGAAGAATCTACCTTGGTTACACCCTTAATCATGATTGTGATTAAGGGAAGTTTTGTTAATCCCCCTATCCATCACTACCGTAATTGAATAGCAGAAGGATGATCATGGCCATGGTCACGGGTGTGATGAGATTTCATAATGTGATGAGGAGTTCACGACCTCAATAACGGCTGTAATTAGTGAAGAATAATTCTTTTTGAGACTATTACGCCTTGAGTCACGGGCGTGATAGGAAGGGGCACAATTGTTCATTTCAACCTTTTCACATAAAATGGTACATGGGAAGTGTTAAGTGATGCCGTGAAGGGGTAAATTCGAGTCTTTTGATGAGGTGATTCTTCGGAAAGATATCAAATTTTTAGGGGGTAGATATAAATTAAAATAAAAAAAAGAACACACCAATAATGGATAGAATAGACATATTTTTTAACCATCCTTGTATTAGTTGTTTTTTTTTTTTTTTTTATCTTATATCATTTTTCCCAAGTGTTGTACCTTGTACCTTTCTTGGAATCACTAGAGAGAGACAACTAGAATTCATTGGTCGTGTGTTTATCATATTCTACAGTGGAATTCAAACAAGGTTGCACTCTTCTACTTGTTCTTTATTAATTTTTTGTTATTGCTGCATTTTATTGATATGTAT
Source organism: Lumnitzera littorea (assembly GCA_024138015.1). Taxonomy (NCBI): domain Eukaryota; kingdom Viridiplantae; phylum Streptophyta; class Magnoliopsida; order Myrtales; family Combretaceae; genus Lumnitzera; species Lumnitzera littorea. The sequence continues at coordinate 56,272,750 of JAMXBB010000003.1, read as the reverse complement.
TGCTTCATCATGTGTAAGTAATCTGTTAGGACTTGCTATGTCATTAGCATGATCAAGTGTTTAAAAAAGTAATTTCCTAACGTTTGTTAATTTCGATGAATTACACTTAATGAATCTAAGTATGGTGTAGTGTATGACATCGACTTAGGATAGATTTCAATAAAATATGTCGAGAGACAATTCTATTGAATAGATCTAGTTCATTGGAACAACTTACTCTTGATAATAGAGATATTATTAGGAAAATTGTTGCATCTGTAGGGGAATTGATACATGAACACGATGATAATGCAATCCTAGTTGGCTATTAATTAGGAAGAGATTCTAATAGACACAATTAGAATTAGACGTAAGTAGTTCTGAGAAGAATACTTATATTCTAAAATTTCTCACAGTTAAAAAGTATTAGGATGAAAGGTATTTTGGTAAGATGATGCTAATTGATGAAGCAAGTCTGCATGTTAAGTATATTTTAGTAGTTATTCTCATAATCATTGTTTCAATAATTTTAATTTGTGGATTAGTGTAGTTTAGTTAATGTCGAGTCTGATTTTTCGGTTTTCTATTTATTTAAAATTAATTTCTCATTTCTCGATTACTACTAAACCTTTACGCATTTAATATTAATCCTCGACTAAAGAAATTGAGAAATTCCGATTTTTATTAAAAATAATTTTTGGAGTTGCCACCCGACCGAAGTCAGGAAAAGAAAAAGAAACCGTAACCAATTGGGTGGATTGATTACGATTTGGCTACCGATCTTTGATTTCAAATTTAATGAAGAACCAGAGGGTTTCGAATTCGGGGGCTAACCTATTAAACCCTTAACGGGTATCACTATCTATTTACCGAAATTAGGATTATTTTTCTAATTATAATATTTAAAATAAATAAATAAAAATCAAAAGAAAAAAGAACCTAAGGTTTCATAGATTTTATCGTCGCCCCGAAGGTGTCTACATACCCGCTAGTCGGGATCAGACGATCGTAGTTCTTTCCAAAAACTTTAATGTGTTGGTTCTTTTTATAAAAAATGATTGGTCGAATTTACGTTTTTATTAGCCATTTTATTTTTATTAAGAAAAATCCCTAGAAGCCTAATTTTTATTCCTAATTATAAAAAAAAAAACCTAAAAACCTAATTTTTGAAAGCGCCAAATTAAAATTTTTATTTTAAAAACAACTAAGTGATAATTTTTTATTTTCAAGAGAAACCCTAAAGATTTTATGAAATATGCAATGTTCTACATGATGAAACTTTTATATAGAAAAGATGCTTAAAACATTAAAAAAGAAAGAAAAAAAAAATTTCCTAATCATAGAAAAGATGTCTTAATCATAGAAAAGATATTTAAATCATAGAAAAAATGTCTAAATCATAAAAAAGAAACCTAAACTATGAAAAAGACATCTAAACTATGGAAAAGACATCTAAATTATGAAAAAGACATCTAAACTATGGAAAAGACATCTAAATTATGAAAAAAAACATCTAAACTATGTAAAAGACATCTAAACTATGAAAAAGACATCTAAACGATGGAAAAAATGTCTAACCATAGAAAAGCAGTTAATTAAAGATTTTTTTTTATTTTATCAATATCAAAATGATTTTTTAATTTAGAAAAATTACATATTTTATCGTCGCTCCGAAGGTACCTACGTATCCGCTAGCCGGGATCAGACGATCGTAGTTCTTTCAGAAAATCATTAGTGTGTTGATTGATTTTATTTTTTTGAAAATCGATAGAATTTACGTTGTTACCAATCTAGTTTATTCAAATAAAATCTAAAAGGGTCCTAACTTCTCGAGTGTTTTTGTTTTGAAAAATGCTCTAACAATCCTATTTTTAAAAAGGGTCTTTAATTAATTTTTACTTAAAGAAAAGAAACAACTTTCTATGTAACAAATCCTTAAATAAAACTAAATCTAAAATATAACTAATTCTATCAACCATTAAACTAATATATATAACTATCTACCAAAATAAAATAATTTCATATAATACACTTTATATAAGAACTAATAGTAAAACTCCTAAAGTCATATATATACATATATACATATTATATAACACATGAACTAATAAAACTGATCTTAACAACCTCATATCCTTGCTATTGACAACATCAGGCAATAAACTTGATATAAAAACTAATACTAGAAACCAAGGTATTCATATATACAAAATATATTTACTGTTAACGAACCAATAACATGATAATAATATAACAATAATCAAACCAGAGCAAAAACTAACCATCGACGGAACTTACTTGATCACACATGTTTGTAAAGCGGCGATGGGAGTACTCGTGCACGGTTAAGTCTATTGAGATGCGACAGTGGATTGAGTTCGTCGGGGAGAAGGAGTGTGTAGCTGATCGTCAGTAGACGTGGACTTTGGCTTCGGAAATTTGGATGTTGGATTTTATTTGACTTTGGCCTTTGGATGTTCGTCGGATTTAATCTGGCTTTGTTAGATTTGGTGGATGGAATTGGGATGTCTCTTCAATTCAACGTTCCAGGTGATCACTGTGGTTCATCGTGTCGTCGGGGTATGGCTTGGATTGAAAGTGTGGAACGTCGCTTGGATTACGTTGTGTATGGGTCGCAGGTTGGATTCGTCTGGCCAACGTTCAGCAGCGTTCGTGGATTACAATTCGGTCAGGGCCGTGTCGTTTGTCGGATCAATGACGATGAGGCTGCTGTTTGTTGTTACGTAACCGATCGGCGTGGACGGAAACTGCTCAGGCGTGTTGTTTGTCGGATCAGTGACAACGGCGTAGAGTTTAGCCAAGAACTGTCCAGCGGCAAGGATAGAGGACTGTTAGGCGTTGGAGAGCTGTGGTCAATCGTGAACAGTGAATGAGTATCTCCTGCAGTGCGAAAGGTTGAACTATTTCGGTATGGACTGCTGCAGAGTTTCCGGATTGCGGCACGACTCCTGGTCGGAATTGGGCTGTGTATCTGTCGGGTTTCTGTTCTGTGGAGTGATGGAATGCTGCTTTTTCTGTTCTGTGATGAAGCAGATTTTTTTTTCTTTTTTTTTGAAGCTGATCCCCCCCCACTCCTCTTCGTTGTGGTTCTCCTTTTATAAAGCCCAAATTAAATCGTAATGTACCCGATTAAACTAGATTCAAATCTGATTTAGCCGAACCCATATGATTTAATTAGATATGATTTAATTAGATATGATTCTTTTGCAAATATAGAAAAATAAAGACATTGGTGCTTGCAGAGACTCGAACCCGTGACCTCCAACTAAATCCACCCAAGCACTTTAAATCCTTAAATTAAAAATTTTTAACTAAACTAAAATTAACACTAACATTAAACTAATTATTCCTAATAAAAATTACTTCCTAAAAATCTACGAAATCTTTATAACTTTTCCTTTTCTTATTTTTTTGATATTTTCATTATTTGTTAATTTTTATTTTTTTATTTTTTTGAATTAGGACCCTTTTTGTAAAAATAAAAACTAAGACTATGGAAGGGCAAAAATTAGGTGTCTACAGTTAACAATTAGATGTCTTAATAATCAATCACTTAGTAAATTTGATTATTAGATAGTAAGAAAATTATTAAGTACTAGTGTTTGAGCCATTTTTCCCAGTAGAGACAACCTTATACTCATCCGTGCTATAAAATGATAGGTACATTTACCTGTCGAACCGAGTTAAGGAAAGGATATAGGTTTATAAATTGTAAAACTCAGAAGCTCTATTTAGAGGTAAACAAATATAACCTATTGTTCAGTAATAGAATAATGCTTATATAAGCATTTTTCACATATAGAGTTATAATTTATATTAGGAGTTTACAAAAGCCATAAGTTTTGAAGTTTATTTACAATAAGATAGGAAACTGATGGGCGTCCTAGGGAATTCCTAATTAGTTTCCTCCAAACTAAAAGAAAATTCAAAAGCCCAAATTCAGTAGATTCTTCTTTCTTCACTTTCCTAACCAATTGTACATTAACCTAGGGTGGTGATATCTATACATCTTGTACTTTCACTCTTCACCTACAAAAGAGTCTTTAAGGATGTGAATACAACTAGATCAGTTAGTGAGACAGAGTTAGAAGAGTGCCATATAATCACAAGCAAGATTATTAATTATAATGAAATGCAATGTAATTAATCACTTAAAACATCACACAATGCTATCTGGTACATTGTAAGGTTAGAGAAATTATAGCCTCTCCAACCTAGATTGAGGAGTTTACTATGACTCAAAATTAGACCAAACCTAGCCTTATGAAATAGAAAACACCCTTCTCCTATGACTACAATAACTCTGATTTTAAACATATTTCATATGGTGATTTTATAGAATTTTCTTTACATTTTTGGTTTTCTTTAAAGAAAATGATACTTAATTGAGTAAAATGTTGATTTCAGGGTTTAAACGCGTTCTAGGCTCGAAAACGAAGAAAACGAATCAAGTTTCACTCAATTCCGAGTTCAAACGAAGAAGTTATGAAGTTTTGAAGTTATGAAGTTTTGAAGTTGTGCAGAAATTTTGCCTTAATGCAGAAAGTTACACGACCTGGGGACACGGCCGTGTCCCAGGCCGTGTTTGGTGACGAAAATAAAATCCGTGAAATACACATATAAAAGGGGATCTTAGGGTTTAAAAGAAAGAGAGACATTACAGAAACAAAGAGACACAAGAGACAAGAAGAGACTTAAGGAGAAACAACATCAAGAAGCGATAATGACATCGATTTCAAGATTAGAGATTATTCATCAAATCAAGAGGGGTTTTCATGCTTTATTTCATGTTTTTGATGAATCTCGTTTTTAGATTCATTATGATAGCTTAGAATTCAAGTATTTAGGATTATGGAACCTAGGGTTTCATGTGATTTTTGGATTGAATTATAATTTCAAGAAAGTTTCTATCTTTTCTTGATTCAATTATGTCGTTTAGTTATGGATTGATAATTCTAGAGTATCAATATATGATATTATGCATGTTGATTGAGAAATTGCATGTGTAATTAGATCTTAGCATAATTGAAGAGAATTACATGTATACTTAGAGATAAGATACATGTTTCTTTCGGAAAGTTGATTGTTTGTGTGGGAATTCATTAAACATTAATGCAATTCTAAGTTATATTACTAAGTGAAGAGATTCCGGTAAATAATTTAGGATTAGGGTTAATATGCTTGAGAAAGATATTAGCTTTAATTGTGAATCCTTCCGGTCAAGAATAATAGAAACTGAATTGAATACATTTTAAAAAGGTTACATATTAAACACTAGGGGAAATAATTCCTAAATACATTATTGCATACTCGAAGTCGTTAATAGTTTATTGCTTTTTAATTTGCGTAATTAAGTCTCATAAGTAGTTTAGTTGTTAATTTCAGTATTTTTAATTCATTCAACTCATCATAATTTTCTGGTTAGATAATAAAGCTAAAGTTAATATTAGTACTCAAAATCTCTGAGGGATCGACTCGGACTCATATCCGCTATATTAAAATTGATAGGTGCGCTTGCTTCGTATCAGACTACCTTCGAATCATAGCCCTTACCCTTGCCGCGACCTCCTTGCCTGTCACTTAGTTCGATTAAAGATGGGAAAAGGACCATTTTAACTATCGTCATCGAAAGGAGTCGATGTTTTGTCTAGCACTCCTAACCATTCCCCTAATGGTTGCTATGCATGTTCAGTTACATTAGTGGTCAAATCAATATTAGTTTCATTTAAAGGTAGCTAGATAAGTTTACACAATACAAAACTATGAAATAATGTAAAACGTACACTAAGGAGTTTAACTCCTATCACAAACAAAATACCATTCATACATGTGGTATGCGGATAAATAGCTGATTTACAACTACAAGCAAAAGTACTAGCAAGCCTTTAGATACTTTAATATAGTATCTCAATAAGTGGTAAAGACATGTTTCTAACTTACCTATCCTAACAATCACAACACCAATTTGCGAGCTTTCGAGTAATTTATATCATTTATAGAAAAATATATACTTATAAGTTAGGTCAATAGATATAAAATGGTTTATACTAGCTTTACTAGTAATCACAAGATTATGGATCTTAATAATAGAATAATGGATATAATAATATTACTAGTAACACGAGATAATATGTAAAAATAATTTATATTCATTTACTATAATAAAGTGCATACCAATAAATTAATAAAACCACATACAAACATACACATACACACACACGCGCGCACATACATAAACACACACACACACACACATACACACATATATATAATAAACCTATATTAGCTAGATAATTAACAAATCATTATTAAGTGATGCTTTAGATGCAATGTATGATGCATAAATATAGTGCAACAACCCCTAACAATAGTAAACAAAGATTTAAAAAAATGGTAGTTTATATTCATTTAGCACTAAATAGGATTATATTGGAATGTGAGATCATTTGGAATTGACACTTATTTGGCTAGATATCTCCTCTTCATTGGATCGACTGGAGGAATTCATAAGTATGGGAATGTTTGAATTTCACTATAAGGGGGGGGGGGGGTGGAATGTGAAACTTTGACCTTTGACCAACTATCTTGGACTTGAAATAGTGAACTCATTTCCATGAATTATAAAACTTAGAAGGTATAGTTAAGAAGTAAGAAAATAAATCTATTATTGATAACTCGAGTAACATGATTTATTATGTGATGGGACCTTTTAATGATAAGTTATTTAGATAGTAAAACAATAGTTTGACATGAACTAATATTTATCACAAGGGACACTCATTTAATGTATTTAACATGTATAATGATACATTCGTAAATTAATAGAAGCTCGAGATATATATACAAAATATAACTAAATTAATTAATCAATTAAGTAATAATCAAATAATAAAGCAGGCCAAATATGTTGGATTGGTACTATAATGGGATGTGGCATCATGGAATTTAAATAGCAGGATGACAAAGCTTAGTCAAATTTAAAGCTTGACACTTACCTATAGATGTAGCACACAATGTTGTATAATTTGGACACTTGTAGTCACGATTCGTTTCTACCGATTGGAAGCATAATCAAATAGTTAGTGCTTATCTCCATATTTTATATTTGGTCATAAGAACATAAGAGTAGCATTACTTGGTCATTTAGGAAGACAATATTTGATGGGAATAAATGATACCAGATAACTATTCTCTTCTTCTCATTGGAATGTTTCCAAGAACTCCTTAACAGTAGATTAAGTGGCATGTAAAAAAGAAAAAAAAAGAAAAGGTTATATTCAAATCAAATGCTAAGTGTGGATCTAGAGACTTGAAGATCACAATCATGTACAAAAAAGTAAGTACAATAATTTTTACGTTATCAATACATATATATATATATATATATATATTACTTCTTAAATTATAATTTAGAACTTTCATGTTGTATGCAAATATTTGATTCTAATGATTATTATAAAAATTGATGCTACTCTCTGTATTGCTTAGGATATATATGAGATTTAAGATTATTCAAAGAGACACCAACTAATTAATTTAATATTTTGAATGATTTTGAAACTTAATTGATTAGAACAACATACAAATATAAGTGAAATAGATAATTTAGAGTGATATTCCATATTATATAAACTACAATAAATGATATGCATACATAGGTTGACCACTTAAGCCAAGTACATTACTATCTACAATTTCAATGTTATGCAGATGTAAGTAGCAAGTTTTGCCATTGACAGGCAAATAACATTGGCTTCCCATATGTATTTCGTAATATATACACACATATTTATATGAAAGCCTACATATGTATATCAATTTTCGAAAGATTAAATATCGAATAAGCTTTTATAAACTATACTTAACATATGTAGTATTTAAATATATTAGATTTTCTATAAACTAAGGTAGACTGTAACATATTCCCCACTTTGCAAATTTTAGAGCTTTATCACATTACAAAGGAATATTGTCACAACCCGAGGGGTGGGTAAGGTGGTTGAGTCATGGTAGTATCGCCATGTAGTACAAGAAGATCTAAGATCAAGCATCATCCTTGATCAGGGACCTTTGGCGTGCTATACAAGGCATTCACATCTATGACCTTCTTTAAGTAACTAGCATTAAGTAATAGCAGAATACATAAATTAAAGTTAAACTATCTAAATAATCACTAACATAACATAGATAGGTGGGAATATTAGGTTTCCCCTAATTTAGTCATATAGCATTGAGATAAACCGTTATAGGTAGTCTAAGCTACTCAATAAGCTAAAAATACTTGATAACTGAAATTAAAGAGAGTCCAATAATAAATAAAAGGTTTGCTTGAGCTCTCGTCCTCTTCGCATCCTAAAATCCTAAGCTAGTGTTATTGACCTTAGGCATCCTATGGCCTAGCTCTAGCTACAAGTCTTGCTGCAACAATAAATTATAAAGGAGTAAGCATAGCTACTTAGTGAGTAACCTTCCTACTTTATAACAAGCAATATCAAGGAAGTTATTATACAAGCGTATGAATGCATGGTCAAACATATGCAATGCAATAATATATACAATCGGTCGGTAACTGTATGTAGTATGGTCTTGACTCTTACCGTTATTCGAGTCAGGAAGTATTTTGGTATGTTAGGATCCAAGTATCCACGTCCAATTCGAAGTCTCTTATCATCAATATCACTCTCAACAGTAAACACGACACAACCTCAAGCTGAAGGTGACACTCTCCGGAGCCAAGTAGTTCCCAAAGGTCAAGGCAAGAACATGTCGTATGAAATACGTTGTATGATAACAATTTTCAATAGACAATTTATAATATGGATACTTTAGGCATGGTCCCCCGTTCTACTACATGATGTTGATGCCCTTATTATTATGTTATAAGATGCAATGTATGACCAATCTAATTAGGGGTTGGGTATTTATTAGTCCTAGACCAATTTAATTAGGGGTTGAGTATTTATTAGTCTGGTTCATAGGTGACTAATCAATATATATATATATATACAGACACTCCAAGATCTTCAGTTCTAATGCAGTAAGCGTATACTATTCATATCAACTTAAGGTATATTTGCAAATAAGGTCAATAATATCAAACATATACAATTTCTCGTTTGCCCTAACATGCAACAATTTTAGTTATTGAAAATTAAGTATTCTACTAACTACAAGCACAAACAAGCAAAGTAAGGGGTGGTGTACTCACTCAGACGTGATGCTCAACAATCCCAATAATCCTCTATAGTGTCTAAGTCAAACTCCTTAACCCCTAAAGAAGATAATTAAGTTTTATGACTCTTCTATTCGTACAAATTAACTTTACTTACTACTCACTATCCCAAAGTTAGTTATTTTCATAATTTGGGTATATCTTCTTCGTTTTAACTTCGTTTTCGGTGATCTTATAGTTGTTTTCATCATTTTTTATTGTTCTTTCATTTGGAAAAGTTCTTTTTTAAGTTTTTGGATCAGTAAGTTTTCGGTTTGGGCCCTACAAGGTCTTGGGCCCAAATTGTAAGTTTGTTCACTTTAGGGTTTGAGCCTAGTTTTGGGTTTTGGGCTTGGTTTTTGACTTTATGCTTTATATTTAATAATTTTGCGCTTTGTTAAGTATTTTAAATGGGCTTTTTCTACCTAACACTTTAAACTTTTAAAGTAGGCCTTAGTGATACTCTTATGGGTCTAAACGAGCCTTTTTACTAAGTTTAGGGCTTTAGATCACTAAAAATCCCATAAGGGATATCTTGGATGGGCCTTTGGGTTTAGTGGGCCTCTTAAATAGCTCTTCATAAACCTTTTATCCTAGGGTTTAGATCTGGTCACCTAGCTACATGAGCTCTAAAATTGGTCCTTTTGGGCTTTTTGTGTCTAGCTTGTTATTTAAGGCCTTGGGTTCAAGCCTACTTATCTTTTTGGACCTAAGCCAAACATTGGACTTAAGTTTAGCCCATTTTTAATATGGTTATAGATTTGTCTATTGTGGTTCTTAGGGTTATTAACACCATTCTTAAGCCTATAATTGCTAATTAAGCTAGTTTAAGGCATTAATTATACTTTAGCCTACTTAACTTGATTAATTAAGTCATAAACCATACTTAACAATAAATAAACATGTTATTAAGCTACTAAATAAAAAGTTCCAAATTTGATAGTTCAATGAAAGTAATGGCCAAGAATTGTTTCTAGGGTCAAACCTTCCATTTTCATAAAAAACTTGATTTTTTATAGTGTTTTGATTTAAGTAACCTGTGTTTCTACTAATCTAAACCTTAATCACTTCATAAAAGTGTGTGAGATAATATACAAGGGGCGACCTGCAAGGGAAATAGGGGTTTCATCATCTTACTTGATGATCTCCTACTAACAATTACACTACTCTACACAACTTAGCCTATTTATGTTATAACTTCTACTAAAGGTGGTTTTCTTGTACTTACCTTTGTTAACTTTCTTGAAACCATTAGAACTTCTATGGAGTTGCTGTAAAAGTTTCAACAAAGAAAACATTAGTATCTAGCCTTATCTTATAAGAAAACTAAGGAAAAACCCAACTTAAGTTCTTACTGGAGCAAAGTGTAGAAGGCTTCTCTTTGTGGTTGTGTACCATAAGCCTTAGTGTATGTAAAGGGTTGTAAGTGTGTCGATCAACAAGGGGAATATGCGTGTGAGGCGTGGGACTTAGTTTGGAGTGGTGGTGGTGAAGTTCTAGGGGTTGGCACTAGGGTGGTTAGTGGTGGTTGAGAGAAAAAAGATGGATGAAAGTTTTGTGTGTTTAGATTTTTGAGAGAGTTTGAGGGTGTTTGTAAGTGTGTTTAAGGTTTGAGAAAACAAAAATGAGGGTGGGAAATGGGGATGGCAGGTTATGGAAGTGAGGGAGTGTAAAGGGGATAAGCCTTGATTGTTTGAAAAATTAAGGACAAGGTACAAAATGGGGATCATGTACCTTATGTGCTTTTTGCTAATTTGGGCAACATCTTATCCCCTTAGGGTACAAGGGGACAGGATCTTTTAAAAGTGGTTAAGAGTTTGTCTTTTGGTCATTAATCAAGTTTGACTTGTAGCTAATCAAGATGTAATGGGGTTGGTTAAGGATTAGGGTTTGATTAGGTTAATTGGTGGTGATTAGGCATGATTAGGCTAATTAAGTGCAATTAGGATGTGCTTAGGGTTTTGTTGGACTTTGATACTACACTTTAGCTATTTTAAATGCTCTACATGTGTACTTAGGGTTCCCTTAGTGTTTGGTGCTCGTTTATAGTAATTTGATTCATGTATGAGCACGAAAGTTAGGGTTTAAATCGCTTAATACTATCGATTACTTATATCGATAGATTTAGCCTTACTGTTAGTATTTATTTGTGACATTAAGGTATTTGATCACTTAATTAGGGTTAGATGATCATTTTAGGGTTTCACCATCATTCTAGGGTTTTTCAAGTATTATAGTTCGTGCTCGTTTAGTTAGGTTTTTAGGGCTTACTTTAATTAGGGTTCTGGTTAAACACTTAAGGTTTGATTCCTTTACTTAGGTATTATTATCGTGTTTGGGGTGGTTCTAGGGACTATCCGAAGACTCATTCATTGATTTTGCTTTTGAGTTATCGAAATTTCGTAGGGTTTACAAATATGATATGAAGAAAATTATAACATAACAGATTTGGTCGGCATAGTAGTATCATGTAAAAATTGTTAAGTTATGTAGTATTTTAGTTGATTCATGGGACGTATAAGAGGTTTTGAAAGGTAAATTTTACATAAGGGCATTACTTAAAGAATCAAACAAAGGGGGAAATAAAAGAAGAAGAAGAAAAAGAAGACTACATAATTTAATTTTTTTAGTGTCCTATAATTTTAGGTAATCTTGTTTCCATAGTTATAAGTGTTGTTTCTTTTAATTGATATTTAATTATCATAGAGAAGACATATTTGTACAATTTCATTAATTTATTATTATTCAATTTTAAACTTAAAATATTGATAATTATAAGACTTATATATTATTAGTATTGATTCTCAAAATGAGTAGATCTCTAGTAATAATCCTTTATCAAAACTATTAAAATTGAACTTTATATCTTTACAAATCTAACATCATTGCTTTCGTAAAATTTGAGTATATTCTTGTCGAGCCTAATTTTTCACTCTCCTTATTCTTTTTCAAAATCAAGTCTTTTTTAAACTAGTTAGTACTAAACCCTACCCATTTAATACCGATCCTCGATTAAGGTTTAAAGAAAGTCATTTCTTTTTATTTTGGAAACAACTTTGTAGTCGCCACTGGACTAGAGTTGAGAAAAATAGTTAAGTTATAACTAATTGGGTTGATTGGTTATAACTTAGTATAGACACCTCGGTTTTGTCGATTTTTATTATTTATTTTAATTAATTGAGCCAGGTTAATAAAAAAATAAAATAAAATAAAAAATAATTATAATAAAAAATAAGAAAAATAAAATTAAAATAATGAAAAAAATAAAAAATAGAAAAAAAGAAAGAAGAAAATTAAGTTAGGTTATAGTAAGTTGAGTTATAAGTTGAGTCATGTCAAGTTGAATTAAGTTGGATTGTTAGATTAGGTGACGATATGGGCTTAATTAATTTTGGGCCAAACTAATATAGAATAAAATTCATCTAATTTAAGGACTTAAATCAGATTAGGGAATTATTAGGCTAAATTGTAGTGGATCGGATTAGCTTTGGAAGAAATAGAAGGAACAAAATAATTAAGGTTTCTAGAAGTTAAGATAAATCTTAGAAGAATCGTATACGAATCTTTTGTATCTTTGATGTGAAAGATTCAATTTTAAGCTTATAAATAACACATCGACGGGAGTTTTAAGGAGGGTTTTTTGTTCATCACACTCCTACCTAAAACACCATACAAACAACATTGCATTACTATACAACTATCGCAACACCACTATAACACCGCCCAGTATCGCCCAGTGTTGCCTAGCTTGTTACCCAGTAGCACCTAACATTGCCTAGCTAATCGCCCAGTCTCTCGCCGAGCCAATCGCCCAGCATCACCCAGTAATGCCCAACCAATTGCCCAGCAGCGCTCAATCCATCACCCAGCGTTGCCCAATAGCACCTAATCCACTGCTCAACACCGACACGATCTGACGCTAGGTAAATTTTCATTAAATTTTTTATTATTTATTTAGTTCATTAATTTTTATTAATTTACTTTATTAGTTATTTTTTTTCCTTTATTAACTATTTTTGTGTTTAAGTACAGTTTTTTTATTGTTTATTCTTATTACAAATTTTTTATTTTCCAATAAAATTTAATTGAATTAAGTTTTCTATTTTTCTTTGAAAAATTATGTTTTTTTAAATTAAAAATATATATTTTGACATATAGTGGTTTTGAAAAATAAATTCTTACATTGAGTTTTTTCCAAAGAGATTCGATTAGTTGGGGTTTTTTATTTAATTTGGAAAAATTAAATTTTTTACGTTTTTTTCTTAAAATAATAAATTGATAAAAACATAAACCTAGCTCAATTTTCAATATAAAAATGATCCACTAACTAAAAATTTTATAAAAAAAGAATTATGGTTGGTTTAATCTTGATTAGCGAGTAGTAGGTACCTTCGAAGCAACCGTTAAAAAATAAAAAAATTTTTTCCCCCCTTTCTTAGAAATTCATAATAAAAAATAATAATAAATCATTTTTAGTTAGTTTTGCAAATTTAAGTATATTTTTAGAAAAATTACAAAAAATAAAATAAGGTGACTTAGTCTTAATAGGTTAGCCTTCGAACTTGGTTTTTTGATTCAATTTTCTAAAAATTAAATTTTTTTAGAATATTCGCAAATTAGTGGTCAAATTAAGGTTTTCCTACTCGAAAACCCTAATTTTATTTTTTTACCAATTGAACTGGTTAGCAACTTTATTTTTTTTTCTTTTTCTTAGTTTAATGTTAAGTAATTTATATTAAGCAGGTTGGACTTAATATAGGTTAAATTATGAAAATCAAAATAGGGCTCGATAGAATTGTTGACTCCACTAGGGACGCTTTGTGGGTTAGCCATGTGAAAGTAATAAAAGATTTTAATAGGCTTTTGTATTACTATTTTCTTTTTATATTATATTATAGTTGTACTAATTGTTTTTTAGTGATGCAGGGCTAAAAAAAAAAAAAAAGAAGCTGGCCCAATAGGCCTTCATAGGGATAGGGGGTTTTTATTTTTCAAGTAACTATCTATATGTTTAGATGTGGTTGGACTTAGGCCACTTTAGAAACCTAGGACAAGTTGCCATTGTATAACCCTTAAGTCGTTAGGGTCATTAGCCAAGCCTGGCGGTAATAAGCAAGCTTACTTAAGCTTCGATGTAGCCTACTAGGCTTCTCTTTAGAAAGCCTTAAAGCTATAGAACTTAGGACCCGTAGACCCTACCCTCTTGCATCATCCTTTTCAAAAAGGGTTAGTTATCTTTTTAAATTATAGGAAAAGCTTAATTAATTTGTGGTCAATTTGATTTTCTTTTTCAAAAAAAGGGAAATTTAAAAAAAAAAATAGTAACCCTTATATATAAGCATTAACGACCCCCATTTTTAAAGAAAAAAATCCTATTTTACGCCTACTTATATATAAGGGTGCTCCTTAACCATGGATTCGTCGTACTTTCTATAATTTATTAATTACCAACCCTACTACATTGCATCTGTGTGTAACATATTGCATTTTTTATATGTTAGATTATGTTCATTTCTCTGTGAATATTTTATTTCCCTATATTGTATGTGTTTTATTTTTTATTTTATTTTATTGCTCCTTAGTCAATGAAAGGCTCTGCAATTTCTAAGAAAATCTTTGAAAGAGTTGCAAAATTATTAACATCATATTTAGCTTTATTCTAAATTTAATAGCCTTGTTGTAAATAATCGTTGCCTTTTATTTCGTTCACATCTTTTGTGCTATAGATATGGAGAGTCAGGATAGTGTCAGTCCAAAGCTTGTCTATCAAGTCCAATTAGATAAGTACTCCTTTCCTGAAGCCATCTTGAGTGATTGGTTGAACCAGCTTCCTCCTGCCAAGCAAGATCACATTCGTAAGAAGATCAGGCTAATCGTTTCCCTTATGCGAGTCCAATTCCATTAGCCTCCAATTCAGGCCCTTATCCATTACTGGGATGTAGAATCTACAGCTTTCAACTTCGGCCCACACGTATTGACACCTATTATAGAAGAGTACTCGTAGCTACTCAGTGCCCCACCCTTTGAAGCAGGCATAGTTATCCTTAATCTTAGAGTCTAGCTTGAGAAAACTTTCATGACATTGTTGGGAGTCAAGAAGTTAGCCTTGGTGCTATTCTTATCTTTAGAAGGCCTGAAATTTCTCAGTATCCTAAGATTAGTGGAGTAGTTTTCAAGCCCAAATGCTTATCAGAGATATCGCCAAATCTTCTATCGGAGATATGAATCGTAGGTTGAGAAGAAGGTCAATGCATTTATTATAGCAGTGTTTAGAATGGTGCTGTTCCCCTTAGATATGGTTAAGTCCATTATAGGGTTACTAAGCTAGTAACTCAATTCCTAGTTGGTAAATCCTATATATCGGCATTATTGGCAGAACAATTTAAGACACTTACCTACCTGAAGAAGTAGGGGTACGGTTATTTCACGGCTAACCCTACAATCCTTGCCGTTTGGTTTCTCAATAACATACAAGGATATGGAGGGAATCTTCTCAAAGAGTCCCTGACAGAAAATATGAATTTGATTGATGAATTTACCTGTTACCTCAAGGTACTAGATGAAGCTCAATTTAATGGATGGGTATCAGTTATTAGCAAAATGTAGCTAATAGACTTTATGTGGAGAGCTAGATGGAGCCACTACACTCAAGCCGTCGTAAGGTGCATCGATTATGCGGGAGTCCCCCTTATCGGTATTATAGGCTGTACCGGGTATTTCCCAGCTTGTGTCACCAAACAGCTAGGTTTACTTCAAAAGATAGCCTATAGAGACTCCTTAGACATCGTTACAATAAATTATTAAGATTCTTGTCTACTCATAGTTGCTCTAATCCAATGACTAGTAGAACTTATGAAGCTGTGGGAATAGAGAGAAGTCAAGAAGATAGTCAATGTGGGAACTTTAAAGGGTAAAGTCGGAGAGTACTAAGCTATTAAGCAATTCATCTACGATTAGTTGAAGAAGATAGGAAAGATACAGTATGAAGTGCCAGACATGTTCAAATATGAGCCAGAACTAGCAAATCTTTCACCCATAGAGTAGCCTTATCGAGACACCATACGGGCCAAAGTTGAAGTCTAGTTCCAAGAAAGTAAGAGAATTGTCGAGGAGTTGAAGCTAGAAATTGAGAGACTGCTAGAAGAAAATCAATTCTCGAGAAGCAAGATTCAAGAGATGGATGTTACAGTATGAAGACTTATGAGGGAAGTTGATGAAGCTCGTCCCAGTCAGATCCGTCGGCTCTTATAGATATGGGATTTAAGTTTTTTCTTTAGAAAATTAGTTAAGAGGTTTTCTTTTCTTTTTGTTTAGTCTATTGTATAAGTTGGGTCTTATGATTAATAAATTCACAGCTTTAGTAAATAAAATTTTCGTTAATTGTGTAGTCTCTTACTCATTATTATTATTTATTTGTTTGTTTAATTGACTTTTAAAAGAAAAAAAGAAAAAAGAAAGAAAAAAACACAAAAGAGGCAAATAGCAGAATAACAAAAGTCACAAAAAGGGAGAAAAACCAAAAAAAGAAAAGAAAAGAAAATCTTTAATTTATAAAAAGAGTCTAAAACTTAGGCTTTCATGTATGATTTTGAAGATAGCATCCAAACAAGTAGCCTTAACTAGAAGCTTGATATTCACTCATTCTAAAGCCAGGATGTCAACTTAGGGTACTAGAAATGTCAATGAAACCAAGCCCAAACCGTGAGTAGCAACTCTGGAAGAAAACATGAACAAGATGGCCGAATAGATTCAGGCTCTCACTCAAGCTATCAGGATTCTTAATGATAGACAAGGATCTCAAGCCAACCCAAATTGGAATGCAGAAATGACCCCTCCCCTTGAATTGGAAGATGAAGAATTAGTCCCTAATACTGAGGTATGGAGGAAGGAGATTGAGGAAAAACACCTGGAGATGGGGAGAAAGTTTATGTAGAAATTGACTGAGAAGATGAAAACCCTAGAAATGGTTAATAGGTTTGAACAGATGGGGATGATTAATTTGCCGACATATGAAGATGATGACTTCTTAGAAAGATTTAAAGTGCTGGAATTCGAGAAATATGATGGGACTGGTTGGCCGAAGCTCTACATTAGGTTATACATCAAGAAAATGGGGATATACACGAAGTATGATAAGATGATGGTCTAGACTTTTCAGGACAGCTTAACTGGGCTCACTTTAACCTGGTATGCCCAACTGGACTTGAATGAGATCGATGCTTAGGATAAGTTAGCACGTGCTTTCTACAACCAATATAAGTTCAACATTGAAGTGGCTCCGTCCATGTGGGATTTGAATAATCTATGGAAGAAGACTAACGAGAACTTTAAAGAATATGCTCAAAGATGGAGGGGCATGGCAGCTAGGGTGACTCCACCCTTAACCGAGAAGGATTTGACCTTCGCTTTCATTAATACTTTTGGAAGTCTGTATTACCAACATCTAGTTGGGTACCTTGCCTCCAACTTTGCAGAAATTGTAGCCTTAGGGTGTTGAATTGAGGAAGCTATTACTACTGGGAGGCTTCCTAATCTCGAAGTAGCTAAGAAGAAGACACCTCCTGCAAGATTAAGACACCTCCTGCAAGATTTTCCAATAAGGCCAAAGAAGCCACGGTAAGCATTGTCAATACTAGCAACCTTGTCCGACCTGTAGCCCTAGTAGCCATGACAAGAGGATCTAATCCCTCGCCAAATCCGAATCAAAATAACCACCCACAAAGAAGATAGTTCACACATATTCTCATTCCTCTAAGCTAGGTTCTTGTACGACTGAGGAAGGAGAACCTTTTGACGTTTGAAATACCGAAGGAAGGATAAAGACCGAGGGATTATAACCCAGAGCTTCAATGTGATTATCATCTAGGGCAAGTGGGGCATTCTATAGATCAGTGTTGGAGACTCAGACATAAGGTCCAGGATCTTATTGATGCAAAATTGGTTCAATTGGATTTTATTCAAACCCCTACTCCCAATGTGGGTAACAACCCTTTGCCGAATCATGGAAATTTGATCAATATGATCACTATTGAAATTTTTGAACTAGAGATTGATCTAAATAGTCTCCCCATCATTATTAAGGAGATAGCTTGGAATCTGAGGCAAGTCGAGTACTTACAGAATATGAATCTCAGGGATAGAACTTGGACTAGATCGATAATATATCGATTGCTGAAGGATGGGAAGATAAAGAAAGCTGATATCGTGGTTATGATGATTCCAAAACCATAAAAGAGAAGGACTTAGAAGGAGCTTAGGGAAAGATATGACACTGGAGATCTGACGATTGATACCTTAGGAGAACCGACAGGGAAGTTTGAGTATCTGGTAGATTACCCTCGTTCACCCGCCATATATGCTGACGCCTTACTTACTGGATGGCGTCCAAAATTTGAGGAAGAAGACAAACTTGTTGCAAAAGCCAAGAAGATGGCTGAGATGGTTGGAATGATCAGAGATGAGCCTAAGCCGTTGGTTTTCGAATATGATGGAAAGACTAAGAAAGTTAAGGAATTAGGAAAGCTTAAGAAAATTGCTTTCAATGTCCTGATAGCTTTAGAAAATTATAAAGCAGTACCTTTGGATTACCAGGCGGTAAATCAAACAACTAGAGCCTCATCACTTATGGTTGGTGGACTTACACACTTAGGACGAGTTTTTTATTAGAATGAGGAGGCCAAAAGGAAGACTGTTGTGGAAGAGGCTTCCCAAAAGACTTTTGAAGATACAGATGATAAAGATCAGAATATTGCCAAGAAGATAGTAAAGGCCAGTGAATACAAGATAATGGACCAGTTATCTAAGGTATTGGCCTAAATCTCTCTAATGGGCTTGTTGTTGTCATCAAATACTCACCGAGAGGCGTTAATTAAAATTCTGAAAGATATTAAAGTACCTGAAGGGATTTCCACCGAGAAGTTAGGATTAGTAGTAAACTCGATATTTGTGATGGATCATATTTCATTCTTACTAGATGAGCTAGGTAAAGAAGGAGATTAGTATACGAAGCCCCTCTTCATAGTGGTTAAGTGTGCAGGAAAAGTGGTTGCTTGAGTTCTAATAGATAATGGGTCATCATTGATGTATGTCCTTTGACGGCATTAAATTTACTCCGAGTTGATGCAACTAGGATAAAACCTAGCTCGATTTCAACAAGACCTTTTGATGGATCAAAAAGGGAGATAATCAGAGAAATTAGGCTATAAGTCGAGATTTGCTCGCAAATGTTTACTATTCCCTTCCAAGTTCTTGACATCTCGCGAACTTTCAATATTCTGTTAAGGAGACCATAGATTCATTCAACAGGGGCAATTCCATCTAGTCTATGTCAAAAAGTGAAATTCATAGCCAACAGGCAGTTGGTTACTATTTTTGGGGAGCAAGACTATGAGATTTATAGAGAAACGACTATTCCTTATGTCAGGGATAAAGAATCGGAAGAGCTAAGGTTGTAGATTTTCGACGAAGTTAGTATGATCGAAAAAGCAAGACAAGGGGCACAAGGTCGTTTGAAATAGCCTAAGTAGCAAATTAGATCGTTCGGGCTTGGGTATGAGCCCATTGAAGAGGAGATTCAAGAAATGAAGGCCAAAACCAAAAGCAAGAGAGGAGATTAGTTGTACCGTACTCACATGGAATTTTCGGACATTCGCCAGACATTCCTAGTACCAACTGGTGTTCAAGAACTTGAAGTAGCTAGTCTATCCAAGGCCTTGGTTCAACAATGTGACATCGATCTTGATGAGAGAGAAGATGTTGGAGTACCAGTTTCCTTATGCAACTGGTTTTTCGTTCCCATTAATAGGTCTCTTTAGAAATACAAAATTAGATTAATCAGGATCATTCGATTTCAATAGTTAGTTCGATTAGTTAGGCCTTTTCTTTCAAATAATTTGGATTCATTCATTCAATAAAGTTCATTCCTTTCTTTATATCAATTCTTCTTTATTATTTATTTGTTGTCCTTTTCTTTTTTTTTTCTTTTTTTAGAACTGATAAAAACGATGAACATAATGGATATCTCACGCATGTAAACGATGAAAGTACCAATATTACCTTTGGCTTTGCTGGGTTAGATGTCGAAGATGATATTGAGACTCCAAACAAAATTCAGGAAAGTTGGCGTCGATATGAATAGGGTAGAGTAATTATTGATGAACCAATGGTTGTGATTAATTTGGGGATAGAGGAAAATCCACGAGACTTGAAAATTGGTGGCAATTTAACGGATAATTAAAAACAAGAGTTGTCACGATTGCTATCTAAATACTTGGACATATTTGCTTGGTCTTATAAAGATATGCTTGGTTTAGACTCGTTTATTATGGTTCATAAGTTGCTAACCAGGGAGGAAATAAAACCAAAAAGACAAAAGCTTAGATGATTTAGGCCTAGCATACTCCTCAAAATAAAAGAAGAAGTGAAGAAGTTGGATCCATAGAAGTATTGGGTTACCTTAAATGGGTAGCCAATGTGGCGCTAATGTTGAAGAAAAATGGGAAAGTTAAGTTTTGTGTAGATTTTCGTGATTTAAACCATGCGACACTAAAAGATAACTTTCTTCTGCCACATATTGATGTATTGGTGGATAACACAGCCGAGAACCATCTTTTCTTGTTTATGGATGGTTTTTCGGGGTATAATTAGATTAAAATGGCAGAAGAAGATAAAATCAAAAACAACTTTCGTTACTACTTAGGGAGCATTTTGTTATCACGTGATGCCTTTCGGGTTAAAGAATATTGGGGCAACTTATCAGCGGGCTATGGTTGCCTTATTCCATGACATGATGCATCAAGAAATCGAGGTTTATGTGGATGATATGATTGCCAAATCTAAAGAATATTGGGGCAACTTATCAGCAATCCTAAGAAGTGCACCTTTGGAGTAACTTCGGGTAAATTGTTGGGTTTTGTAGTTAGTAGAAAAGGGATCAAAGTAGACTTAGATAAAGTTAAGGTAATCATAAACATGCCTACACCGAAGACTATCAAAGAAGTTTGGAGACTGTTGGGAAGATTGAATTACATTACTCGGTTCATGTCGCAACCAACTGATAGATGTAAGCTGTTATTTAAACTTTTGAGGAAAAATGCGGCCATTGAATGGGATAAAGAGTGCGAGCAAGCATTTGCTGAAATCAAAGAATATCTCATGAATCCTCCTGTACTAGTCACTCTTGTATAAAGGTGGCCTTTAATCCTTTATTTAACAATCCTTTTAGAATCAATGGGATGTGTGTTGGGATAGAAAGATGAAACAGGGAGAAAAGAGCATCCTATATATTATTTAAGCAAGAAGTTCACATAGGGCGAGTAAAAATACTTAGAAGTGGAAAGGACATGTTGTGCCCTTGTATGGGTGATGCATAGGCTTAGGCAGTACACTCTCTAATATAGAATTGTTGACAAAACATGACCCGTTAAGGTATTTAGTGGAAAAGCTGACGTTGATTGGGAGAATATTGAAGTGGTAGATGGTACTCTTCGAGTTTGATATCAAGTATGTGAGTCAGAGTTTGGTTAAGGGGCAAGTAGTGGTTGATTTGATAAAATACCCATTAGCAGATGAGGATGAGGGTTCAGAAGAACAATTTCTCAATGAAAATGTGATGGTAGCAAACAAATTGAGTAGTGAGAGGTTAGGATGGAAAACGTATTTTGATGGAGCAGCCAATGTGTATAGATGTGGAACAGGATCAGTATTAGTATCTCTTGAAGGTAATCATTTCCTTGTGGTAGCAAGATTAACATTCCCGTATACCAACAACATAGCAAAATGTAAAGCCTACATTTTGGGGTTCAAAATGGCGCTAGATATGGGAATACAAAAATTGGAAGTGTACGGAGATTTTTCCCTTATAATTCTCTAGATCTTAGGAGAATATAAGACGAAGGATGATAAACTAATACCTTACTACAAACATTTAAACAAGCTAATTGAAAAATTCTAAGAGGTTTCATTCACTTACATTCCAAGGATCCAGAATCAATTTGCTGACGTATTGGCTACATTAGCGTTAATGGTGAAAGTCATAGATGGAATAGAAATTCAGCCCTTGAAGATTGAATTGGAAGAAAAATTGACTTTTTGCCTTGCAGTTGAAGAAAAGGAATCAAAAGAACCTTGGTATCACAATATCAAGAAGTTACTTAAATAAGGGAATTTTCTAAAGATGCTGATCGAAAAGACAGAAAGACTTTAAGAAGATAGGCTACTCATTTCTTATTAAGTGGAGCCATATTATACAAGAGATCACTAGATGCAACATTGCTAAGGTGTATGGATGAAGAAGAAGTCAAGAAATTGATGAAAGAAGTGCATGAAGGAGTTTATAGTCCTCACACGAATGGATATATGCTAGCTAGAAAGATCATGAGAATGGGGTATTTTTGGATGATGATAGAATTGGATTATATTAAGTACATGAGGTACTGTCACCTATACTAGGTACATGCTAATAAAATCAATGCTCCTCCCTAAGAATTACATGTATTTTCAACTCCTTAGCCTTTCTTGATGTGGAGAATTGACATGATCGGTCCAATTTCGCCAATAGCTTCAAACAGGCATAGATTCATTTTAGTTGCGATCAACTATTTTACTAAGTGAGTAGAAGCAGCATCGTATGCTACGGTAACCAAAGGAGTAGTGGTCAAATTCCTGAAAAGAGATATTATTGCAAGATACGATGCACTCGAGTTTATTATTATAAATAACAAGATGAATTTGAATAATAAGTTAATGGATGAAGTGTGCAGCCAATTCAAGATCAATCATAGAAATTCAACTCCATATTGACCTCAAATGAATGGGGTAATTGAGGTCGTAAATACGAACATCAAAAGAATCATTGAGAAGATGGCAATCACTTATAAAGATTGGCATGAGATGCTTCCCTTTGCCCTCATGGCTTACAGAACCCTAGCTAAAACTTCTACTGGTGCAACCTCATATTCATTGGTATATGGAACTGAAGCAGTACTATCGGTGGAAGTAGAAATATCTTTATTTCGAGTATTGATAGAAACTCAGCTCGATGAAGCAGAGTGGGTGGAGAAGAGAATAGAGCATTTTAATCTCTTAAATGAGTGAAGACTTGCAGCGATATGTCATAGTTAGTGCGACCAATAGCTAATGATCTGAGCTTTTAACAAGAAAGTACACCCAAGGTACTTCAAAGAGGGAGACTTGGTGTTGAAGAAAGTGTTGCCGAATGCAAGAGACCTTAGGGGCAAGTTTGCTCTAAATTATGAAGGCCCTTATGTGGTGAAAAGGGTATTGTTAGGAGGTGCATTAGTGTTGACAGAGATGGATGGTCAGGAATTAAGGGGACCATTATATTCAGATGTAGTCAAGTTGTATTATCCATGAAAACTGAGTTCAATAAAGATTTCAATTTTTCTTGAATAAGTTTGTGGTTAATCTTTCATTGTTTATAAGTAAAGTTGATATCTATGAATGTTTTCAAATTCAAACAGTCATTGACCAATAAACACTTCACCAATGAACTCTTGTGTAGCATGTTTCTTAGCCTCATACACTTAAACACTAAACCCTTACCAATGAATCTGAATAACCAAATAAATTGAAATCGAATGTTCTTAATAATTTAATTTTGTTTCTTTCGAAAAGAGATTTATCGTTCAGAAGTCATGGAGAGTGGAAATTGAAACTTGGTGTTGAACAAAGCAAATTCAAATGCATAGTCCAGTTACAAGACTCAAAATTTTGGGAGATTTCAGAAAATAAAAAGAGAAAGAAAAGGAAGAAAAGAGAAAAAAGGAAAGAAGAAGCAATCACAGTCTTTTGGTGAAATTCTATTGATTGAATGAGTGAATATCGGGAGTCGATGTAAGCATGCTAATCAGTTACTATCTAAGAAATTCTTCAGTCCTAAGAAGAATAATCTTAAAAGTTTTTGGAAAGAGATATTTAGAAGAATTAAGTTAGATTTTGAAACCAAAACAAATCTCGAAGAGATCTATCCTCTTCGGATTAGCTAAAGGAATCTCGAAGAGATCTATCCTCTTCGTGTCACCTACCAACTAAAACAAAGCAAGAATCTTGAAGAGATCTATCCTCTTTGGGTTAGCAAAGTGAAATCAGTTTTTGAAGAAATTGATCCTCTTCAAATCACAAACCAAAAGGAATCTTGGTGAGATCTATCCTCTTCGGATCATCCACTAAACCAAAATAAGCTTTTTTTGAAATCTCGAAGAGATCTACACTCTTCGGATCATCCATTAAACCAAAACAAGTTTTTTGAAATCTCGGAGAGATCTATCATCTTTGGATTATCCACAAAACCAAAACAAGTTAATTTTACCTCCAATGGTTCTTGCCTTATTCTTCCAAGATAGGCCCCCTTGAAATTTTTTCTCTATCCTTCCAAGATAGACACTATTAAGCCCTATTCTTCCAAGATAGGCTCCTTTGAAATTTTTTCTCTATCCTTTCAAGATAGACACCATTAAGCCCTATCCTTTTAAGATAGGCCCCCTTACCTTTTGCTCTGTTCTTTTAAGACAAGCATTCATTTGTTCCGTCCTATCAAGATGGGCAATTTATTCTTTATATCGACCTTTCAAGTTGATATCTTTCATCAAAATAAAACATAGCTTAGTTGATCAGTTCAAAGTTGGGTTTGATAAAAATGGGTACCTCTTTTGCCTTTATAGCAAAATTCTAATCAAACTTTACTACAAAGAGGGGCAACTGTAAATACCTCATTTTTGCCGATTTTTATTATTTATTTCATTTAATTAAGCCAGGTTAATAAAAAAATAAAATTAAAAAAAATTAAAAAATAGAAAAAAAGAAAGAAGAAAATTAAGTTAGGTCATAGTAAGTTGAGTTATAAGTCGAATCGTATCAAGTTGAATTAAGTTGGATTATCAGATTAGGTGACAATGTGGGCTTAATTAATTTTAGGCTAAACTAATATAGAATAAAATTCATCTAATTTAAGGACTTAAATCAAATTAGGAAATTATTAAGCTAAATCGTAGTGGATTGGATCGGGCCTTGGAAGAAATAGAAGGCTAAAGATAACTAGGGTTTCTAGAAGTTAGGGTAAATCTTAGAAAAATCGTAATCGAATCTTCTGTATCTTTGATACAAAGATTCGATTTTGAACTTATAAATAACACATTGACGGGGGTTTCAAGGAAGGTTTTTTCTTAATCACACTCCTACCTAAAACACCATACAAACACCATCGTACCACCACACAACCATTGCAACACTACTACAGCATTGCCCAAATCCTCACCCGAGCTATCGCTTGCATTGCCCAACCTGTTGCCCAGCAGCGCCCAGCATCACCTAACCTGTCGCTTACAGTTACCCAGTCTTTCACCTAGCAGTGCCCAGCCAGTCGCCTAGTCTCTCGCCTAACCAGTTGCCCAGCAGTACTTAATCTACTGCTTAACATCGACACAATCTAACGCTAGGCAAATTTTTATTATTTATTTATTTTATTAATTTTTATTAATTTACTTTATTAGTTATGTTTTTTTTCCTTTATTAACTATTTTTGTGTTTAAGTATAATTTTTTTTATTGTTTATTTTTATTATAAATTTTTTATTCTCCAATAAAATTTAGTTGAATTAAGTTTTTTATTTTAAAAGTCATGTTTTTTTTAAATAAAAAATATATATATTTTAACATAAAGTGGTTTTGAAAAAAAAATCTTAAATTGAGTTTTTTTTTTAGAGATTTAGTTAGGTAGTTTTTTTTTTTATTTAATTTGGAAAAATTAGATTTTTTAGGTTTTTTCTTAAAATAATAAATTGATAAAAATGTAAACCTAGCTAGGTTTTCAATTTAAAAATAACCTACTCACTAAAAATTTTATAAAAAAAGAACTATGACTAATTTGATATCGATTAGTGGGTATGTAGATACTTTCAAGGTAACTATTGAAAAATAAAAAAACTTTTTTCCCCTTTTCTTAGAAATTCGTAATAAAATATAATAAAAAAATCATTTATAGTTACTTTTGTGAATTTGGGTATATTTTTAATATTTTTAGAAAAATTACAAAAAATAAAGCCCATCAATTTCTTTTAATTTTTACATGGTGACTTAGTTTTAATAGTTTAGCCTTTGAAACTGGTTTTTTTTTTTTAATTTTCTAAAAATTAATTTTTTTAAAGAATATTCGTAGACTAGTGGCAAATTAGGGATTTTCCACTCAAAAACCCTAATTTTATTTTTTTACCAATTGAACTGGTTGGCGACTCCATTTTTTTTTAGATAATTTTTTTTTCCTTAGTTTAATGTTGAGTAATTTATATTAAGTGGGCTAAGCTTAATATAGGTTAAATTAAGGAAATCAAAATAGGGCTCAATACTTAGCCATTAGTCTAACGATTAAAACCAATTTTGTGAAAACGGTTTTTGAAAACCAAAGATTTAGATCTGAGGGTTAGGAATTTTTAACTCTTGTAGGTACCATTGATTTTTTAAAATTAAAATTAAACTTAAAAATCACCTTTTAACTTTAAAAGACAAGACTCAAATTAATTACATCTAATTGGATAAACAAAGTAATCTAAACTAAAGGAAAAAGGGAATTAGGTTTTTTCATTTTCATCGTTGCCTCGTAGGTGTGCACATACCTTCAAAAAAGGATTAGATGTATATAATTCTTTTTGATGAAAATTTTAGTGGGTGAAGTCGATTTTAATTTTTGAAAACAATCGAGTGTACGTTTTTAGTTCAATTAGGTTCATTTAAGAAAATTTCTAAGATTGTCCTAAATTGGATTTTTCCTTTATTTTTGAAAAATTCTAGAATGCCTTAAATTGTAAAGGGTTCGTTTATTTTTATTATTTTTGAAGAACTTTGATTTTTCTAAGTGCTAAAAGGAAAGAAAATTTTTTTTATTTATCTTCTTATTTACTTACTTTTATTTTTATATTTTTTCATTTCTATCTATTTATTTATTTTTATTAAACTAAAATATAAATAGCCAATTAAACTACCTTTCCTTTACTTTTTCTTTCCTTCTCCTTTTTTTTTCTTTTTCTTTTTTCTTTTTTTTATTTGATTACATTTACATGGATAAGTAAATAAAACAAATAAATGAATAAATAAACAAACAAATAAATAAAAAGTTTGAATGCAGTTAGATGTATGGGTCGAACCTGAAGCGGGTTAGTTGGTTCGGTTGGGTCGGGTCGGGTTCCACTGTCTTTAATAGTAGTGGTGGCTTGGGTTAATATAATACGAATCAGCTACTGAATCAAAGGGGAAAGAGTGGTTTTGTGGGTATTTTATTCAAGATATGGGGGGTGGGAAGAGCATTGTTGGGTTCAGGAGTGGTTTTGATGGTGTTCGGGCATGGTGGTTGGCAGTGGTTGATGAGTGGTGTTGTTGGGATTCACTAGGTGTGAGAGTGGGGTATGGTATGAGGTTTCAAGGTGTGGGGAGCTCGGCTGTAGACTTAGTTTGGGGCTAGGGTGGTCGTAGATGGCAGTTTAAGAAGGAGGATTATAGTAGTGGTTAGGGTTTGGGTCTTGGTGGTTCAGTAACACTGTTAGGGGTCGTGGTGGAGGATGAGATGAGTTGGGTTAGGGAGCTTCTGAGGTGGGGGTCTTGACCGTGGTGTTGGGTCATGGTAGAGAGCTTTGGAGAGAGAGATTCGAAGAGAGAGAGAGAGAGTAAGTCAAAGAGAGAGTTGTCGCAAGAGAGAGAGGGAGTTTTGGGAGTTGATTCAATAGCTCGTGAATGGTTTTGTCCCCCTATTGATGGTCCATGAGCTCTAATTTATACACAAAACAATCTAGAAAATAAAGGAAAGTTCAAATTCAGATTTATTGAAAATGCCCAAAAACCTAGTTTTTTTTTCAAATTTTGAAACTCTAACCGAATGCTCCTTTGATTGTATTTGGACGTGTTAATGGGTTCAATTCACAGTAAGCCATGTGTACTTTACAATTTCATCACTGATTTGATGAAATTGTAACGAAAGAAGGACCAAATTTACCTACAAAGTGCACTGTTCGGAAAGGAAAATGTGGGAAAATCTAGGGAAATTGGAGGAAATTGGGGGAAAGAGGAGAGAAAGGAAAGGAAAGAGAGAAAAAATCGGTTGATGTAGTGCCACGTCAACCGACTTGACCAACCCAAAGTTGCCACGCGTCAATAGTGACACATAGTAGCTAACATGGCATTCTACGTAGCGCTATGTCAGCACGGGTTATCCAACCTAACACTGCTACGTATTAGGACACATAGCATAGTGAGATTGTGACATGTGGCAATGTGCTAGTTAACAAAAAAAAAAGAAAAAGAAGGCCTTCTTGCCTTTATCAAGATTTAAACCTAAGACCTCACATTCAATACCTAAACTAAGTCCAATGCTTATTTGTTAGGCCGTTGGCCTATTTCTTGTTTATTATAGACTTGGTTAGCTTGGGCTAAATTTAAATCTAAATCTAGGTTCAATAACCTAACTTTTAAACCTAAATTAAAAATAAAAATCTACCCTATTAAAATGCTATTTTCTAAAATCTTTTATTTTTATTTCAATTTTCTTATTTTTTTGTAATTTTTTCAATTTTCTAAATTTTTAAACTTTATTTTCTAAACTTCTTATTTTTTAAGGTTTCTTTTTACACTTCCTATTTTTGGTACATTTTTTTTTAAATTTCTTGTTTTTTTATCCTTTTTCTTATTTTTGATTTTTTTGTATTTTCTTAAAATTCTTATTTTTTCTAAATTTCTTAATTTTTTGGGTTTTCTTTTAAATTCTTATTTTTTTTTTGTGTTTTACCTAATTTAGGGCCTATTGAGAAAAGAAAGAAAGATAAAATATAAAAATAAAGGGGGCAAAAATTGGGAGTCTAAAGCGACCCCTCTTTATAGCGAAGTTTAGATAAAACTTTGCCACAAAGACAAAAAGACACTATTTTTGCTCTTAGGATGCATTTAAAACAACTATAGCTATCCTAAAATCAATTTGGACGAAGAAATAAAACCTGGTCGTGCCTCTATAGGCTCACTAACGTAAGTGGGAGTGTCTCTAAGGGATAAGCAATCTTACGTTGGTATTAATCTAAAACCTGGTCATGTCTCACTAGGCTCACTAACCTAAGTAGGAGCATCTAGCAACCTTAAACTGGGATTGATCTAAAACTTAGTCGTGCCTCACTAGGCTTACTAACCTAGGTGGGAGCATCTCTCGAGGACGAGCAAACCTAAATTTGGATCAATCTAAAACTTAGTCGTACCTCACTAGTCTCACTAACTTAGGCAGGTGCATCTCTCAGAGATTAGTAACCTTAAACTTAGTGTTAATGCTATGCTAAAAGGAAACGATGAGGAGAAGTGCCCTATAGAACTTGGTGAACAGAGGGGAAATGCCCTATGAGCTTGCTTGAGAGAAACTTGGTAAGGGGAAGCCCCCTATGGATTTGTTAAGAGAATACTGGGAAGGATTAATCGAGTTAAGATTGTATCTTTGAAGGCTAGCTAAACACTAAATGCAAAAGGTGAATGCCTTATGGGTTGGACAAAAGAGATGATGAAGAGAGGTGCCATACTACCTTGCTAAAGGAAACTTTGTGAATAAAGGGGCCCAATGGGCACACTTGAGTGAATAGGCTTGCTAAAAGGAAGAGAAACACCCTATTAGCCTACAAAAACCCTAAAGAGAATGATGAGGGGAATTGCTCTATGATCCTACTGGAATGTTTGAAGAAAGATTAGTGGATGAGGAAGAGCCCTATGGGCTCGCCTAAGAGATACTTAGAAATGAGACTAAGTTGAGATTGCGTTTAGAAGGCTGGCCTAAAAGAAACTAATAAAGAGGAGTACCGTACGGGCTCACTAAGAGGAACTTGGTGAACAAAGGGGCCTGATAGGCTTCCCAAATGAAATTAAGCATCCTATGGGCTTATTAAAAGATCTTAATGGCTTGAAGGGCCTTATGGGTATGCTAAAGGGAATCGAGGAACAGAAGCGCCCTAAGGGTTTGCTAAAGACCTTAAAGAGAGATGAATGGATAGAAGGCGAGATCACCTAATCAAGACCTTGTTTGAAATGCTACCTAATTTTAAGAAAAATATTTACAGAAAAACCCTTTTGGTGAAGGCCACTTATGTTGAAAAAGACGTTGGGGATAAATTCCTTTATTTTGAAAAGAATGAAAAAAGCCTTGATTCTTTAACTTTTTTTTTTTTTTAGCATGGATTGAAAACTTAGCCACTTGAGCTGACATGGTCTTGAAATAAAGATACTTTCTCTCTCTTTTTCATCATCTTCTTCTACTTCATTTTTTTCCTTTTTTTCTTTTTTAGTTTGCGAACAGTTAAAGAACCTTTCCTTAATAATCACATGGGGCCTCTTATGTTCCCTTTAACTTGGATGACGAGTCGTTTGGTGAGGCCTTGTGATTTTAAACATCTTTAAAAAGGTAACTCATGGCTGTTTTAGTTGAAGAGGACTTCCTTGCAAACTTTCGATCTAGATTATACTCTTGACTACAGTTACAAAATTGTAGTCCATTTTGCATGTGATATACCTTGATCAATCAATTAGGTCTTTTTCAGTTTAACATTATGAATTTAGGTTTTAGATCTAAGGGTTTCAAAAAGATCTAACGAAAAAGCGTATTTTGAAGTAAATATTAATCCCAGGTGTACAAGTTGAGAACCTTCGGAATAATTAGAAATATACTTGCCCCAATTTAAAAAACAACTTTTATTAAAAATAAATCATCTTTAAAGATTGGAAGAGCTTTTGTTGTATAAGGGTGGTATTGTAGGTAGGATAGTTAAGTGTGAGAGAGGCTTCAAAGTGGATGTAGAGATTTTAGGTTTTGGAGCTTGAACTATGATTCAGAGCTTTGCATCTTTAGGGCTATTTAGGCTTTGAATTTTTATTTGATTGCCCTTATTAGGATATGATATGGCTTTTGACTTTTTCTTGGATTTTGACTTACACTTGAACCCAATTTTCCAACCTCTTTCCTCATCTTTTTTTTTTTTTGTTAATATTTTGCCCTACTGTTCTTTTGTTGTTCTTTCTTTTTCTTTTGGCCCTAAGTCTCCATTGCCAAGTTTTTACCTCTTAAGCAATTTAGGGTCCTAAATCCATGGATTTCTATAGTATAGGCTCGGGTGAGGTAAGTAAAAGCTAGAGGTGTTTAGAAAAGATGTAGCTCTTCCTTATTTAAAAAAAAAAAACATAACTTATCAGAAATAATATTTGCTATTGAACTTAACATTACTAAAGCAAGTACAAACCAATTTTAATCCTTCTCTCCTTATCAATGATCCTAACCTTCGAATTGTCCCATTGTGGGGTGGTTCTCGATAGGATTTAAATTTAAAAAATTCTTCAAATAGGTCTAACGGGGTAAACAAGAGATGATTGTGTTTATGATTCGAGAAATGAATACCTAATTTCATTTTGATCTACGTATCGCATTCAAAGTGGACCTCCTTTAAGGAATGAGTCCAAAGTATCCTCATCTTTATGCCGCTCAACTTCTCAAAGTGTTTTAGGTTAGTGTGTAGAAAATAGTTTATCTCTTTTCATTCTAAACCTTTTTAAAAGTGAGTTACTGATTTATTGAGGAGGAATTTATTTACCCAAATAACATTGCAATCATTTCATTGAAAGGCAACTATATTATTCCAACTATTATAGACTTTATTGAAAACAATTTTCTTTGCCCCTTGTTGAGCCTGGTTTTTCACCCTCCTGGTTCTTTTTAGAAATTAAGTCTTCTTTAAACCGATTAGTATTAAACCCTATCTGTTCAATACCGATCCTTAACTAGAGTTTAAAGAAAATTGTTTTTTTTCAACTTGAAACGGTGTTAGAGTCGCCACCTGATGGGAAAAAGAGTTAAGTTATAACTAATTGGGTGGATTAGTTATAACTTAGCTACCGGTCTATCGATTAACAAAACCAATTTATAAAACAGTTTTTTAAAAACTAGAGATATAGATCCAAGGGCCAATTTATTAAAGCCTAAACAGGTACCACTTTTTAACTTCCTCAATTTAACTTTGCTTTTCAAATATACCCTTTTTCAGTTTCTAAACAGCTAATCATATTACATGCAACTAAAATTAATCAATTTACACGAATATCTAAAAATGGAAAAAATAAACTTTCCATATTTTAAGTCGCTTCGTACTTATGTACGGGTGTCTACATACTTGTTATTTGGGATCTGACTTCCATAGATCGTTTACCAAAAATATAACGGGTTGACTGATTTTAATTTTTGAAAAAATGCTAGGTTTACGTTTTTACCTATTTTGATTTATTTGAAGAAATCTCCTTAAGTGTCTTAAATTGTGGTTTTATTTTGAAGAACTCTAAAGTGCCCTAATTAGAAAGGGTCAATTTATTTTTATTTATTTTTGGAAAGTCAATTTTCTAAATCATAAAACAATTTTATTATTAACCTCTTTATTTCATTCTTATTTCATTTTTTTCTTATTTATCTATATATATTTTTTATCTTATTTTTTTTATTTTTATCTAAAAAACAAAATAAATAAATGAGTTACCACTTTTTCTTGTTTTCCCTTTTTTCTTCTTTTTTTTGTTTTTTTTTCCTTTTTTCTTTTCTCTTTTTTTTTTAGATATATAAATTACAAGTACATGAAAATAATATGCAAATAAATAAAAGAAAAAAGAAAATAAAAACACAAAAACAACTAG
This sequence comes from Lumnitzera littorea, assembly GCA_024138015.1. Taxonomy (NCBI): domain Eukaryota; kingdom Viridiplantae; phylum Streptophyta; class Magnoliopsida; order Myrtales; family Combretaceae; genus Lumnitzera; species Lumnitzera littorea. Next base: position 56,239,846 of record JAMXBB010000003.1, on the reverse strand, counting down.
ACCAAAATGTGGAGAGGAGATGTACAGGTTGGTTAGGTTAAGAGCGGGTTGGATCGAATTTGGAGCGCAGGTTGGATGCGGGTCACGGTTTGGGTCGAAGTTCTACGGGTTACATCGATTGGAGCTCCCTACAACAGCGAACGAGGAGGGCGTTTCTAGTGGTTGTGAGGGGACTTTTGAGTCGGAAAAAAGCACTTCTATTTGCTTTTCATTAGCAAAAAGACCAATAGTAGTTGTGCCTTGGCCAATGGTGGTGTTTTTTAGGTGTTTGGATTAGAGTAGCAATGGAAGTGGTACGGTGTATGCAGTGAGTGGCCAAGAGAGAGAGTATGGATCAAGTGTGTCTAGGTCGAGAGAGGGTATCTAAGAGAGAAGGCCGAAAGAGATTTGTTTGTGTCTATGTGTTATTTCAGAGAGAGAGATAGGGTTGGTTGAGAGAGGGTAAGATTTGTGTATAGATGGTTTAATGGTGGTGAGGGTTGAATGGCTTGGGGTTCAGTAGGTGCGTCTGATGAAGGACGGCTGTTCGGTGGGTGGTTGTGATTATGCGCAAAAAGAGGGTCGAACTGAGAGTGTGAGAGATAGTAGAGAGAGAGACTTATGAGAGAGAGGGAGAGAGCCCATCGAAAGAGAGAGGTCTGTGTTGTGTATTTGGTAGGTTTGATAGTGACTAGGCTGAGAGAGAGATGATCAAGGGAGAGGTTAAGAGAGTGAAGCATAGAGAGAAGATCGAGAGAGAGGGAAAGATGTCAGTCGTGGAGAGAGATAAGGTGAGTTGTATGTGTCTAGGGCTGCTTTGTGTGGGGATGAAGCAGTTAGTAGTGAATAGGCGAGTGCGTTGGAGTAAACGATGGCTTGTATGACAGCAGGTATAGGATTTGTGGTTCGATTGTATGTGTGTTCGGAGGATAGGGGGCCATGAGGGTGAGGGTCGAGCGTAAGTGTGTAGGGCTTTGGTCAGAAAATCAAGAGAGAGAGCTATGTGCTGTGTTCGGTCGAGAGTAAGGGTATATATATGGGGGTTCGATCTTTGGGTGTAAGAGAGAGATGGAGAGAGTGGATTGAGAGAGAGAGAGAGAGATTGAGCAAACTGAGAGTGAGAGAGAGTGTAGTGGAGAGAGGGAAAGAGACAATAGAGGGAGAGAAAGGGGTGATCAAAAAGTGGAGAGAGAGAGAGTGGGTCCCTCTTGTATGTGTGTGTGAATTTTTTTTCTAAAAGCGCAACCCTGCCCCCTCCCCCCCATTTCTATCTGTTTCCCCCTTTTATTATTATTGCTTAATTGTTTTTAAAATGAGAAAGTGATGAAAAAAAAAGGAAAGAGGAGAAGAGAAAAAAAGAAAGAAAATTTGTTGTTCGAACCAATCACAAAATGCTACGTGTCAATTTCAGACACGCGAACTAATGATGGCTTGACATGTGGCTACGTATAGAGTTGAGAAAGGAAAAAGATAACAAAATAATCATCATGCCTCCAGTGAATTTTAAACCCCTAACCTCAAATCAAACCCAATTCCTTAGTCACATTGCTTGATCCAAATCTAAGCTCAAGCCTAACAGTCTTTTATTCAAATTTATTTAAATTAAAATTCTATTATATTTAATCAATCTAAAAAATTTATTATTTTTTAAATTCTCTATTTTTTAATTTTTGTGTGACTTTTCAAATTTCTCATATGTTTTCTTAGAATTTTCCATTTTTTGTATTTTTTTTCTAAATTTCTTATTTTTTGCGCTTTTTTCTATTTTCCTATTTTTTATTTTTCTAAAATTCCTATTTTTTTTCCCTAAATTTCTTCGTTTATGGGGGTTTTCTTTAATTTTCTTTTTGTTTTTTTGAATTTTTGCTAATTTAGGACCCTATAACCTAATCTAAAAAATAAGAAGGGAGCAAAAATTAAGTATTTATACCCCTATCTTAATAAGCACCTAATTACTTGAAACAACCTATGACTTTATCAGAAGGCATTGGTAAGCTCAAAAGAAATGGAGTTTTAGGCGACTTAGTTAGATTATCCTCATGACTGGAAGAAGGAACATCTTATTGTAGCTCTGGTTGAATGACTTTTGCATCAATTAGGTCTTGAATCTTATTCTTCAATCTTTAGCATTTTTTAGTGGAGTATCCCTTTCGACCCATATAATAGTTGAATCTTACTTCTAGGTCAAAGCCGCATGGTTTGTAATTCAGATTAAGGGCTTCGCAAGCTATAACCCTCGCTACTTTCAAATGATAAAAGAGTTGGGTGATTGATATCTTCAGTTGAGTGAATTGTCTCCTTTGAGTCCCTTAGGTTTATTCTTTCTCTCTTCTCCTTGACTTCTTTCTGCTTGAGCCTCCTCATCACTTGCGCTTATTGGCACTTGATCAGTGTTGAACGTCGAGTGTTGAAATCTTCTAAGCATGGGGCCTATTGCCATTTCTAGATTTGTAGTGATCTTTTGTAACATAACTATTTTCTCTTCTAGATTTGAGAATCTCCTTTCCAGGTTCGAATCTTGGGATATCTAGAGAGTGGTGATTATTGGGAACGAAACTTGCTATTGTTGGGTCATCTAATGCATCGTCTTTTATAGGGAAGCGAGTCTTTCATCAGCCATGTAAACTTGATTGGAAGAATTTCTTTACCAGCTAGCAACTTTTCCTTTATTTTTTTCTTTTTCTTTTCTTTTTTAAAAGAGAGAGAAAGATAAAAATTTATTTTATAGAAACTAGATAAAAATGATGGATTTTTTATTTTTTTAATTTTTTGGTTTTTTAATTGCACTTCTTTAAGTGAGGGAGAATAAATGGTTAGATAAGTTCTATTGAAGGACTATCTACAAAGAAGGAAAGAACGAAGAATGACTAAAGAGAAAAATTTTATTTTAGAAAGATCAAAGTACATGAGACAAAACAAAAGGGAACCTAGCAATTATTCTTAATGAAACTTAAAATTTATTCGAAGCCCTTTAACTCCATCTAAAGTTTCTAATCTAACTCTCGTAGTTGGGCTTTAATGTTGTCCAGCATTTCTAAAGCCTAATTCATGGTCCTCTCACTTTTTTCAACTTGAGCTAACAAGGCCCTGTTATAGGCATCAGCACACCCAGCCCTCTACTTCTAATAGGTAGCTTTAACTTGAAGCAGTTGCTCATGGATTCCTAAGGTAATTAGTAGTCTTTGATTATTCTCTTGTTGGTTACTTGCCATTTTTAGTTCTACATATTTCATAGACAACAATCAATTATCAATGTAGAAAAAGAAAACATATGGAAATATGCAGGTGTTGAGATCGTTTGGGTTAATACATTACTCCCTTGAATTGCAACCCTACTATTATTTTCAAAAACTTGCTTACATTAAAACTCTTGAACGATTAGGAGGGCTGTAATTTCTTAAGGGTAGTGTATTAACTCAAGCTTAGAGGGGAGTATATACAATTAAGGTAGGTTTTGAAAAGGTCCTTAAGCTTTGTGACCTTACCTATTAAAAAACACTTTTATTGGTCACATTGAGCTTCAGTGAGTCGGCCTAATCAACCTTGAGTAATGGTTACACCACAACACCCAAAACTTATATAATGGCCCCTCTCCTAGGGTCCTAAGACGGCCTAGGTTTGACACATTTATCCCACACCTTTGATGCAACAAATGACCCTCCATATCCTAAAGTGTATGACATGTAAGATAGATAAAAGCTGAGAGTAAATTCTAAGAAAATACAAGGAAAGAAGCTTTAGATTTGTCTTTTCTTTTATAACAATGCCACCGTAAAACCTTTAAGGATGTATGCAAGAAGGGTAGGTTATAGAGGTCTTTAAACTTTGTGACCTCACGCATTTCTTACAAAATGGTTCCTTAGTCACGTTGAAGTTTAAGTAGAGTAGCTTAATCGGCTCCGAACGGTGGTTGCCCCATTATGCCAGAAACTTACATAATTGTTCCTTGTCCTAAGGTCTTAAGACTGCCTGGGTTCAATTGTATCTATCATATGTTCATAGTATAAGAAATAAATTCCCCCCCACCCCCTCAAAACAATAAAAAAAAGAAAGAACTAAACTTACAAAAACATTAGTACAATTATGATATAAATAAAGAATGAATAAGTACATAAACTGTAATAAGGTGATTTTAATTTTGGAAAGTCGAATGATTAACCCTCTTGACGTCCCTAGTAGAGTTGCTAAACTATAGAGCTCGGTTTTTTACCCTTTTGATTCTTTTTTAAAATTAAGTCTTTTTTAAACCGATCAATATTAAACTCTACACATTTAATACTAATCCTTGACTAGGGTTTAAAGAAAACTGTTTATTTTTGTTTTGAAAACAACTTTAGAGTTGCCACCCAATTGGAGTTGAGAAAAACGGTTAAATTATAACCAAGTAGGTGGATTAGTTATAACATAATAACTTAGCCATTAGTCTAATGGTTAAAACTAATTTTGTAAAAATAGTTTTTGAAAACAAGAGATTTAAGTCTGTGGGTTAGGAATTTTAAACTCTTATGAGTACCATTGACTTTCCAAAATTATAATTAAACTTAAAAAATCACCTTATAATTTTAAAAGACAAGACTCAAATTAATTACTTCTAATTGCATAAACAAAGTAATCTAAACTAAAGGAAAAAGGGAATTAGGTTTTTTCATTTTCATCATTACCCCGTAGGTGCTTACGTACTCACTATTCGGGATCAGATGTATGTAGTTCTTTTTTATGAAAATTTTAGTGGGTGAAGTTGATTTTAATTTTTCAAAACAATTGGGTGTACGTTTTTAATTTAATTGGGTTCATTTAAGAAAATTTCTAAGAATGTCCTAATTTGGATTTTTCCCTTATTTTTGAAAAATTCTAGAATGCCTTAAATTGCAAAGGGTTTGTTTATTTTTATTATTTTTGAAGAACTTTAATTTTTCTAAGTGCTAAAAGGAAAGAAAAAAAATATTTATCTCCTTATTTACTTACTTTTATTGTTATATTTTTTCATTTATATCTATTTATTTGTTTTTAGTAAACTAAAAAATAAACAACTAATTAAACCACCTTTCCTCTACTTTTTCTTTCTTTCTTTTCTTTTTCTTTCCATATTTTTTTCTTTGATTACTGATAACTCTAATTTTAAACATATTTCATATGGTGATTTTATAGCATTTCCCGTACATTTTTTGGTTTTATTTAAAGAAATTGATACTTAATTGAGTAAAATGTTGATTTCAGGGTTTAAACGCGTTCTAGGCTCGAAAACGAAGAAAACGAATCAAGTTTCACTCAATTCCGAGTTCAAACGAAGAAGTTATGAAATTTTGAAGTTATGTAGAAATTTTGCTTTTGTGCAGAAAGTTACACGACCTGGGGACACGGCCATGTCCCAGGCCGTGTCTGGTGACGAAAATAAAATCCGTGAAATACACATATAAAAGGGGATCTTAGGGTTCAAAAGGAAGGGAGACATTACAGAAACAAAGAGAGACAAGAGACAAGAAGAGACTTAAGGAGAAACAACATCAAGAAGCGATAACGACATCGATTTCAAGATTAAAGATTGTTCATCAAATCAAGAGGGGTTTTCATGCTTTATTTTATGTTTTTGATGAATCTCGTTTTTAGATTCATTATGATAGCTTAGAATTTAAGTATTTAGGATTATGGAACCTAGGGTTTCATGTGATTCTTGGATTGAATTATAATTTCAAGAAAGTTTCTATCTTTTCTTGATTCAATTATGTCGTTAATTGTGGATTGATAATTCTAGAGTATCAATATATGATATTATGCATGTTGATTGAGAAATTGCATGTGTAATTAGATCTTAACATAATTGAAGAGAATTACATGTATACTTAGAGATAAGATACATGATTCTTCCGGAAAGTTGATTGTTTGTGTGGGAATTCATTAAACATTAATGCAATTCTAAGTTATATTACTAAGTGAAGAGATTCCGGTAAATAATTTAGGATTAGGGTTAATATGCTTGAGAAAGATATTAGCTTTAATTGTGAATCCCTCCGGTCAAGAATTATAGAAATTGAATTGAATATATTTTAAAAGGTTACATGTTAAACACTAGGGGAAATAATTCCTAAATACATTATTGCATACTCGAAGTCGTTAATAGTTTATTGCTTTTTAATTTGCGTAATTAAGTCTCATAAGTAGTTTAGTTGTTAATTTCAGTATTTTTAATTCATTCAACTCATCATAATTTTCCGGTTAGATAATAAAGCTAAAGTTAATATTAGTACTCAAAATCTCTGAGGGATTGACTCGGACTCATATCCGACTATATTAAAATTGATAGGTGCGCTTGCCTCATATCAATTACATTTACAAGGATAAGTAAATAAAAAAAAAAGAAAAAAAGAAATAAATAAAAAAGTTCGGATGCAGTTGGATACGCAAGTCGGACTTGGAGTAGGTCCTGCATATTAGTTGGGTCGGATCGAGTTATCAAGTTAGGTCGGGTTCCACTATCTTCAATAATAGCGGTAGCTTGGGTAAATTCAACATGAATCAGCCACTGAATCGAAGGGGAAAGAGTGGTTTTGTGGGTATTTTATTAGGGATATGAAGGGTAGGAAGAGTGCCCCTGGGTGTAAGAGTGGTTTTAATGGTGTTTGGGCGCGGTAGTTGATGAGTGGTGTCATTGGGATTTTCTAGGTATGAGAGTGGGGGTGTGGTGTAAGGTTTCGATATGTGGGGAGCTCGGCCGTAGACTTAGTTTGGGGTTGGGGTTGTCGTAGATGGCGGTTCAAGAAGGAGGAGTATGGTAGTGGTTAGGGCTTAGGTCTTGGTGGTTCGATAGCGTTGCTAGGGGTCGCGGCAAAGGACGAGATGAGTTGGGTTAGGGAGCTTGTGAGGTTAGGGTCAAAGTGGTGGTATTGGGTTATGGTAGAGAGCTCGAAAGAGAGAGATTCGAAGAGAGAGAGAGAAAGTTGTTGTGAGAGAGAGAGGGAGTTTGGAAGTTGATTCAATAACTTGTGAATGGTTGTGTCTCTTTATTGATGGTCCATGAGCTCCAATTTATATACGAAACAATCCAGAAAACAAAGGAAAGTTTGAATTTAGATTTATTAAAAATTCCTAAAAACTTAGTTTTTTTCTAAATTTTGAAGCTTAAATTGAATGCTCGTTTGATTGTATTTGGATGTGTTAATGGGTTTGATTCACAGTAGGCCATGTGTGCTCCACGATTTCATTACTGATTTGATGAAATTGCAACGAAAAAAGGACTAAATTTGTGCACAAAGTGTACTATTTGGAAAGGAAAATGCTGGAAAATCTAGGGAAATTGGAGGAAATCGGGGGAAAGAGAGAGAAAATCGGTTGACGTGGCCACGTTAGCTGACTCGACTAACTTGAAGTTGCTAAGTGTCAATAGTGACACACAGCAGCTAACATGGCATGCCATGTGGCACCATGTCAGCATGAATTATCTAACCCAACGTTGCTTACGTATTAGGACATGTGACGCAATGAGATCTCGATACGTGGTAGCATGCTAGTGGACAAGAAAAAGTCTTTCCTACCTTTGCAAAGATTCGAACCCAAGACCTTATACTTAATACCCAAATTAAGTCCAATGCTTATTCGTTAGGCCGTTGGCTTATGCATTGCACATATGGACCCAGTCAGCTTTTGCTAAATTTAAATCTAAGCCTAGATTTAACTGCCTAACTTTTAAACCTAAATTAAAAATAAAAATCTACTTTATTAAAATGTTATTTTCTAATATCTTTTATTTTTTTTTCAATTTTCTTATTATTTTTGTAATTTTTTCAATTTTCTAAATTTTTAAACTTTATTTTTTAAACTTCTTATTTTTTAGGGTTTCTTTCTACATTTCTTACATTTGGTACTTTTTTTTTTAATTTCTTATTTTTTGTGCTTTTTCTTATTTTTGAATTTTTTTTGTATTTTCTTAAAATTCTTGTTTTTTTTTCTAAATTTCTAAATTTTTTGGGTTTTCTTTTAATTTCCTTTTTTTTTTTGTGTTTTTCCTAATTTAGGGCCTATTGAGAAAAAAAAAGAAAGATAAAATAATAAAAATAAGAAGGGCAAAAATTGGGTGTCTACAATTCTAAAGTAAAAGTTCTTTGAAAAGGTAGAAATTTCTTAAATAATACTAGAAATCGATGTTATATAAATTTCAAATATAAAATTAAATTACAATGATCTTACATAATAAGTATATATGACTATAATAGGCTAAATCAAAGTGGGATAAGTCTAATAAATTAGGTAGGTCTTATCTAAGTATTGTATTTTAATTTTCACTCTATTTTGTATTAAATAGACCAGATCCGTAACCATATAAAAAACTTTTAAGAATGATTAACTAGGAAGCTAGGTAAGTGGGATCAATGTTTTATAGCATTTTGGAGTATTATTTTAGAATACTTAGAGACTTTGGTATGTTTTTGACTTGTGGTTGTAATTTAATTCTCTATACATGTATGAGGCATATGCTTAAATAGTGGTTTGCTATTATAAGAATTTAGTTCCATGCAATGTTGTTTTGTAATTACTGTTCAATTAGTTTGTTTGAAATTGTTTGATCACTTCGGAAATGATCTAACTTGAACTCGACCCAACGTCTAACCTAACATGCATCACAACTCACTAAGGGTAATGACTAGGATTCTTGGGCTAAATACGAACCCCCTTCGATAAAGATAGCTGAAATGGTCCTTTCTTTACCTTAGTTTAACTAAGTGATAGGAGAAGAGGTCGTGATAAGGTTGTGGGTCATGGTTTGAAGGTGATCACAGGAGGAGGGTGTTTTCCATTGCACAAGCTTCGATTCGGTTCCAATTCGCAAGTGTATGGCGTTAAACTCCTCAACTTAGATTAGAGCGGGTACAATTTTTCTAATCTCACGATGGATCGGATAATGTCGTATGATGAAATTTGCTTATACATGCATTGCATCTAACTAATTTGTTTAAAAACTCTATTTATGATGTGATGAATGTGTATTTCTATCTCTATCTCACTTATTGAGCAAGTTGTCGATCATTTTCTTATAGTTTGTTTTGTAGGTTTAGAATATAACCACATGTATTATACCCAAAACCAGAACTTTAACAAACAAAGGTTGAAGAGTGAAGATTAAGAAGAATTCGACTGAATTTCGTTCTTATTATTGACTTTTTTTCTAAATACTAAGGAAACTACCCAAGCCTTCTTAAGGGGATTGATAGTTTTCCATCTTTTGATCTTTATGCTAAATAACGTATACCTGTAGGTATTACCAGTACTCTTATGGAAAGTCAAACCTACGAGTTTTCTTTATCAGTTATTTCAAAAGAATTATTTTACAAGTTTATATCAAGTAGGTATGAAATTGGATGCTTCAAAGTAGTAGAGTCATGTATGCTTAATGTGAAGTAGGTCTAGAATAGTAGCTGTAAAGTCAATTTTTATCTTAGGATGGTTTATATAGTGGGATTATTATGACTCTACCTTTTTTTAGGGCATGACACTTGCTTCGACAAGTAAACAATTGCAGATAAAGAAGAGTCCTTTCGTCCCTAAAATTCTGGACGAAGTAATACTATGGCACATCAAGCTACCATAGTTTGAGACTTATCATGGAATAAGGGATCCTAAAGATCATCTTGAATATTATTGCACCTTAGCTAAGCTTCATGGCTTAGTTGATGTCGTGGCTTACCAGGCTTCCCCCTCAACATTAAGGAATGCAGTTAATATATGGTTTAAACATCTAAAGCCAAACATAATCTTGTGTTTCAAAGATTTAGCAGAAGTGTTTTTGCAATACTTCCTTGCAAGTAAGCTTTTGGTTAAGGATTCTTCTATCCTTAACACCATAAAACAACAATTAGATGAATTTATTAGGGACTATTTGGCTCGATTCATGGCTGAGTTGGTCTAGATTTCAGAGTTAGACATGAGCGTTGCTTTCTGCGTAGTGATTGATGGAGTTAAACCTTACAAAGATTTTTCAAGTCTTTGCCAAAAAAAGAAAAAAAAAAAAACAAAGAAAAAGCCAAAAACTTTTGTCAAGTTTAAAGCTAAGGCTACATCTTACATCCACCAAGAGTACAACATTAAAACTCGGCAAGAGGCTGATCAAAGTAGAGGAGATAGGAAAGGTGATAAGAAGAAGAATGCAAAAGATAAACTTGTAACACATTATGATAAGTGTTATGAAGGGTATAATGCCAAGAACAAAAGGCTATGCATCCTAACATATTCTATTTGTATGCTACTCAATCATCTAATTACAAACATTTTGATGGAAGTGCATGGTTAGAGGGGCATATTGTAATGGCTAGAAAGAATGAGAAGAAATCCTTCACAAAGGAATTCTAATAAATATTGTGATTTCCATTGTGATAGAAGCCATAATATTGATGAATGTGTCCACCTCAAAAATGCAATTGAGGATGCAATCTAATAAGAGTATTTGAGCAAGCTTGATTCCTATGATGCCAAGAATATTGAGCGGCCAACTCAGAGAAGACATGATGAGCAAGAGAATGTTGTGCAGCCTTTTCAGGTCATAAAAGATGTGAGAGATAGAAGTAATAGTAGAGCACCGAATGGTGTAATAAATATTATTATTTACAGACCTTTTGCCTTAGGTTGTTAAGCTCTTCGAGCTCTACTAATGCCATACATTATGTTTGTAATGTGTAGGGCAAGAAGGTCAAGATTGACAATTCAATTTTTTTCATGGAAGAGGATTTTGAAGGTGTTCAAAGGCCCTACGATGATGCATTCGTGATTAGTGTGAGGATTGCCAACTTCAAGGTAAAAAAGATACAAGTTGACACTGGGAGTTTGGTAGATATTTTCTTTCAACATGCATTGGATTAGATGAAGCTAAAGATCAAAGCATAGTAGAGATCTTACAACTATAATTTATATGCTTTTAATAATTAACCCGTTCAAGTCACCAGAGTTATTTCTCTCCCAATTTAGATTGGAGATGATGAGTATGTTGCAGAAGACAAGGTGGATTTCCTTGTTGTTAAATGTTAGTCTCTATATAATATGATCATGGGCCGACCGTATCAGTATTTATCACATGGTCCCTTTGATTGCACATCTCAAGGTGAAATTTCCCACTCCCACTGGCTAGATCCTTGTATCTAAGGGCATTATGGTGTGAGGAAATTTTTCAAGTTGAAACATGTTTAAAACAAAAGTCAGTTGGAGTTGAAAATGTCGAGGAAAAGATAAAGGAAGTCCCATTAGGAAATGATCCTAGGAAGACAACAAAGATAAGGAAACCTTTGTTGATTGATATCCGTCAAAGTTTAATAAACTTTTTATAGGATAACATTGATGTGTTTGTATGGTCTCTTTCAGATATGGCGGGCATCCTTAGAGAGGTAATAACCCATAAGCTTCAAATTGATCCCAATGTGAATATAATTTAGTAGAGGGAAAGGCATTTTGCTCCCAAATAGTAGGTAACCATTGAAGAAGAAGTCCAAAAGCTATTAAAGGCAAGATTCATAAGGGAGGAGCTTGATTCGACTTGGCTAGCCAATTGTGTGCTAGTCAAGAAGTGTAACGGCAAATGATGCATATGAATAGACTTCACGGATTTGAACACAACTTGTCCCAAAGATTGTTTTCCCTTTCTAAAGATAGACTAGATGATTGACTTAACTGTTAGAAATGCCTTACTATCTTTTATGAATGTATTTTCTGGCTATAATCAAATCATAATGGATAAGGAAGATGAAGTCCACATGTCCTTTATCACTAACTTTGGGACATACCGTTACAAAGTGATGCCCTTCGGGCTAAAAAAACGTAGGTGTGACCTATCAAAGACTTATAACCAAGATGTTCAAGCCTTAGATTTATCGCAACATCAAAGTTTATGTTGATGACATGATTATGAAAATTACAGTAGAAACTCGGCATCTTGTCGATCTTAAGGAGACATTTGGGACCTTAAGAAGATATAATATGAAATTGAATCTACAAAAGTCTGTTTTCGGTGCTATGTCAAGAAAATTTTTAGGATATATGGTCACCCGGTATGGCATTGAAGCAAACCCAAGGAAGATCGATGTTTTTCGGAATATGAAGCCCCCTTATACAGTCAAGGAAGTTCAAGAGCTAATTGGACAGATAGTTGCCCTAAGTAGATTTGTGTTAGCAAGTGTAGACAATTGCACAGAGTTTTTTAAAGTACTAAAGAACTTGAAGGAAGTCTAGTGGACTGATGAGTGAAAGCATTTAATGAACTAAAGTAGTTTCTCGCGTCACTACTAATATTATTGATACCTATTCCTAAAGAAAATTTGAATTTGTATTTGTCAGTCAGCAGTTCATCTGTCTTGCTTCAAGTAGAAGGTAAAGAGTATTGGCCAATTTATTATGTGACCTATGTCTTGCAAGGGCTAGAACACTAACAGATAAACATTGAAAAATTTGTATCGGTAATAGTTCTCTTGGCAAGGAAGTTAAAGCTATACTTCGAGGCACATCAAATTATTATCCTTACTGATTAGCCTTTGCAACAAGCTCTATAGTAACTAGACTCCTTGGGGAGGATGATAAAGTATGCATTAGAGCTAAGTGTCTATAGAGTATAATATAAAAGGCAGGGGTAGTATTCACTACTAATTTCAGATTATTTTTAGCTATAGCAATTGTTCATTCTAGAAGTGACTTATTTAGTAATGTCAAACTTGGTTGAAGTAATTATATATAATCTATAAATACAGCCATACCACTAAGTACATGGATTGCTATGAATAGTACTTAATAGATGATCACACATAAGTATTTCATATTTTCCTCCTATGGCACAAATTATAATTTCATAGTATCAACTAACTACCTAAATAGAATTTTAATTTTTGTAAAGTTAATTATTTACACATAAGAGGTACGAAAAGTACACAGATGGATTATTATACTACAAATGTAATGATTTCTTTTTCGGTTTACTTCATATAATATGGTTTATCCCTAAGGTCTCTATAAATGTACACATATACAATAGCATTAATACATCCTAAATAGATATTTCATATGCAAGCATTTGCTCATATATTCTAATTTGTAAAATAATTCAAGTGCTAATACATCTTAATTACACTATGTTTATTGATTAGTTATAAGTTTTTATTTCCATAATTTCTTAACAATTACCTTCAAAAGAAATGAGATAAATATGTAGAATAAGCTTCCAATGTCATACTTAGATCAATTGCGTACATATTAAGAACAAAGATCAATAAGTTAGGCTTTAAATGGTTAATGCATTGCTTGTGTAATTTTGGTCCAAATGTTCATTGAACTGTTAAATTTCCTAGTGCTGTCATGTTTGTATTATTTGCATGATATAATTTTGCAAATTAAGGGAACCGACATGTTTAGAATTTATTAATTCATTTGTTCACTATGTTCTTTTAGAATCAGTCACTTTTGGAGATGCATGCACTTTCTTTTGTGCAAAACAGAGCAATAGCATAACAACTGGATTCTATTTCCTTTTCTTAACGGGAACAGAGCATGATAGCAATTGTGAGGATCATTTTAGCAACACCAAACAGCAATTCTGAGTGCTTAAGCTGTTGATTTGAGTACTCAATTAAAGAAAACAACTAAAGCTGAAACCAACTTGTAGCAGTTAACAAAGCTGCTAAGCACCAAGCTAAGTAGCCATGTCACTTCCTCAATGGACATGCTAGTTTACAGCAGGCCACCAAAGTGTAACAAAGCTATTCCTCTACATGCCGCTCTCCTTAACATGAAAGATAGAATAGCTAGAGATCCCCTTAACCAAGCCAAGAGCAAAGCAGCTGGACTGGGCTTTGAGCAACCAAGCATTAGCCACGACACTTGCAAATCTGAGTAGCTTAACCTGAGCTCTTTCTCAATTTAAGCATAATAGTAGCAGCTCCCGTGTTGAGTTTGCACTAGGCCACTCTTTCATTATAGCAGCAGTGAAGCAAATCCAAAACAGGAGCAGCTCTCCAAACTCAACAAGATCAGCTATAGCAATTTCCAAGCCAAGGATTCGAGAACAGTAGCTGCAACTGATCAGCAGCCCAACACTTTGTTGCTAAGCAGCCGCAACACTCAAAAAACCAGACCACAAACACACCTACAAGGCACGAGCTACAAGTTGAGCAATTTCAGCAACTGTCCAACCACATTTTGCAATAGGGACTCCAATTCATAGCAGCAAATGCCAAGCACCAATCATTGATCCAACCGAGCAACTAAGAGTCCCAAGTGGCACTCCATTTGATAACTGAGCATCCCTCAGCTAATGGCACAACCGACAGCAACTAAAGCACTCCAGAAACCCACCAAGCATGTAGCAAGCCGTCGACCTCCACAATGGACAGTGACTTCATTCACTCTTATCTGCAGCCACTCATCTTGCTGTGACCGAATAGCATGGCATAATTTGAATTCATCTGAAGTGCTAGCAACTTGAGTTACAAGAAGCACTTGAGCAACTCCAAACATTTGATTGAAGACCAAGCTCCAAACACTGACTTGAGTGCTTACTTCGAGCTCAAATTGTGACAGCTTAATGAGAAGAGAAGGATAGCAGCCCTGTTATTTAATTAACCAAGTAGCAGCTGAAAATAAACACCAATTGAGGAAAAACTGCAGCAATTCCTTGGACACGTGCTGTAGAAAATTTCAGCAGCTATCATCAATTGAACAACTCCAAATCATGACCCATAACAGCAGGGACTTCACTCCAAACAACAGCAGCAGTTTCTTGATTGCTTAGCAAAGTAGACCAGCAAAGAGTTACAAGCTGTACTTTTCAGGCCGTGGATTTAGTGACTGAGCAGCTAGGCCAAGAGCTACTAAAGTCCCGCAAATCCTAATTCATAACAGCAGCTAAATGACTAACTCCAAGCGAGTGGACTCCCAATGGCAGCTCATATCGAGGAAATGACAATAACAAGGAGCTGATATTTATTATTTTTTAGAATTGAAAATTCTATTTTTCAAGCTTGCAATTCAATTGAATCAATTTGTTCTATCTTATTATGGATGCTCATATCAACTTATTACTCTTTTGGTTGGTTTGACAGCTGCTGCGGCACTCCAATTAAGCAACAAAAGTATCTGGCCGAGAATTCCATTCAATCAATAGCAACTTCTCGTGTCGACTAACACCAAGTGCGCAGACTTCTTGCACATTCTAATGCCGAGACAAGACCAACGGTGTAGTAGCAGCAGCTATATTTGCACTTCTAGCAGTTGAACTGAGCAATCAAGTTGAACTCCAAAGCCGAGCAAGCAAGCAGGGGTTGCAATCCGACATCTCAGAGCAGGGCATGCTAGCGGCTGCATCATCCATGGAAACCGAGAGCGTTTGTCCGAGCAGCTATCTTTACTTAACCAGCGGCATCCAACCGAGCAACTCACAACAGAGTTCCTAGCCGAGGACAGCAGCTGCGACCATACACCCCACAATAGCAGGCCGTGATCCACTCAAATTGCAGCAGTTCAGTCTGAAGTCGACAGCAGCTTGAGCGCCAACTTGAACGGCAGCTGCTTCCCAAACTTGAGCAACCCGCACAACTCCATAAAGCAGCCGAGGACTCTACAACGGCAACACAGACGGCAGCTGACGTGAACTGCATTTGAGCAAATATCAGCAGCAATTCCACGCAAACAGATAATAATAGTGTTTGTTCTCAAGCTAAAACCAAGACCGAGCTGACGTGAACTCCAAATCTGTAGCTTGGTCACGTTTCCTTCATTTATTGTTATTGTCATTTCCTCGATATGAGATGCCATTGGGAGTCCACTCGCTTGGAGTTAGTCATTTAGCTGCTGTTATGAATTAGGATTTGCGGGACTTTAGTAGCTCTTGGCCTAGCTGCTCAGTCACTAAATCCACGGCCTGAAAAGTACAGCTTGTAACTCTTTGCTGGTCTACTCTGCTAAGCAATCAAGAAACTGCTGCTGTTGTTTGGAGTGAAGTCCCTGCTGTTCTGGGTCATGATTTGGAGTTGTTCAATTGATGATAGCTGCTGAAATTTTCTACAGCACGTGTCCAAGGAATTGCTGCAGTTTTTCCTCAATTGGTGTTTATTTTCAGCTGCTACTTGGTTAATTAAATAACAGGGCTGCTATCCTTCTCTTCTCATTAAGCTGTCACAATTTGAGCTCGAAGTAAGCACTCAAGTCAGTGTTTGGAGCTTGGTCTTCAATCAAATGTTTGAAGTTGCTCAAGTTGTTCTTGTAACTCAAGTTGCTAGCACTTCAGATGAATTCAAATTATGCTATGCTATTCGGTCACAGCAAGATGAGTGGCTGCAGATAAGAGTGAATGAAGTCACTGTCCATTGTGGAGGTCTACGGCTTGCTACATGCTTGGTGGGTTTCTGGAGTGCTTTAGTTGCTGTCGGTTGTGCCATTAGCTGAGGGATGCTCAGTTATCAAATGGAGTGCCACTTGGGACTCTTAGTTGCTTTGCTACTATGAATTGGAGTCCCTATTGCAAAATGTGCTTGGACAATTGTTGAAATTGCTCAACTTGCAGCTCATACCATGTAGGTGTGTTTGTGGTATGGTTTTTGGAGTGTTGCAGCTAATTAACAACGATGTGTTGGGCTGCTGATCACAAATCCTTGGCATGTAAATTGCTACAGCTGCTCTTGCTGAGTTTGGAGAGCAGCTCCTGTTTTGGATCTGTTTCACAACTACTGTATTGCAAACTCAACAAAGGAGCTGCTACTGTTATGCTCAAATTGAGAAAGAGCTCAGGTTCAGCTACTCAAATTTGCAAGTGTCATGGCTAGTGGTTAGTTGCTCAAAGTCCAGTCCAGCTGCTTTGCTCTTGGCTTGGTCAAGGGGATCTCTAGCTGTTCTATCTTTCATGTTAAGGAGCATGGCATGTAGAGGATTAGCTTTGTTACACTTTGGTGGCCTTCTGTAAACTAGCATATCCATCGAGGAAGTAACATGGCTACTTAGCTTAGTGCTTAGCAGCTCTGTTAGCTGCAGCAAGTTGGCTTCAGCTTTAGTTGATTGCTTTAATTGAGTACTAAAATCAACAGCTTAAGCACTCAAAGCTACTGTTTGGTGTTGCTAAAATGATGCTCACAGTTGCTATAATGCTCTGTTCCTGTTAAGAAGAGGAAATAGAATCCAGCTGTTATGCTACTGCTTTGTTTTACAGAAAAGAAAGTGCATACATCTCCAAAAGTGACTGATTCTAAGAGAACATAGTGAACAAATGAATTAGTGAATTCTAAACATGTTGATTGCCTTAATTTGCAAAATTATAGCATGTAAATAATACAAACATGACAGCACTAGGAAATTCAACAGTTCAATGAACATTTGGGCCAAATTTATACAAGTAATGCGTTAACCATTCAAAGCCTAACTTATTGATCTTTTTTTTTTTTTTATTATTAATATGTACACAATTGATTCAAAACATGTTTTTATCAATTTTTAAACAAATTTTACCATAAAGTGCAAATTACATGTATGAACATGTGCTTTAAGTGGGATTTTGCACATTTATCAAGCATTTAACTTACTTTCAATAACTTACCAATCTTTACATTAGTCAATATTTACCAACATAATAATTAATTATCTAAACATAGTAGTTGCCTTCTAGAATTGTAGTATACTCATGAGAATAAAATCTATGCTTATCATGTGAAATCTACCTAAATATTACTTTATTGTACAAGGCATTACTTTAACCATTGTCTACAACAACCTCAAAAATTACACTTTAGCTTCTATCCTCCTTCAATCCACTCGAGATTCAATCAACATATTATGAGCATTTCTCTAAAATTCTCAAAATAAGTTTTGTAATAGTTAGTCATCTTTCATAATTCAATATCATTAGTTACATGTCCTACACTTGTTTTATATGTGTATAATAGATATCAACCTATAGTTTAAATCTTTTACTACCGACTTATTCCCAACTCTTAGTGTTTACCTACAATGTCTAATAAATTTTGCTTATGATGCTTTAAAACAAGTTTTTAAGAATTATGCTTTGAGAGAATTCTTAAAAACAATGTTTTGATGCCAACTTAGAATTGTTATGCCCTGAAAAGGTGGAGTCATAACAATTATGTTGTGTAAGTCATCCTGAGATAGGAATTGACCTTATCGTTGTTATCATAGACCTAGTTCACACTAGGCATACTCAACTTTATCGCTTTGAAGCATCTCGTTCAATACTTGGTTGATATAAGTCTACGGAATAATTCTTTTGAAATAACTGATAAAGCAATCTCATAAGTTTGGCTTTTTAGAAGAGTCTTGGTAAAACCCCACAAGTATACATTATTTAATATACGAACCTAAAGATGGAAAACGAACGTGTCCCTTGATAAGACTTGGGTAGTTTCCTTAACAATTAATAAAAGTCAATAGCAAGAATAAAATTCAGCTAGATTCTTCTTAATCCTCACTCCTAAACCCCATTTGCTAAAGTTTTGGTTTTAAGAGTGATACTTATATTTCTACTCTCAACTTGCAAACAGATTATAGGAGAATGAGCAATAACTTACTTAAAAAGTGAGATGAAGATAGAAGTATGCATTCAACACATCACAAATAAGGTTTTCAACCAACTTAGTTAGATACAATGCATGTATAAGTAAATGCCATCATACGACATTATCTGATCCATCATGAGATTCGAGAAATTATGCCTATTGTAATTTGGGTTGCGGAGCTTGACGTTGTGCACTGACAAATAGGAACTAAACTGGGGCTTATGAAATGGAGAACACATTGCTCCCGTAATTACTTTTGAACCACGACTCCTAACCTTGCTGTGACCTTCTCTCTTATTATTTAGTTTAACTAAGGTGGGGAAAAGACCATTTCAACTATCCTCATCAAAGGAAGTTCGTGTTTAGTCCGAGAATCTTAGCTATTACCTTTAGTAGGTTACGATTCATGTAAGGTTGAATGTTAAGCCGAGTTTGAGTTAGTTTATATTTAGGGTAATCAACTAAGCTCAGATGATTCAAGCATAATAATATTTACAGAACAACTATAACATGGAGTTTAGTTCCCATCATAGCAAATCAAATCTCAAACTCAAGCGATGCATACGCACAAATAGCTAACTACAATCACAAGCAAATACATATCAAAATCTCTAGATATTCTAAAATAATATTGCAAAATGCTGCGAAACATTGATTCCGCTTACTTGGAATAATGCTCAATCATATAGATCCAACATTATGGGTTTCTTGTTGCTTGGAACTCTTATTATACACATTAAATTCTATGACTCAGTTCTCATAAGAGCTATGAAAATTTTAAAGACTCATTCATTTTATTAATCTAGTTTACGCCATCACCATAGATCATTTGGTTGTTTGGAATAAAATATGTTGTATTTCTATGCAAATGTTTATAAATAATACATGTGGAATGTTTTAGCTATAACGTTTTGGTTATATATAATATGTCTATTCATCTTTACTACAATATATTAGCCACACTTTGAGAAGTACATACTATAGAGTAAAATGAAGTTGTAGTATATATAACCAAAACGTTATAGCTAAAACATTCCACATGTATGTAAAATGAACTTTATATATATATATATATATACATGTGTATTTACAAATATATTTTACATACATATGATACTATAACTTCATTTTACTCTATAGTATGTACTTCTTAAAGTATGGCTAATATATATATATATATAAGTTAAGAATATAAGAGGTTTAAGTGAAGAAAAGCTAAGATATATATAACATACCCATATATATGCCATTTGAATTTATATACCATATTACCATCTTATATTTTAATATATTTAAATTATAGTTTATGCTATAAAGTTGTATCCTAAGTGTCCACTCAAGGTAATATGTTTAACCTTTAGAGAGTATAGCCTAAAGAAAAGTTTCTTGTAACGACATACATTTACATATTGTAGAGGGCTAAATTTGATTCATGGGCTTTAAGCCTAACAATGACATGGATTTGACTCTTTGGACTGAGGTGGTAAGGCTTAGAGAGTCAAGCCCATAAAGATTCGAGATGATCAAAGGAGATTTGGTATGGTAAGCTTGGAGTAGGGCTCGTTAGATTAGTTCGCTTAATCCATCCTATCTTGGTTTGGCTAACACTAATAGGAGATAAAGCCCTTTATTTAGGCCTAAATCCATAGAAAAAACCCATCGATACCTCGATATAAAAGGCTTCAATCCTAGCCATTAATTAAAGTCATGATCTAATGGATTGAGTCTACCTACCATCCTTTATGAATACTCCCTTTATTTCCTCATTCAAGTAAGAGACAAACTCCCACTAACGCTGTTGCTCTGCTGGAATTCTGTCTCAAAGATCAAACACTCGTACACTCTAAAAACATTACCCCATTCTTTATTCATCATGGAGTTTGATGTGATCACGCTCCTCCACTTGTCACCTGATGTGTTAGAGCTTACCAAGCTTACCTACTTCTCTTCTTTATCCTACCTCACTTGATCATCCCATATGTGTAAGTTAAGTCATTTCCTTAGTTATGTGTAGCGCGATCTGATATGCAGCACACATGTGACCTCTTTTAATGTCGAACCGCACACATTTCTTAGTGACTCTACTGGAGAGGAAATATTTGACATTCACGTCATGGTACCTCTGTGAAGAAGGCCTGCTAATCCTACGGATAGCAATGATCAAGAACAAGATGGTACTATTGTTACCAACAATCAAAATCCACCTCCAATGGGAGGTATGAATCAAGGAGATAGTACTTAAGAGGTTGTTCTCGACAATGCGCAATTAGCGTGAGAGCTACAACAAACTAATTAGAGTCTGAATGAGCTCAAGGCAATGTTTACCCAGTGTGTACCTGTTTTGGTTGCTTTCGTTGCTGCATAAGAAAGGGCAATTGTTGTAGGTCTCTTTAATGTGGCATAGCAATATGTTACACCATCTTTTTAACCACTTAATCCCTTGATTACTGGTGAGTAGGATGCTCCTAGGGGAACCTGTACCCATGTAGCGAAGCCTATACCCATGCAGCATACCTTACCTAAACTGATAAATTAAGGAATTCAGATAGGAGGCTCGTCATCTTTACGTATCACTCCATGTATTACAATTGTTGAGTTCATGTACCCTACTCTTATGAATTTAGCTTTGGCGAATTCTGTTCCTATGAACTTCACTAACCTTGCTCCTGTGATACTAGTAAGGATAGAAGCATCTACTTAAAGGGCTTCATTTGTGACTAAAGAGGCTTTGGATGTGTACATGAGAGAAATATGAGCAAAATCCACTTAAGCCGTATTAGAATTGAAGCTCCCATACCATTTAACATTGCTATCGAGTCATACCTAAAGGATTATATAAGTCTTAAGTTCATGTTGTTTAACGGGAAGAAAGGAAGCGCTAAGGATCACTTATTGAAATTTAATGAGACCCTAGAGGTCTATAGTTTAGATGATGATTTGAAATTGAAGGAATTCTTAAAATCCCTTATAGAAAAAGCTTATACTTGGTATGTCAATCTCTTATCAAGATCGGACAATTCATGGGGTAGAATGTGCAGGATGTTTCTAGAAAAATTCTTCTCTATTGAAGAAAGGGTGACTCTCACTAACATGGGACGAATTTGTCAGAGGTCTAAAGAGGATCTCATGGATTATATTAAGCGATTTAGAGAACGCTTTTTAGATATACAAGACGTTTGTGATGAGAGAGAACTAGTTAAGATTTATATTCAAGGAATGTCTTTAAGTACGTAGTTTATCTTGAGAACCTATCATTGGCTTCTTTTGTTGCATTAGTTAAGAATGCATAAAGGACCAACAATTTGGTGGCTTGACAAAGGAATGAAGCTGGAAGATTCAATAAGTGTACCTCATCTGTGAATGCTACTCAAGACGAGTCACAAAAAGAAAGAAAGAAATCCAGAAATGATAAGTCTTATGACTTAAGGCCTACGCCAACATATCCTTGCTTGATGGCTAAGGTCCACCAGATGTTGGATCAATGGTTGCACAATGGAAATCTCAAGATCTTAAGGGTTGAACGTCTCCTTACAAATGAAGAGAAGAGCGATCATAAGTACTATAGATTTCACCTGACTATTGGTCATCTAACTAAGGATTGTTTCACTTTGAAGAGAATATTCAATGAACGAGTTATATGTGGAGAGTTAATTATAGAAAACAATGACATCGGGAATAATCCACTTCTGACTCATAATGACTAGAGAGGTATTGCTAATGTCATTAGCCATGACCCCTTCATAACTGAAGTGGTCGACATACAGCCTTTAGGGAGTAAGGGAAAGTCTATGAAAACTCATGATGATGAGTACCCACCTCTTTCACAGCATTATTAAAGACTGCAAACTTTAGAAACTTTTTTGACTTGTTAGGATTTGATGAAAATGCTAGACTTGCAGTAGCGATTGTACTTATGTAGATCTTTGAGGGTCAATATGAGGAGTGTAGCATAGTGCAGCCCGTAAAGAGAATTGCTAGGGCATACGAGAATGCCATCTTATTCACTGAAGCAGATATGTGCTTGAAAAGCTTTAACCATAACTATCCGTTATATGTAGAAGGTGTTCTTGATGGCTATCTAGTTAAAAAAACGTTCATTGACAATGGTTTTTCCTTGAATATAATGCCAATGAATACATTTAAAGCTGCAAGGATTGATATTTGGTGCTTAATTAGATAACCCATATCAATAAATGGTTTCAATTATGCCCCTACTAACTCTGTTGGATATGTTAATGTTGATCTTAAAGTTGGGCCTATTCAAAGCACAACCACTTTTCATGTGATCAATGTGCCCATGCAATATCATTTGCTTATGGGTAAAAAGTGGCTGCACGATCACAATTTAATTCCTTCAACATTACATCAATGTGTCAAAGGACACTCGAATGGAAAAGATGTGTTTATTCTAGCTACGGAGAATCCTTTTAAGCAACATGAGTCTTATTTTATTGAATTGGGATTCTTTGATGAATTTGCTGAGGATAGGGAAACAACCATAGCTAAGCCATTTGGTGTTCCCTTGCCTACATGGGAGGAAACTCAAGAGGACTAACAAAAGAAAAGAAGGATGTGTGGATGTTGTAGATGGAGGAAGAAGAATAAGTAATCTAATAAAATTGAAAGTTTCATCAAAGAGGATGGAAGGTGTATGTATCGCTTATGATGGTTTGAGGGATCTGAGGAAGTGTACCTATCTCCTTTAGATCCTACACCAGTCCAAGAAGTTCAGCTTGCCTCATAACAATTATAAGATCAAATGAAGCCTTAAGTTGAGGAAATAGAAGAATTGGACCCGGCGTGACTTGAAGAGTTGCAACGGCTAATCTTCATCAGTAAGAGTCTCCTGTAGGAAACAAAGGTTCATCTTATCAAGTTGCTAAAAGAATATAAGGACATGTTTGCATAGGCTTATGAAGAGATGCATGGATTGAATCCTAGCCTTATAGTACATAGATTGAATATCGCTCTTGGGGCTACGCCTGTAAAGCAAGGACAAAGAGTTTTCTATCCTAAGATTGAAGTACAAATCAAGTAGGAGGTAGAGAAATTATTATGAGCTGGTTTTCTAAGGTTAGATAAGAGTGCTAATATTGTTCTTGTAAGGAAGAAGAATGGATAGATAAGAGTATGTGTGGACTTTCGGGATCTAAACAAGGCTTATCCTAAGGATGATTTTCCTTTACCAAATGTTGACACTTTGATAGATGTAATCGCAGGTCATGAGTTATTTTCATTTATGGATGGCTTTAGTAGATATAATCAAATTAAGATGGTGATAGGAGATGCAGAGTGTATGACCTTTTGTACACCAGTTGGAAACTTTTATTATACTATTATGCCATTTGGACTTAAGAACGTAGGCACCACATATTAGAGGGCAAAGACCGCTTTATTTCATGACATGATGCATGATTGTATGGAGGACTATGTTGATGACATGGTCATCAGGTCTAGAAGAGCACATGATCATTTGGTTCATTTGCAAAGGGTCTTTCAACGATGTCGATTATATAAACTTCACATGAACCCTCGTAAGTGTATTTTTAGCGTTTCTTTAGGGAAGTTTCTTGGCTTTGTTGTGCATCGAAAGGGAATTGATGTTGATCTTACAAAAGTTTAAGCCATAAGATTAATGCCATCTCCCACCACCTTAAAGGAATTAAAAACCTTTATGGGAAAGGTCATGTACATTAGAAGGTTTATGCCTACACTTATAGAAATTTTATACCCATTGCATCAACTTTTGAAAAAAGGAGTCTTGTTTGAATGGGATTAAATCCATGAAGAGGCGATTCAGAAGATTAAGACAATCCTAATTTCCCCGTAGACTATGATTATGCCTATTGAAGGAAAGCCTTTAGTCTTATATCTTACTTCTACTGATAGATCTGTAAGAGCTTTGCTGGCGTAAGAAATAGAAGGTCAAGAGTAACCTATGTATTATTTGAGCCGAACCCTTTAGGGGAGTGAGGTCAATTACTTAGCTTGTGAGAAACATTATCTCATATTGGTATTTGCCATGCAGAAACTATGGCACTACTTTCTTGCACATAATATCCATCTAGTGACTCGATCTAATTCGATCAAGTACTTACTGTCTCGACTAGCCTTGTCAGGATGAGTAGCAAAATGGTTGTTTCTTCTTGAAGAGTTTGATATTGTGGTGCAATCCTCTAAAGCTGTTAAGTTACAAGCTTTAGCTAATCTTTAGCACATTTCCCAAGTACGTAATAGGGCTCGAGTACGAATGCTCTACCAATTGAGTTTCATGAGGATTCTTTTATGGTTGAAACAGAAGGAGAATGGATATCTCAATTTGATGGTTACGTCACCTAAGGATCATGAAGTACAACTAGCATTCAAACTTGATTTTCGATGCACTAATAATGAGGCTGAATATGAAGCATTGTTACTTGGTATGTTATTGGCATAAGAAGTCAGAGCACATAATTTATGTATTCAAGGTAACTCAAGCTTGATCATTAAACAGGCCACAGGTGAATTTGGATTGAAAGAACTTACATTAGCACCTTCTAGGGCTACAATGCAAACTTTTGTCAAAAAATTCAACTTTGTGTGATATGAACACATAATATGATCTGTGAATCGATATGCTAATGCATTAGACACTTTGGCATTTAAGATTCCAATTCAAAATATAAGTGATGGTGTAAATATCCAGATAGTTAAGAAATCTATTGTAAACCCCTAAAATTTTTAACCTAATACCTAAAGTAGACCTTAGTATACTAGAAGGCTCAAAGAGTTGACAAGACTAGTTAAGATGAAAACCTTAAGATCATAATTGAAGACTCAATTGTGTACACAATGTTTAGACCTTAAATGTATGTAAACACTAGAGATTATACCCAAAAGTGATAAAACCCTAAAATTATAACTTTAAGGATATAAAAGTACTAGGTTGCTATAATTTATTCTAAAACCCTAATTGCTAATATATCCTTAGTATCATACTAAATCATTATCAAATAATCAAGATAACTTTCAATTATTCATAAATGCATACAATACTAATTTAATTTACTAGAAAACTAAGATATTGCATTATAGATCACATCCATCTTCTAATCATATAACTAAGTTAGTATTTTATAGACTTAAGTGTATAGTCGATGTTTATACTACATGTAGTTAATATTAGCATACTAAATGGCATATTGCATGATAGTTACACTAAGTACCATACTAAATAATGTATATAAGAAATAAATACTTAGAGCGAGATCTCATTAACTATTCTTACTAATCATTTCAATAAACTCTATATTTCCTTTTATTTCCTTAATTTTCTTCCCAATTTTTTAATTATCTCCTTATGTACACACAAATTACATTTAATTTCAAAGAGTTGACTAAGTCAACATTTGACCAAGTCAACAAATGTCATTATCAAACTAGAATCTTTCCTTTCTTTCTATTGAATTCTTTCCTTTTCTATTGAATTCTTTCCTTTTCTTTTGGATTTTTTTCCCTATCTTGCTGTCTACTCTAGAGAACACTTTAGACCCTACTTATCCTACTTATAAAACACAAAATCAAGACATAAGAAACCCTTTCTTTTTCACCATCAAAACCGTAAACCCCCCTTTCCTTTCTATCTCCAACACTTTCTCAATTTCATTTTCACAACTTCAACTACCACCACAAATTACTATACCATATATACTTGATTTCCTTTTCATATTACAAGGAGAAAAAGGTACAATTTCATTTGATTTTCTAGTTTAATAGTTAGTTAGTATCAACCTTATGTTAGTGTAGAAAGTTTATGTAACATGTACTCGTATTGTTGAAGATAGGAATCCTTATACCATAGTTAGAAGTGTAGAAATACTTAGGTATATAGATAGAAATACATATGTACATATAATAAGTGAGTACATGTGAAGTGTATATGTAAGGATTTTAGTGAAATATTTAGTATAAGTATAAGAATCTGTAGATAAGTGGAGAAGGAACATATGTACATATGCTTAAGTATGTGTATACAAGGGTATTCTTGATGTACATGTGTATGGATACTCTTATATATAAGTATCTTTTATGTACATAACCAAAAAAGAAGAGTATACTAACTGTACATATATATACTATGCTAAATAAGCTAATAAGGTGTAAAAATATGGATTACATGAAGATTTCTTAAGAGAGTATAGAAGGCATACGAAAATATGTATAAAATACGTATACTACCGTATATATATATGAGTATATGTACGAGTATCGATATGATATATATATTAGTATACTAGTACACATACAAGTGTATTAGAAGTATATATATACATAACATAAGTATAAGGTACATAAGTACTTAAGTGTAAAAGTTATACATAAATAATTTATAACATAATTATTTAAAATACCATAAGATAGTATAGTAAAATAATAAACTATACAATATGTACAAATGTATACATATATGGGCCGAAATTACTTTAAGCCCATAACATACATCTTAAATTGAATTGGTCTTATTTGAGCACATAAAATAGTAATAACAATGTAAAATCATCTAAGTGTAAGAATCTAATGGTTAATTAAATCATTAAGTACTAAATTATGGTATAAAACGACACAATAAGAATATTCAAGCTTTAACAATTAAAATTTTAATAAATTTAATTCATATCATAAAACATGGGTCTTAACATCCAAAACGGATATCTTCGTGTGAACATGCGTCTGAAAATGATGAAAAACGACTATAAGTTCGTAAATATTGGAAATAGAATGAAAAAGTTACATATAATTAGCAATTAGGTTTAATCGAATAAAAACTGACAGTAATCTAAGTAGAATTAGGTAGATAGGTATCTAAAACCATTAATTAATTCAATTACTTATTATCCCTGTTATCTTGTAATGATCATATGATCCCAACGAGGGTGAAGATCTTCCGATTGATTATTACGACTAGAGCGAGTCGTTATAGTCAAGTGAGTACTCTTGATGACTTTATATTTATTTGTGCTTGTAGTTAGTGTACTTAAATTGAACATTAATAACTTGATGCGTGGGGTTTTGGGATATGCATGTACTTGATATTGATTGATTATTGTGTAAAATATTGTTAAATACGAAAATTGAAGATTTGATTTATGATTGATTATTACATGATTTAGATCTTTTGCTAATATTGATTGATTGCCTCATAATTTGACTTAATTATATTTGGTTTATCTTAAATTAAAAAGATTCATGCATCAACCATACATTGCATTACTTATTCCCACCATTACTTCACGCAGAGGTAAAGAGAGGCCATGCGGGGGTTGTTTCTACATATTAAAGTGTTTTAGTACGATGCACTCGTATAACATGACCTTATCCTAGCTTATGGGCTTACTAGGCACTAGAGGCGCCAACCGTCTCGTTGAGGGTCGAGTTTAGAGACCTCCGCTGTAGGGTGTGAGTGTGGACTACATTAGATTTCTTAGAAATGGAAATGTATTTTGCAAAATAAGAAATTCAAGTTATGGGTAAAAACCCAAGTGCTAGAGCCTAGTTGTGATTGGTGCCGACGTATCTCCAAACCTTATCTCGGAGGGCATTAAAATCTAATGTTATATGTAGCACCGGTTAATTGCATACTGCATATATTGTTTGGCACACTGCGTGTGCATGCATTCATATGGTTGTAACAATTTGTTTGATAACTTGTTTGCCAGTATAGTATGAGGGATAGCTTACTAAGCTCTTATAGCTTACTCTCCAATAGTTTTTCTTTTACAGGTTGATAGATAATTAGACATGAGTTAAGAGCTGAACATTGAGTGCAAGTGCTAAGATGTTTTAGAGGTTAGAATTAAAGAGGGATTGTTTAGTTCATGTGAAACTTTAAATGTAAATACTACTTATACATTTTGATTTAGTAACTTCATTAAGTTAAATTTTAAGTTTATTTTATTTGATCTTATCATTTGGTAAGAGATACCGATTCTCTATGGTTCTGAGGAATTGTGGGATATCTGACATCCATAGTTATTTAAATTTATATGTTATAATAAATTAATTACTTAAAAATCAATAATCTTAGTGATTTATCATTTAGAGTCTTGCAATCTCTAACTTACAAGACAGTTTCCATATCATGGGTGCACACGTGATATGGAAATTTTCAGGCAATTCTACTAGGTCCCTTAAAGGGTCTTAACATCTATCCTATGTACAACATTGAATTTCCTTGAGGAACATGAAGAGGTACGGAATGATTGGCGTATCCTACTTATGGAATAGTTGGTGCAGCCTTTGTTTCAACATTAAAGATCTTCATTAAGATCAAGGGAATGTTGTATTGCAAAGGCCCGGAGGGTGTATTGTCTCATTACATTGGAGCAAAGGAGGCTTGTCTTAAATTAGACAAATAACATTAAATTTGGTGTGGAGAGGGGAAGCCTCCACTATATCGATGTATTTAATGCACAGGTTATTATTAGCCCTCAATGGTGAAGGATATATTCCAAGTCCAAACACATTGTCCTAAATGTTCTAAGATACCTGATTAAGGTAAATGCAATTTTGTGTCTAGTGTAAGAGATTGGAGGTGTTTGTATATTTTGACTACTTAGAAAATAATGTGCTACCTATGAATAGTACGGATACCAAACTCGTAAAGTATAAGGCCAGAAAATATCTCATGCATGAAGGTAAACTTTATAGGGTATTGTTCATGAGGAAACCCTTAAAATGCATTGCCTCTCCTGAAACAGAAATTGATAGGAATCAGTTTACGACAATCCTCAGGCTGAGGTTGACCTGTTAGAAGCTAATGTAGACCTACTAGAACCCGAGGCCAACTTATCCTAACCCAAGACCGACTTGCTCTTATCAAGGCCGGATTTATAACTAAAGGATGAAAGGAGGGAAAGGAACTATTTGGCATAAGGTTTGTCATCTGCTGAGATATCGAGAGACTAAACGGTTGAGGCTTCAAAGCCAAAGAACAGCTCAGTACAGCATAGGAAAGCTAGTGCCAAGCAATCTACAAGTGTAGCAACTGTGGGCTAACCTCACTAGGAGTCCGGCCAAGCATAATAAGACTTCCAAACATCCTACCCCAGCTTGGACACTCAACTGCCAACTAGCTTCCATTCAGGTCTGATCATACAAATAGCTCGGATGATTGCATGTTGACTACTCTGTTAAATGCGTAGTTTTGTATACTTTGCAAATATTTTCCTTATTTCAATTATGGGCTGTTCTTTGGGGTTTAAGGACCTTGTATATTATTTACATTTTTGCTATTAGGGTTTTAGAATTTACTATAAATAGCAACTTTTGTAATTAGCCAAGGTAACTAGAAATGTACATAGATAGTGATTACACTTGAACATTCCTTTTGAGTGAGGATATTCTTGAGCTCTTAGAACTTACCTCTTCCAGATTATTGCGTACCAAATAACTCTTTAATCTTTCTTACTTTCTTATCCATCTTGTCCTTAATATTATGATGAACCCCTTCATTTGAACATATTAGTGAGTCGCATCTAACCTGTCATTTGAAAACTGAGTGACATTTAATGTTCGTGAGTTATATTGAACCCTATTTCGAGTTCAACCCCTAATTGTGTTTGTGTCTTGGTGCATGATATCCATACATAATCTTAGTTAAAACCTCCTTCCACTTCCTATTCCTCATCCCACTTAAACGTTGAACACCCATTCGTGGTTCGTATTTGTTGCATGTTCGTAGATTCACATCAGAAACAATTTTGACCAAGGTATACATTGGAGAGTATGGAGAACATCAGGGAGGAACTAAGTGGTATCATTATTTACTCGATAAGGGATACTATTAGCCTCTAATGGAGGCAAACACTTTCAATTTTACCAAAAGGTATGCTATTTGTCAACAACGTGGTGATGCTATCCATGCCCTCGTGATTACACTTCATAGTGTTATGACCCTTTGGCCTTTTTACACATAGGCATTCGATCTCATTGGACCTATACATCCTCCATTGAAGGGATATATTTAGATCTTGGTTGGGACATAGTTCTTTGCAAAATGGGTGGAGGTAATTCCTTTGAAGAAAGCAATGAGACCAATTGTGGTAGCTTTTATAAAGGAGAACATTATATGTTGATTTAGGATCCTAAAGCACATCCTTTCCGACAATGAGACTCCTTTCATTAATTCTCATGCTTAACAATTATTAGCTTCTTACAGTATCAATCATATTAAATCTATGCCTTATTATCTGAAAGGGAATGGGCAAGTTGAGGCAATAGACAAAAGTTTATTAAAAGTTCTTAGTCGTATGGTACATGACAGTCATAAGGAATGGCATGATAAGCTGCCATTGGCACTTTGGGCTTATAGGACATCAAGATGAAGGTCGACACAAGCGACTCCTTTTTCGTTGATATACGGTGTTGAGGCGGTGGTTCTAATAGAGGTTTTGATTCCATTTGCTAGATTGGCCATAAATGCTAAGCTTAAATTCGATATACTACGAATGATAGACTTGGAAGCATTGGACCAGTGGCATGACATCACCAAATGTAATCTCATTAATTATCAACATAAACTTAGAGTGGCTTATAATCACTTAGTGAAGAAGAGATCATTTCAACAGGGTGATGTCATACTTCATGCAGTCAAGCATGTGTATTGAGGTATTTCAGCACCAAAAT
This sequence comes from Lumnitzera littorea, assembly GCA_024138015.1. Lineage (NCBI taxonomy): Eukaryota > Viridiplantae > Streptophyta > Magnoliopsida > Myrtales > Combretaceae > Lumnitzera > Lumnitzera littorea. The sequence continues at coordinate 56,208,689 of JAMXBB010000003.1, read as the reverse complement.
TTACACTTAAGTGGGAAGGGCCTTTCATTATTGAATAGGTACATGAAAGCGAATACTACAAGCTTCGGAATCTCAGGACTGATGCCATTATAGCACCTATAAACTTCCAATACATTAAAAAGTTTCATATGTAAGAAGTACGATAGATCACAATTCAAATGAAATATGCAGCTCTAGACATATGTGCATGCTTTCAGTCAAATGTCTGGCCAATTAACATTTATGTAGAGTAAGTATAGCATCGTTGCTACTTAGTAAGAGCTTTGTCTCCTAGGTGCATGACATGACACCTTAACTCAATTTCACTATCTTATACTCTATACATAATTGTATCAGTGGGTTTAAGAAGTGGGTAATACCCCCCTTAATACGTTAAATGTTGCTTTTATCAATGATGAATTGCAAATTATGGTTAAATGTTGCTTGCACATAAGATGCACAACATTCTATTCTCTATTCTTTTAAATGAATTCTTAATGCCCAATCTAAAGTTATTATGACATACATCATGATTGTGCTGCTAAATATAATGCGTACTATAACTATTATCCTATCCTTAATGCTTGTAAAAGAATTGAGTTAGTACGATGATTCATTCAATAGCATAAAAAAGCATGAGAAAGTCCAAGTATTAAAGGGGAAGTGTTCTCTCATTAAGTTTTTACAAACATCCATAAAAGTCCAAAGCAAGAATAAAAAAGATTGAAACGGGGATCACTCAACGACGAAGCATTGATCTAATAGAAGTTTTGTGATCTATATTCCCAATACGTTTTTGCATTTCTAATTTAACCACTTGAAGCTCAACTTCAAGTCGATTGTATCGCTCTACAATATCTTTTGATTCTAACATTTTTTGGGCCTCAAAGGTGATCACTTCCATATTGGGTAATTTGAAGTTCAAGCCACGTGCTCCAGTAACACTGCTTACTAATAGCAACAAGTCTTGTATAGGTACTGATTCTTAAGATTTGTCTAGAAGTGAAGCAACTTTCTTGAGAAAGGTCATTATAGTATTTGTCACTTCAGTACCAAGACAGATCGATCCGACCTAAAAATCACCCTCCATAGCTCGTAAGTCCTCCAATGACTATAAAAGATCTAATGGAACTGTAAATCCATGAAATGAAGAATATGCATTAGAGGACTGAGGTGCCTTTACTACTATTGTATGGGGTAAACTACCCTTAATTTGCTTAGGTACCTTAGCAACTGCAGTAGGGTTGGTATGGTCATAAGCCACTGGTGAAGGAATTCAATTGTATACTAGGGTGATATCATCAACTGCAATGGTACTTGAGGAAATGCCATCTATTATACTATTCGGTTGGCTATCAAAGAGTCTAGCTACCTTCAGAACCTTAGTATACTCTTAGATATCAGCTTCCTTTAAGTATATGGCCTTATGGTTATCTCGATCAACAATATTGCTTAGCTCTTTCAAAGCTTCAGTCTATTTCTCAGTTGGCTGATCTGCTTCTATGACAATTTGGTCTTGAATTTCCTCTTAATCACCAATGCTAACTGATGGACCATCTCCATCGTTACCTTCATTTGTGTTGTCAGGAGATTCATTAGTGTTTGAGCACTCATCATCACTTTCACCATCATCAGCAACCTTAATGGGATGATCACTTGCTTTAGGTGCTCTCCCAAAGCCTTGTTAGATAAGGAAAGGAGAAAGAATAGAAGGGAGCTTCTTAGATGTCTTGTCATTCTTTAAAGCGGGAGTAACATTCCTGTTGTCCTTGTCTTACAAAGAAACAAAGAATAGTGATGAGTAAATAAACCATGAGATACAAAATGTAAATATTGAAAGGATGCTATTAACGAGATACCTCACAAATTCGTGAATGCTTGACTTGTCTGATGGTAAGTAATTTGGAGGTGGAATGGTCTTTCTTGTTCTTATTTTTTGTATGGGAAAGTGGCTTCCTCTTCTCACTAGGAGCTCGAAATAGGAATTTATCCTTATAAATGGCCCTTACCGAAAGCTTACTCTCGACTGGTGTAGTCACATATTTCTTAAAGTTTTCTAAGCAGCCTATCCAGTACGTAAGCTAACTAGTGGAGGCAATCCCGTAGTGACTAATAAATGGAAAAAACAACTGTCTCATTCCCAAACGGATATTTCTAAAATCATCTGGGCTCAGTGATCTAGAGCACTCATCAAAATCATCATTGTTGATAGTCAGTTTTTGTCCACTTGTCTTATTTGTCCACTCAGTTGCTGACAGGCCGGGCAGTCTATATTCTCGATACCTCATTGAGTAATTGACTGTCGGCCTTCTGTTGAGTAACACATCCATTCTTGATTTGAATTCAATTTTATAGCACGGACATTTATCACAAGTACGGTTATATTACATAACTGCCTACTCTCCCTACATTTCAGGGAAGGTATCTAATCAAGAAGCTTCCACACGTCTCAATAGTTATTTCAATAATTGCTCCTTCAGACATGACAATCTCTTATAAATACGGGAAAGAAACTTTGTAAGAGGCATCTGATAACTCCTAGCCTCTTTACTTTACTTTATTTTTCTTATTCTTGTTTACTGACTTATGCATCGAAGTGGCCGCACTGGATTAGCCCCAATACTAGGCATTTTTCTTATCTTTGCAGGATATTTCCAACCCTCAAAATTCACCAACAACATTTAGTGCTGTCTGTTTTTTCTTAAACACACTTACATGGTTAGAACAAGAATGACCAAAAGTGTAGGTGCTGGTACTTCCTCCCAACACCTTGAAGGGAGGAGTCGGCATATTGATGAGTAACGTTTGGCTAGACTCGAGCAACTTTTCCTTGATTTGGCTAAGGGAAACTCAGAGTTAAACAAAAAACAAGAATAGATCCTTAACCTCCTTCATAATAGTATTCATCCGAATAAGAACAAATACCATGGCGATCACACGACAAAAATAGCGATGTTTCAATTTATTCACCTGAGTTGCAGAAAAAGCAAGTCAAGGTCGCGATGGGACCATCGGCTCCTGCTTTTAAAAAGAATGACAAAGGCAAACAATTGTAGTAGGTGCACCATGTGGGCCCTTCGCATGTTAGCACTTTTACTGCAACTAGCAAGCAATCTTAAATCAAAAAGAGTCCCTTTAATTTAGAGATTTTAGATGAAGTGATACCTCGACATATCAAGCTACCACAATTTGAAACTTATGACGAATAGAGGGCACTAAAGACCACCTAGAGTACTACCATATGTTGGCTAAGTTGCATGGTTTAAGTGATGTAGTGGCCTGTAAAAGTGCAAACACTATATGTTCGAGCATTGTGACTTAGCTATTACTGGCCGACCATGAGAGAAGATGTAAAGGAAGTTGTCCAACACTGTCTTTAGTGCTAGAAGCATGAGTCACTGAGTCATGTGCCTACAATTGAGTTATGTAGCCTAACTAGCCCTTGGCTCTTCGCTTAGTAGAGGCTAGATATTCTTGAACCCTTTCCGTAGTCTATCACCCAGTGACAATTCATCATTGTTGCCATAGATTACTTTACCAAATGGTTAGAGGTCGAGGCAGTGGCGAAGATCATTGAACAAAAAGTGGAAGCGTTTGTTTTCAATTTCATCATATGAAGATTTAGAGTTCCTTACATGATAATCATAGATCTTAAGAAATGTTTTATGAATTAGTTCAAGGGAATTCCATTTTTAAAGGTCAATCTATTAGTTTGAGAGGTCCTACAATGACAAGAAACGTAAAACAGAGACAACGAAAGAAAAGCAAAATAGAGACAACGAAAGAAAGCAAATATAAGAATTTGTGAGTGAAAATGAATAGGAATAAGTAATATAATGATAGAAAGAAGAAGTTGGTTATTGTATTTGTTTGAATGGGATTGCTGCTATTGTCACTATTCAATGTTCATTGAAAGTGGATGGAGCTGTTTGTGTTGCGAAGGTGATGCTATGGCGTATGTAGTTGTGTCGAGAACTAAAGAGAAAATGAGTGGATTGGGATAGAGAAGAAGGTCGAGGGGAGGAGCTTAGCAAATGGATGGTATTTGAAAGGAAGAAACACAGAACAAAAAGAGAAAAACATATAACAGAAAAATATTTCTTGGCATCTTTTGTGTGATCACTGTGTGACACCTATCTTTTTTTTTTTTTTTACAATAGAAAATATTCTTTGATATCTTATTGCATATATTGAATTTTAACACCTCTCTTAATTTAATATTATATATGTTGATTTAGTCATATGTTGAATGAGAACATGAATGCACCAGAAATTATAGAGTTTGGAAAAGAATTGGAAATAGTCGATTTTGTAATTTACCAGGTGTGATAACATTACAAGTTGAGAGGTATAAGTTAGGCCTTTGCACCCATCGAGATTCATTATGGTGTAATTTACAACATTATACATATGAGAATATGTGGGTTCGTGCCATTGATATGTTTTGGTAATGGTCTTCATGACTCATTACGATGTTAAGAACAAATATCAAGTTGAGCACCATAAGTAATACATTGGTTACCTTAGGAAAAATGTGGATACTCAAGTATTCATCATGGTATAAGTGTGGCATTAACTTTTCAACATCATGACGAATAGAATCATTTATTCTTCTAAAAATAATCGTAGAAGGAATGTTGAAAAAGAAGAATCCTCTACTAAGTGCTATGGCATCTCTTGCTTTTTATATAAAGTGGTTACTCCAATAAGTGGAAAGATATATGGTTTGGCTTATAATCTAGTAAAGCAGTGGATCAATTATGATTAGAACTTTGAAATCCATATGAAACATGATTCGATACTTTCAATCAGTATGCTATGGAACTTGATGACTAGCTTATGATGTAATTTTCTTAATATGGCTAATGAATTTTGATATAAGTGTTTAGAAAATAAGCTTGGAGTTTACATGAGTTCAATGGTTTGAAATGAAATGACAATGACAGTCAACTTCTTCAACAAGGATGGGTATGCTTTGAAGTAATAAAGGCGGGTTGGGCTTATTGATTCCATAATATTTGCAACATAACCTTTCACGGGAAGAACTTTATACAAGGCGAATGGAAGACTAAGCCTATTGACTCATGAAGAATTTCTTAACTCTGTTTGTGATTACTCATGAAGGCAACGTACAACTTCATCTAGTTGAGGCATGACATGTAAATGTGAAGGTGTTGTGAATTCGTACACTAGGACTATCTTCAAATGAACATGGCCACAATGGCGTAGTTGTTCAAATAGCATGCATATGCCATAGTAGATTGAAAGGCTCATTCAATGCCCAAACCCCTTTAACTTCATCTAAAGGACTTTGGTCAGAGGGCAAAATATAGAGGGTTAAATCTGATTTATGGGTTTTAAGCCTAATAACAACATGGATTTGACTCTTTGGGCTAAGGTGATAGGGTTTGGAGAGTTAAGCCTATAAAGATTTGGAATGATCAAGAGAGATTTAGCATGATAGGCTTAGAGTAGGGCCGGTTGGATCAGTCCACCTCATCTAGCTTATCTTGGTTTGGCTTATACTAATAGGAGATAAAACCCTTTATTTGAGCCTAAATCTATGGAAAAAAACCCACCTGATATCCTTATATAAAAGACTTCAATCCTAACCATTAATCAAAGTTATGATCCAATGGATCGAGTCTACCTACTATCCTCTATAAATATCCCATTTATTTCCTCATTCACACAAGAGATAAATTCTTACTAATATTGTTACTCTATTGGAATTTTGTCTTAAAGATCAAACACTTGAACATCCTAAAAACACTACCCTATTATTTATTCATTGTGGAGTTTGATGCAATCATGCTCCTCTACCTATGACCTGATGTGTTAGAGCCTACCAAGACTGTTTACTTTTCCTCCCTATCCTACCTCACTTAATCATCCCATATATACAAGTCAAGTTATTTCCTTAGTTATGTGTAGTGTAATATGATACACAGCATGCACGTGACCTCTTTTAATATCGAATACCAAACCCCCCAACACCTCCCCCCGCCGGCATACATACACACACACACACACACATATTTCCAAATTATAGTTGCAATCCCATAGTTTAGATTGTACCATATAATCAAGAAAGGTTTTGTTTCCTAAAATCCTTTTCTAACCATTAGCATTTTAGTTTAGAGGAGGGTTTACTTATAGGAAATGTGATGAGAATTGCTAACTTCCTATTGTCATTTATTGTGTAATTATTCCACTCTAATATATATAAATATATTTATATACTAATTATGTTTCTCTTACCGTATTCATATCAAAGTTCATAATAACGGCAATAAGGTATAATCATGCTTCCTTCAATAAGATGATTTCAGAATCGCCAAAATTTGATATCATTCGAAATTCATATTTGCTTTCTATGTTCGATTATGATTTTTCTTTAACTTCCTTATTTATTACAATTGTAAAGCAAAACTAGGAAGATTTTACCATAAAATCATCAATTGCTCATAAATTTTATTGAGAATATGTTGAACAGCCTTTTTTTTTTTTTTAATCTTGGAAGATTGCAATAGATAGCCAAAAATCAGCCAATTTATAAAAAGATTGCATGTATATATAGATTTACACATTTAGATGAGAAATAACAGAATAATGCAAATAATAATAATAACAACAACAATAATCCTTAAATTCTTTTCTCAGAATTGACTGTTAATGTTGTAATATTTAGGTATTCAACACATTACAAATCTATGTTTTCAAAGTAGCCTTAAATCCATTCCGGAGACAAATCACTACTAAGAAAGTGACTGTGGAACATTTTTATATTAAAAGCAAAATGCAAGATTGTTATGATGAACGGGAAACTTACCTTAAAATTATGGAAACTCTAAGTGGATTTAGTCTTTTGGCTTGAATTACTCTTCTAGCATTGCCCGTCGGAACTCCTCCTCTTGCACCCGTCGTTTCCAATGCCGTAGGTTTGTTTTATAGTTAAGAAATATATATATGTATATACATATATATATTTTCTTGTTCCAGCAATGCTCTAATAAAAAAGTTTACTAATTTCCTTCCTAGTTGTCCTTAGTTATCTTGATTACTTCCTTAAATAACACTGCCGATATTTAGCCAACCTCACAGATGTTAAATGGATAGAAGTACGGCAATGAATTCATGTGACACATGTACTTTCTATTTTTAACAAATGAATGTTAGACGTCAATCCCTTAGTTCTCTCACCGTTAGTCATAATTTTTTTTTTTGAAATTAATTCTCTCATGCTAGTTTCAATTCGTACTATTTACTTATTCCGGCTAACATTTTTTCTGTATTAATATTATTGTTGATATTATTGTCAATATTAAGATATACATATTTATATTTATCTTAGATAATTACGGGCGCATATTTACACATAAAAATTACGCATGGTATATGTATATATACTCTATATGTTATTTTGCATCATTTAATAATTTCATTACATATATAACTGATTTCTAAAAATTTATTGGTTATTGAGACTTATTCCGTGTGATTATGATAAATATTTAAAAGTATAGTAAAATCTTACTATTTTAACTCTATTATTATTATTTTATTATATTTTCGAGATCCGAGTCCACGAAGTCCTGTTAACTAAAGTCTTTTACCCACTTGTATATTTCTAGCTCAATCGAATTAGTGTCACCCATGTCCTAAATTACTTACTTGAAACCTAGGTGCGTAAGTGTGAGCTTATATATTAATTATACTGAATGTATATAGATGACCTCTAAATATCATTTTTTATCATCCTATAAATATTGTTATCCATATAATTTATTTATAAGGCTTCATTGTGGTTAGAACCTATCTTATGTTCTTCCAATATATTATGATTGTTGAAAATTAGCTTTTCAACTTTTTTATAATTTCGCTATTATATTTACAAAATTCTAACTTACGGAAGCCACTTTGCTTATTATATACATGTCTATATATATATATACATATTTTTTTCTTTCTAAGTCATAATATATTAACTTAACCAATCTATCTTCCTAAATACCTTAAAACTAAATACCTAGAACCCAGTTACTAGCATACGGAGCTTATAATTTATTTAACTTTATAGCTCCCATAATCGTACTATGTTTAAGTGCTAGATCCGAATTGCAAATTTTATGGGGACTCACAATAGTTGTTGTAGATTATTTTACTAAGTGAGTAGAGGCCAAAGCAATGGCTAGAATCATTTAACAGAAGGTCGAAGCTTTTGTTCTCAACTTCATCATATCCAGGTTTGGGGTTCCACTTATGATAATCACTGATAATGGACTATAGTTTGATAATGATAAGTTTCGAGCATTTTGTGAGAAACACAACATTCATTTGAATTACACTTCAATGGCTCATACTTAAACTAATGGGAAAGTAAAAGCTGTTAATAAGATCATCTTGTATAGTTTGAAGAGAAAAGTTGACTAAGTCAATGGTAAATGGGCTAACGAACTACTAAGTGTTTTATAAGGGTATAGGACTACCCATAGGACTTCAATCGGTGAAACACCCTTTAGATAGGCATATGCGTCGGAAGCTGCTGTATTGATTGAGATGGATTTACCCAATCTTCATACACAGGACTTTGACATAATGGCTAATTAGGTTGGCCTTACGGCCAATTTGGATACAATTGATGAGAAAAAAGATATGGTAAGGACGAAAGTTGTTGCATATCAACATAGAGTGGCCATACACTACAATCAGAGGGTAAAACACAAGGTATTTCGATTTGGAGATTTGGTTTATAGAAAATTATAAGCAACTAGTGTACAGAGAACTAAGGGAAGCTTAGCAAAAATTGGAAGGATCCTATTAAGATTCAAGAAATCGTAAGTGATGGGGCCTATCGACTAGCAAGGCTAGATGGAACAATCATCCCTTAAGTATATAATACCGAGAATTTGAAGCTTTACTTTGGATAGTTTCTTTTCAGTTGTGGTTTGTTCTTATTTTCTATTTTGAACGTTGTAAGGCAATGGCCTACATCTTGTTTCAAGTATGAAATGTTCATTTCAAGTTTATAAGTATCTCTACTTTCCATCATTTTTGTTCTTGATCAATACATGATTAATGGATTAATGAAGTTCTAGCTATGTATCAAATGAACTAATATTTAAATAAGTTCAGACCTATAATGGTTAATGAGCTTAATAATTATTGACAAGTAACGTCAATTCTTCTTTAAAAATATTTTGAGAAACTAGAGAGTGAGCTCTATGTTGCCTTTCATAATTGGTCAGTCCCCTACGGCTTCTCACTTAGGCAACTTTATGGCTAAGGAAATAAACACTTGAGTTTACGTCTTATGTGGCTAATGAATGCTATGTTTATGAAAAGGCATTTAAGTACCTTTGTCTCTACTTCTTTGCCAACTTCTTCATTGCCACTATTGGCATCATTATCATCAACGTTGACAAAGTCTAAGCATGATAGTTCATAGCTAGGGTAAACCTCTATGATCTCTTTTCTTGCCTGTTGGACCCCTGCAAAAGCTTTTTTTTGAAGTAATTTTTTATATTACCGACTGGGAGTTACAATTTCCAATGCTTCGTTTATGGAGGTCTTCTTTTTTGCTACTTCCTCTAATTCGGCAACACGAGTCTCGAGCTTGGAGCCATTTATCTTTAAGCCCTTGATTTGCATCCTTAGCTTATCCTCTTTGTCACTCATTGAGGTTATTATTCTTCCTAACCCCTCGTACTCCTCTTGCTTTTTACAAAGCTCTTCTTTTAGGTCCTCGACCTCTTTATACAGCTTAGTCTTGAGGCCCAAGATTTCATCGAACACTAAGGAATAAGCCAACTTCTTAGTAGAAAGCTCTTCTTGCACTTTCTTAACTTCCATCTCGGCCTTAATTCTCATGCTCTCAACCATGATAGTTTAAGCCTTTGAGGAGTTATAAGCCTCCTCAACTTTCTATAATAAATTAACAAAGCTGAATAAATTATCTGCTTCTTAGCAAAACAACAAAATGTAAATATTACCTTCCTTATTTCTGTCTTGTCTTCATTCAGAGTCGTCAAAACTTGACTGGTAATCTGCACGTAGACAAAATTATGTTAACCATAGGATATGAGCCATAAATGAAAAGGTAATTGTTACTTATGTCATACAGCTTGGTAGTAATATGGCATTTATTGCAACCACCTACTCTATCCACATCCTTTCTCACAATCTCCCTATCCTTAGGTAGAATAACTCTTTCCATCAAGGCTAAAGACTTCGTTCTATTATTGAAAGTAAAATTCGTGTCTAAGACATTGTGGTTCTAGCACGACATGAAGTATTCACCTACTTTACGGTTGGGGAGGAACTCGACAAAATTGATGCCAAGAGCTTTATTTCTTAGAACCTCCTTAGTCTTCTCATTCAGGCCCTTGGTTTGATTGGCAAGCTCTTTCCTACTTCTCTTTTAGGACTTGGCTTAGCGCTTATTCGACCTAATGAGTTATCCACCACTTCTTGAGGAATGACCTTAGCTCTACTATTACCAGCAATCTCTTGGTTGGCTTCAACCAACACTTCCTCTTGAGGAATGTTTATCAAAGAGGGGATTACTTCGAGTTGTGTAGCCCCAACAATTGTTGCTTGTTTAGTCTCTTAAACCTTATCAGTGAGATGAGTGTTTTTTCTTCTTTTTTAGAGCAACAACCTCCTTCAAGACCTTCTCCTATGTAATCTTTTTTGATGTAGCAAGCTAACTAATAGGAACTTTAGTGGTTGTACGTTTGTCAAGCTTTTGTTTCTTAGCTTTTGCCTGAGCTAATAATTTTATAGGATCAATATGCCTAGCACCCATGCTCGTATAAAATAAATGAGTGTTATAAGCAGAAAAAGGGAAAAATCACAACTTACAAAGTCCATACCGAGTGAGGCTCAAGGGTAACTATTCTCCCTCCTGAGTCATGAGAATGACTTTCCTCTTGTAGCTCTACTCTGTATGGAAGGTAGGTTAACACCTACCTTCATTGTTAGAAAAGATTGGCTCCCCCTTTTTGTAATGGTATCTTATTCCTTCGGCATCTTAGAAAAACATCTTATTAACTCTTCTCTCCTTAATTTTCTTTGCTGCGGCAACATCATTTGGCATTAACTTGATATCTTTGGTACAAATAGGCTTCGTCCAATAGGTCCAAAAATCCAAATCTTCGTTCGACTTGATAGAGATAAACTTACCATGCCACTTATGGATTTTAGACCCCAACTCATCCATAAATTTTTGCCCATGCTGAGTCATTACGAAATACCAACCATTAGGTTGCCTTCTTATTGTAAAGAAATATCTAAGTAACTAAGGTGTAGTCCTAACCTCAATCTCTTCACATATTATCTTAAATGCAACGAGAAGCTTATAAGTGTTTGGGGAAAACATATTTGACACAACTCGAAAATAATTGAAGAATTATCTTAGCAAGGTAGAAATTGGGAAACGTAATTTGAAATCCAAATATTTCAAATATATATGGAATTTACGGTTTACCAGAAAGCATACCCTCTCATCCTCCCTCGACCTATGTAGATACCATGCATTCGAAAGATCCTGTAATTACTAATTATACTTTAAGACGAGTCCTAATAGGTGACCAATTTGTCTGAAGAATCAATGTTGTAAACTACGTTATTGTACAAATACCTAGCAACTAATCTTCCTTTATTATCATTTGGATAGTTATCTACAAGGAGAACTTTAATGCAAGTGGGTTTTTCTCATTGTCCCATTGTATTATCTGCCAAACTACTAGAGGAAGATGCTAACTCATTCCTTCCTCATGGGGAAGAAGTAGCCTCGGACTCAGTTGCTCCAGAATTTGAAAGTATAAGTTGATGAATAACACGTTGAAGCATACCTAATTGAAGTTTATGTTATCAAAAATTACTTGGCAATATGAGAAAGTCATAAGCTAGATGAAAATTTGTAAGATAAAAAGTTGAAAACAAATGAAAATTTTGAAAGTGGATATGAGTGAGAAAGGAGCAAGAAATCTTTATTAGTACGGAAAAATCCTTTATATGTGGACGATTTCTCATCATAACCCTAATATGCTTTTGATAGAGATGTAGTTTCTGATTAGACGGTCAAGCATAGATAGATGATGAGCATTGAATGTTAGAAATTCGATGGATATTGTATCACTGATAGTTAATATACCTTACAGTGTAATGATTGATGTCATACATGTTACCATAGAAAAGTGAATGGGTGAGAAAGTCAAAAGGTTGTAACCTTTCACTTGGGACCCGATATGATGCATTTCAAAAAATCAAAAATTAAACTTTGTCATATCAATCGATGTTTGGAAATCAAGTTTGGTCTTAATCATTTGGCCGGTCAAATTGAGTATTAAATTTTATTTACTTTTGTAGTCAAATTCTTGACTATAGGAGTTGAGGGGTGAGCACTTATCGGTATCAAGTTTTAGGACTTTGTGTTTTGGGCTCGATCTCTTTCCTGGGTATACTTTTTCATTTTTCTCTTTCAAATTTTCTTATTCCCGCCCCTTTGTGTTTCCTCTTCTTTTTCTTGTTCTTTTTCACTTCTTTTTATTTTCTTTAACTTGACAAAAGGTGTTCATCCTTTCTTTTGGCTTACAGCTTGACGTGTGTGTGGTTTGCATATAGTGTTTAGAACATAAGCACTTCTTCATTTCAAAGGAAATAATTTATTAATAGTAAAAATTACCTACAATTAAGGTAAGCATAAATCATTTTTAACCTTCTCTCTTGAATAATGACCTTAACATCCCACTTACCTTATGGTGGGGTAGTTCTTGATAGGGTTCAATTTTGAAAATGCTCCATTTAAAAGGCTCAACAGGGTTTGACAAGATCTTGTGTTTAAGATATTGAAAATGAATTTTTAACTTCATTTTGATTTGCATATCAAATTCAAGATAGACCTCTTTTAAGGAATGAGTCTAATAGTCTCATAATAATATCACTTAATTCTCAAAGCGTTTTAAGGTTGGTGTTTGGGATTTAGCTTGCCTCTCTTCATTCTAAACCTTATAATTAAAGAGATATTTGACCTAAATTTTATTTGACAAGAATTAATGGACCATATGCTACCTATATTTCAGAAAGTACAATGGAAATGCAAATAGAATGCTTTATTTGAAAATACAAACTTTGTAAAGATCATTGCCCCTATTCTTTAATGGAGTTTAATTGGATTGCCCTTGCATCTATTAGGTCTTTAAATCTATTTTTCAACTCTTAGTAGTTGTTAGTAGAATGCCCTTGCTAACTCATATGGCATTCACATTGTGCATTTGTTGTCATACTTCCTTGGTATTTATCTTGGCATCGAGACTTTTTTTTGCAATAAGCTTTTCTTTCTCAATTGGTCAAAGATTTCAAATTATAGGACATGAAGTTGAGTGAACTTTCTTTTGGGTATCTTTGGGCCTTTCTTACTTGGTGCAAGTTCTAAAATTGTAGTATTTATGTATGCTCTAAAATCTAGTAGGGTCGGTCTTTTTCCCGTCAGTTTCCCTGTTCTTATAGCTTTTTCCATTTAGCTTCCAATAAGTATAATATCCGTGAAACTAACCAATGTATTACCTAATAAGTGCCCATAGTACAATTTCCCCAATGAGTTAATAAAGATAGATATTAATTCTTTTTCATGGAGAAAAGGAACGATTTTGGCTGCCATGCCCCTCCATCTTTGGGTATATTCTCTAAAGGACTCATTTTTCTTCTTATTCATTATGCAAAACTCTTGATTGAAGGAGTTATCTCAATGTTGAACTTGTACTGCTCATAGAATGCCTAGGCTAACTTCTCCTAAGTATTTTTCTAGTTAAGATCAAGTTAGGCACACTAGGTTAGTGTAAAACTTATCAGGCTATCTTGGAAAGTTTGTAGTATAAGTTGATCATACTAAATATACTTGCCAATCTTACTGACATATAATCTAGTGTGTAGCTTGAGGCATCTAGTCTCATTTTGCTTCTCAAACTTAGGTACCTTGAATTTTTCATGATAGGTCCCTACATCATGCGAAGAGAAATTAGTGATTTTAGTTTGCTCAAAATTGTCATAACTTCTAAATGCTTTTATGTTCTCAATAATCTGTTGTGTCAATTTCCTTTCCAAATTTTTAATGCTTTCTTGGCTAGGCCCTAAGTTGACTGGCAAAGAATGGGTGTTAGGCTCTAATGCTAGATTGATCTTCTCTTTTGAAAATGGTGCTTCAACGGATTTCCTATGTCGAGCTTTTGAGTGCTCTTCATTTGATGAAATTTTGGTTCTAAGCAAAAATAGGCTATTAGCTAAGAAGTCCATCTGCTTAGCCATTTTCCCCATAGTTTGCTCTAATGAGTGAATCCTCAACTCAATGGGGTTGACATCACTAAGGTTGTTGTTATTGTTATTATTAGCCATGGTAGCTAGCTTGATCACTTCTAAGAATCCTAGGAAGAATTCTTCCGCGTTAACAATTCTCGTAAATTTTTTTTTCTTCTCTCTCTTATTTTTCCTTTTTTGTTGTTTGAAAACCTTTAATTTAAAAGAGAAGAAGGTGCATGGATAATTGGATAACGTTCATAGGGTACAAACTTTAAGTGGAAAATAAATACTTACAACCTATAAGCGTTTAAAAAAATTGCCTGCAAGTAGTAATTTAAGGTACCTAAGAATATAATTTTACAAAAGGAAAACTTTACGATTTACTTGGTATTTACAATTATTGGACAAGATGAGGAGGTGATTATTTTACAAGAAGACAAGAGCAAAAGCTAGAAGGGAAAGGGAAAGGGAAAGGGCTATAAAAACTTATAAAATCTTAAGAAGACAAATATTTACAATTGAAAGACTCTGAATTTTAGAAGGTAGGGAGTAGAAAAATTTGAAAAAAAATAATTAGAGCAATGGCCATCCATCAAGTGATATATTTGCAACTTATTGTTACAATAAAAATTATCTATAATATTTACAAAGAGAGTGAGAAATTCTAAAGTCAAACAACCAATGATTATTTCTAAATCCTACGAGTTAAAAGGGTACTAGACTAAAAAAAAAAACTTTAAAGATTGCTAACTCAAAGGTTAATGGGCCTATCCTAAAATTTGGCAAAACATTAACTATATAGAAATTATTTTACAAGTAGAATTAATATGATTCTTCTTTTTTTATTCACTTTTAATTTAAAAATAATTTTTAAGAATAGTATAATATTTTATAGGGTAGCAAACATGATCATTTGTGAACTTAATTTTTAGGAGCATGAGTATCTATAGATAAATAAAGATAAGGAAAAAAAAATATATAATATGAAGACATGCGGATGCAAAGGTAAAGGCTCGGCAACTAAATAGTAATGTGGTAATTTCAAGATTTAAGGTTGCTATTTTATCGGAGTTTTATTACATGACTATTGAAAATTACAAGGAAATAAAAATTATAGGGAAATCAATATATTTACAATAGAAGGATCTTAAATGAAGAACTAATTTTACATTTACATTATAGGGAAACAAGTATTTGACAGGAAAATAGGATTTACAAGAAATGTATAAGCTTAAAAAAAATTCCTATACAAAGAATTAATATACATGGCTATTACATGTAAAGTATATTACATCTATTTTACAGTACAATAAAACTTTGATAAAGTAGCAACCCTTTTGATAACAACATGCCATACTATTATTTATTTACTGGTCAAAAAGTTTGCGTGTGCCAAAAAGGTAGGTTGTAAAGGTCTTTAAACTTTATGACCTCACATGCTTTCAAAGAAATGATTTGTTAACCATATCAAAGCTTAAGTAGGGTAGCCTGATCAGCTTTAAAAGGTGGCTACCCTATAAACATCTAAACCTGACACAATGGCCTCCTACCTAGGGTTCAGTGACTGCTTCATTCTGACAGTATCTAACACATGCTTTATAATACAATAAACCCCCTCGATAAGTGATCTAAATAAACCTACATGGGTTAGTATGAATATATATAAATAAATAAAATATAGTTAAAGAAAAGAAATATAATATGGAAAGGGTATTTTGAAAAAAAAAATCTAATTTTGAAATATTTTAAGTAGCTAGCCCTCTTAACGACCCTAATAAAGTCACTAAGTTGTAAAGCTTGAATTTTGCTATTTTCATTTCTTTAATCCGATTAGTATTAAAATCTAACCTATTTAATACTAATACTCGACTAAAAATTAAGGAAAATTTGGTTTTTCATATACTTAAAAAAAAATATTTGGAGTCGCCACCCGACGAAAGTTATAAAAAAGTTAGATTTAAACCAATTAAATGAATTGATTTTAATCTAGCTACTAGTTTTCGATAAAACCAATTTTGAAAAAATAATTTCTGAAACTAAAGATCTTGAGTTCGAAGGCTAATCTATTAAACCCGAACAAGTACCAATTGAACCTTCCAAATTTAGTTTTATTTTTCAAAATGTCCCTTTTAACACGAAGGAATAATTCTAAGTTTACAAATAAATAAAGTTAATTCTATTTAAAAATAATAATAATAAATTGAATTTATTTACAAAAGAAAAAATAAAAAATTTTCCCTATTTTAAGCCTAATAAAGTCACTAACTTTAGTTTAGATTAAAAACAATCCCATAAGCCTACATAAGAATTCAAGGAAATGTTGATAGCACTAAGGCCATAAGACAAGGATGGAATTTTGATTTTGAATAGTATTTTAAGCTTAGAATAAAGTCCTAAGCCCAAGCTCAAAAAATTTCCTAAGATAACAAAAAGCTTAATTACCAAACTAAGCCTAAAAGAGCACCAAAACATGAGGACTGCTACTGTTCTGATAAGTGGACAGAATTGTGGGTCTTATCTCAAAAATTTAACCATACCATGTTAAAGTACACTTGAAAACAATGAAAATTGATTACAAGATTATAAAAATCAGATTTAAAATGAGAAAGTTATATATGATTGAAGTTTTAAGTAAAATTGAGAAAATATGAAACTAAGTTAAAAGTATAACTTAAAGAGTTTTAGGTTAGCCTTTCAATTTTATCTCAAACTCTTAACACTATCATATTTGCAATGTTGAAGGGATCCGACTATTGGAGATGACTTACCCCCGGATTATTACGACTAATTTGCTATGATTGAGTGAGTGATTCTTGATAACTTCATGCTTGATTTTGCTTATAGTGTAGTTGCACTTAAATTTATATAATGAATTTGAATGCTTGTGGGATATGGGAAATGTATGTGTACTGCATTATGATTGTATGCTATGACTTGCTAATAAGATAATAATAGGAATTGTTGCGATGATAGTTATGCATGGTTGTATGGAATGAATTTGCTTGATCACAACAGAAATTGAATTAATTAAATTCCGATCAAGGAATTTAGTAGGCCATGCATTTCTCATATTTGCATTTTAAATATACCGGCTGTCGCTTTACACGGAAGATGAAAAGGGGCTTGTAGGAGGATACCTCTTACAGGGATTAGGCAATGTTATGCCATTTATATGTTTTTGAGTTTCTATCTTAAGCTTTCAGGCTTACTAAGCACTAGGGGACTCTAACCGTTAGTGAAGGGCCGTGTCTTGTGACTTCCACTTAGGACATATGTTTGTAGACTACGGGGGCCACCATACTATTAGACTTGGGATTTTAACATAAATTTGATTTTTGAAAAGGAAAGTATATTTTCCATTTAAAAAGTAAAGTTTGTATACAATATATATTTGTTTGAGTTGATTTGGCTACGTTGGTGCAAGTGGAATAAAAACCCAAGTGCTAGGACTCGGTTGATTGTTTGTGTCAGTTAATTATCTCCAACCTCGACTATATGAGGTGTAATTTTGAGTTGCATGTAGTTCCTAGGTTACTGTATATATTGGTTGGCATTTTGAGTGTTTATGCATTCATATGTTATGCATTAAATTATATGGTTTGTATAGCATGGTGGAGGGATTAACTCACTAAGCGTAAGCTTACACCCTGATAGATTTCTTTTGTTGCGGGACCACCTCTTTGTCCATTTGAGTTGAGGAATGCCTGAGGTGAGTCTCATGTTGAGATAGGATTGTGTGTTTAGGAAGTGAAAAGGGAATCTTGTAATAGCGACTTGTAAATATATTTACTTATTTAGTTAATTCCATAGATAAACTTTCTTCATGCAGACTTTCGTAGGACTTCAAATGTGTTATAATATTTTTGTTGTGGAATTCTATGAATGCATACTCTAACTTTATTGCTTTCATAATTAAATGTTAAATTTTAGTCACCATGCTTAATATTACTTATCTATGGGCCTGATGGTAACATAGAGTGGAAGGAGTCTTGTATATCGTATAGAAGACTTATGATCAACGAGGGGATTGATCGTAGATCTTTATGTCGTATATAGCAATCTACCATGATAATGATACTATTTGGGTTGTGATACTAGTGGATTGATTGGGAGTAACTTACAAGCCAACACAATCTTCAAAGATGTCTGAGTAGCCCTAATGTAACTTAGATAAGAGTCAAATTGATTAGGTCTTAGTTGCTAACTTTGTATCTAATTACTTAACTAAACCTTCACTAAAGTACATAACAAGCAAGATAGAAGACAAGCTAACATTGCATAGAAGGAGTCGAGCTAAGCACACTTCTCGTAAATATGTTGGCTTAACTAGCTAAGTTAACC
This sequence comes from Lumnitzera littorea, assembly GCA_024138015.1. NCBI lineage: Eukaryota > Viridiplantae > Streptophyta > Magnoliopsida > Myrtales > Combretaceae > Lumnitzera > Lumnitzera littorea. Next base: position 56,190,071 of record JAMXBB010000003.1, on the reverse strand, counting down.
CGTCCACCTAATTCATGTCTAGCGATCTTAGAAGCTTACTTGATAAGCTATGGAAGACACGCATCCCATCTAATTGGTACCCACTACTTCCATATTGTTAGTGCCTCCTTTATGCAAAAATTAGTTATAGGACATTCTTTTAATTCATTGTAATTACGTTTACATTTTTACCCTTCACTCTCTTGATGTAACATAAATAATGCAACTTCTTATAGCCACAATACAATCATTGAATATATAATTTCTCTTAAACCCTAATTGTTAAGTCCTTTTCTTAATATCCAAACTAATAGGCAAAAAGAAAAGATGAGCCTTGGAAGAGGTCTTGCCGTAGTGTGTATAGGTTATTCAAGAATTATCAAAGAAAAGGAAATGGGTTAGGGCAAATTTAAGGGTAGGAAGGTTAAGCCAACGTAAGTTGTTCAGTGGATATGGTGCACCACTCAAACATTCATAGCTAATGCCTTGCTGGATGTGACTTACTAGTTTAAGACAAAGTGTTGCTCGCTACTTAACCTTGCTTAAAGGTTAATATGAGCTAGGATTTGGTTCTCGCAAAAAGAATGTCTCACAGAGGAAAAGGAAAAGACTATAATATCTTAGTAATTCAAATGGAAAATTTGATTACAACAGTCTTTATCATAGGTTATTAATACTTACCTTGCTAAGGTTACATTCTACCGTACATAATTACAAAAAAGGGAAAATTCTATGTTACAAAGTAAAGACAAAAAAGGGAAAATCTGTAAACATCTATAAAGGGGATAGTCATTGTCAGGTAATGGGAATGTTTATCTTGTAGGGAATGTTAGCAGTTTTAATTTTCTTATCTCCAACTCATGAAGAGTTGTTGAATACATGGCTTCCAAAGAGCAATTAGTAGATGTAGCGCATAACAAACTTTGAGGTAAAGAGATAAGGTCGGCACTTAGGTTGCTGTGGACTTGTGATAGTGAGTAGTCTGCAGGGCAATCGGTGCAATCGATACTAAGCTCATGGATAGCTCGACTTAACCTTTCTTGTATATGAAGGGGAAGCTAAACACATGATGGCTCGAGAGCATGGCCATATTAGTGCAACATAGTAGGTCGACTTCTTCTAGAGAGGGGAAATGGTTGAGAACCTAATAGACCATGTTAGCTAGCCTTCTTGCTCAGTATGGAGTGAGGGAACCTGTTTGCTAATTCCTGTCTTTCTAACTAGGTTGTTTAGGATTTAGGATAAAATCCTTAGAGTATCCTTCTGGTGCTTCTTCCTTTAGTACAAACGAACTTAAGTAGGCAATATTAGAGACATTAGAGACTCCATACCTTTTGAAAGCTTGAGCTTGTAGGAATTGTCATTGATCCTCTAAAGTACTTGGAAAGGACCTTCAGCTCAAGGTGAGAGCTTATTCTTTCTCTTATGTAGGAACCTTTCCTTGCTAAGGTGTAACCATATAAGATCTCTTGGTTGGAATAGCTTCCCTTTCCTCTATTTTTGACTACCTTAGGCTAATTTTTCGATCAATCAATTTAGTTGTTTGGTGACTTTTTTGTTGATATGTTGCAAGACTCTATCTCGATCTTTACCTTCTAGATCACCTTGCTCAACCTTAGGTATTAGGGTTTGATCAAGTGGTAACTTCAAGTTGAAACTACATAATACCTCAAATGGGGTCTTTCCTGTTGTGTTGTGGATAGACCTGTTGTAGGTGAATTTGAAAATAGGTAAGTAGATAGCCCGATCACCTTGGTTTCTTTCAACAATAGCTTGGAATAGAGATCCTAATGTCCTATCAATGACCTTTGTTTGACTATCTTTTAAGGATGGCATAATGTACTAAATTGCAACTTATTCCTAAGTCAGCACCATAGGGTCTTCCATAAATGGCTCAAGAATTTTGGGTCTCTATCAAACACTATACTCCTTGGGACTCAATGAATCTTGTCGCTTTCTTGCAAAAATGGAAAAGAAAAAGCCAAAGCATCATTAGTTTTGTGACAAGGCACAAAATATGTCATTTTGCTGAATCTATTGATCATGACCATCATAAAATCCTTCCCTCATGTTGTTCTTGGTAATCTAAGAGTGAAATCTATACTTAGATCCACCTATGGTTTGGTTAGCATAGGCAAATATATGGCCTTCTTATGCTTAGCTCGGTTCTTGGCCTCCTTACAGGTTACACATTGTTCAACAATTCTACGTCTACCCTTTAACATCCTCAGCCAGTAGAATCTTGATTTTAGTAGCTCATACTTCCTCTTTTCTCCAAAGTGGCTAAATAATCCTCTACTATGTGCCTCCTTAACAAGTAATTCTTATGCTAAATATTTCGGTATGCATAGTTTTCCAATATGGAAAAGGTATACTTTCTCCACAAAGTAGTCATCCAAGGTTCTCCTTTTATTGCACTAAGCTTAGATCAGCCCAAAATGTAGGTCTTGGAACTCAACCCATTTAATCTATCGCTTGGAGATTTTGGCTAGCTCTTCAAGTGTCTCAAAGTTTGATGATTAAAGTATATAACAAACTCCTTAGGAAATAGGTAATGTTGCTATGTTTGCAAAGCTCATATATGAGGAGTATAGTTCCATTTCATAGACAGAATAGTTCAAAGTAACTCCTTTTAGCTTCTCATTAAAATAAGCAATAGGCTAATAACCTTGCAATGGAAATGCTCTAATACAAATGCTTGATACATCATACTTTAGCTCAAAAATCCTGTTGAAATCAGGTAAGGATAGTACTAGGGTTGATATTAGTCTCTTCTTTAGCTCGACAAAGCTCTTTTCTTCCTTATCTCCCAATTGAAATTCAATATTCTTCTTAGTGAGCTCAATAAGAGGTACAATAATAGAACTTAAATCCTGAATGAACTTATGATAGAAAGAAGCTAAGCCATGAAAGTTATGCACATTAGTACGAGAGGTTAGAGTAGGCCATTCTACAATAGCATAGATATTTTCCTCATCTACTCTAAAGCCTACACCATTGATTACATACCCAAGAAATATGGCTTCCTCTTGGCAGAAACAACATTTTTGTAAATTACCAAATAGTTACTCTGGTTGGAGCACTTAAAAAACCATTTGGAGATGATTCACATGGTTAAGGTTAAACCTATACATTAGAATATCATTGAAATAGACCTCAAAAAATTTTCTTATTTGATTCCTTAGCACATGGTTCATCAATCTCATGAAGATCTTTAAGACGTTTGATAGGCCAAGTGACATCATAAGCTACTCATAAAACTTGTATCCTATCTTGAAGGTTGTTTTCCATTTATCCCCTTCTTATATGTAGATTTGACGGTATTCGAACATTAGATCCATCTCAAAAAATATCGTTGCACCATGCAACTTGCCCAACTTATCATTTGGTATGACAATTGGATATCTATACTCAATTGTGATTTTATTAACAACTCGGCTGTTTATGCACATCCTCTAACTTTTGTCCTTCTTAAGGACCAACATTATGGGCACTACACATGGACTCATACTCTCTTGATCATATCTCTCTATCAATTAGTTTGTTCACCTTCCTTTGTAGCTCAACGGCTTACTTAAGATTCATTTGATAAGCAGGTCGGTTTAGCAATGTAGCTCCTAGTTGCAAGTCAATCCCATGCCCTATTCCTTACTTCGGTTGTAATCCTTTTGGTAACTTTTAAGGAATAAATCAACAAACTTGTCAAACAATTTCTTGACCTCTTCAAGTAGGTCGGCTTACTTTTGTAGTTCTAAATATCTTTGTATTAGCAAAAGGTCAGCTCATCAAACTTCATAGCCTCTCTCAGTTCAGATTGGCTCATTACCAATGCCTTCCCAGTTTGTTGGTTCAACTTGGATTGCATATTACTAACTTAGTTAGGTGTTATAGGGAAAAGTGTAATGGATTGATCATCTTTCTCAAATGTGTAGGTATTTTTATAGCCATCATGTAGAACTCTTTTGTTGAACAACTGAGAGTAGCCAAGTAGAACATGCAAAGCACAAATTGATAGCACATCGCATAATATTTCATCCTTGTAACTCCTAATAGAGATTGGCAACTACACTTATTTTGTAACATGCAACGACCCCTTTTCATTTAGGTAATGTAGTTTGTAAGGCTTTAGGAGTAGCCAGTTTAATTGCTCAACTAATCTCACGGATGCAACATCCATATAACTACTATTATCAATAATTAAAGTACAACTGATCTCTTACCTTATAGGTAGTATGGAAAAATTTCTCTTTTTGTTCATCTTGTTGATTATGCTCCACACTTAAAGTTCGGCGGATAACTAGTCTTAGTATGTCCCTTTCCCTTGGATAAATGTTATCTCTCACAATTTCTACCTTCACTTCCTCTTCCATTTCTTCTACAAATTCAATAACATATTTCTTAATACTATACATTTCAAAGGTTGGGACTTCACCCTTAATTACCATAGTTTATCAGTTTGGACATTAGGGAGCCATATGTCCAAAACCCTTACATTTAAAGTAATTTATCTCTCTTGTCTTTCTTCCTGAGGTTTGCCCCTGTTCAAATTCCTTCTCTTTCCCTCCTTACTCTAAACCTCACTCCTTTTATACGCTATATTTTTCCTTCCATTTTGCTTAGCACTTAACTATCAGGCTTCCTGTTGTTCCTTTAGGTAAGTGTATAGATTGAATAGGTCCAGAAGATGAAGCTTGATAAGGTCGACTCTTTCTTTGTCTATCAACTCATTAGGCAACCTTAATGGCTTCCTTGAGGGTATGAAAGAATTATACCTCCATGGTGTCTCTAAGTTCATGTCTTAGACCACTAACAAATTTAGAAACAATTTGGGCTTCGAGCTCATCTATTTTGCACTTGATCATCAATGTTTGGAACTCTTGCACATATTCATTAATAGATCGGTTCTCTTGCATTAGCTCCTACAACTTACCAAAAGTATCTTGATAATAGGAATAATGAATCTGCCTCACATAACCCTCTTCATTTCTTCTTATATCCTCACAATTCGTTTTTCATCCCTTCTTCACATCAATTGCAATTTCTTCTACCATATGCAAGCATACCCAATGAATTCTAAGGTGACAAGCCTTACCTTATCCTCCTTAACATACTAGTAAAATCAAATAGCTTTTCCACTTGCTCCTCCCCATATAAGTACTCATCAGCACTACCATTCTCTAACTAGCTCAGAATTTCAATTCTAACATTGTTAATACTTTTGGGAGCTTAGACTCCATGTCCTTCTTTGTAGTTGTTCTTATCAAACTCCTCATTAATTTCCTCTACTTCATCAAGATTGATCCTTTGATGAGCAAGATGATCTACTCTTCCTTGAGAGTGTTGAGTAGGGTACACAGCTCAATTAGATCAACCTTAGGGCATTCTATCTAGTCTCACATTGGCATCACAAAACTCTTCATCCTTCCATTAGATCTTCGTTCAACACCTTCAACTCGTGTATTATGAGTTGGATAGACTTCTCTTTTACATGGAGCATCGGTATGAGCTTAGTTAACCGCATAGTTAGCTAGGTCTTCAATAAGGATGTTCTCATCAAATTGCTAACAACTTAGCCAGCAATTCAACGAGCTCCTCCTACGAGAGTTATGACATTTCCTTCCATTGCAGTTAACATGTTCTTTAATAGCTTTGTAAGGCTATCCATCTACTCATCGTTGGACCTTGAGGTTTGATCCGCTCATTGTCCTCTTCCTAAAGTGTCATTTTCAATGTCTTCGACTACTAAATTGACACTAAGATCTATCATCTTTTTGTTGATAGCCAATACAACACTACATTTGGACACCTAATAGTCTAGTAACCATAGATCATGACCGTACAGTTGGATCACGATCTTACACTTGGCCAAAAATTCTTTAGGCTTCAATTGAAAATTGAGGATGCGAGTTTCATAGCTAAAGAACACAACCGTAGAGATTAATTATGATCTTCCTTTTCACTTAATTCTTTGACTAATTCTCTCTAGCACTTACACCTTAAGTCATTTTTCAAAAAAATGAAAATTCCTTTAAAAATCACCTAAATTCTCATGTTTTCTCCTTATTGCTTCATCTAAGTCCTCAAATTGGGAAATGACTCAAATCAACTGGTAAAATCATCGAAATTAAATCAAAATAACATAAGAGATAAGTGTAAAATTACACTGATAAAATCTCCTACACTTAAATTGCTTGTCATCAAGAATATTAATCAATCCTTAATGAGGATTGAGAAAAAAAGACAAGATCTTCCAAATCAACCTACTATTATTTAGGAATTTAGAAAAAAATTGTCTTAACCCTATCATACAATAAAAGTCAATGCATCCCTCATTACTAGTAACTTGTATGATCTTCTCCCTTTGCACTTTTCAATGCAACTTAGAAATAAATATTATAATTTAATGGCTAATTCCTATATACCAACGTTTAAACATGCAATTTAACTAAGGATTCTCTCATGAATTAGTTTCATTTTATATAATTGGGTTGAAACCATACATAACTCCCTTACATTTAGTAAGGATGTATACAAATCTCTCCTCAATTTCGCTAAGCACCATAATCAAGGGTAAATACATGTTGTATCTACTCATTCCCCTAACATACATTCTTGTTGATAGGCTATTTATTTCAATCAATTACTGAAGCTTATTAGCTATGAGAAGTTACCATGCTTTTTTAAGGGACTAAGGTCGATCCTTACTAAGTTAGCCATTTTTTTTAATTTTATATTGATAGCAAGAAAGAATCTTGCTCTTCTAATAAACTAAGGCCAATTTATACTCATTTTTTCTTTTTATTATCTTTTCTTTTCTAGCAGATTGGTAGTTCAAAAGAGTTTCACTCTTCTAAGGGACCATACCAATCATTTTGTATCATATTATTCTTATTTACACCTTTAGTAATTTAAGATTCTTAAAGGAAATTGTAAGGGACAAGTTTCATTTACTTATTTCTTAGGATTATATAGCTTTAAAAATCAAAAAGGGATAAGCATGTATCTAAGTAAACTTCATAAGTAACATATAACTAATGATTAATCACAATTTTGACTAGTTGATGCCTTGGAATCCTAAGCTAAACAACATGAAACTTTTACTTTACAAGAATTCCACTATTCAAATCTAGTAACGTATACAATGTGCAATAGTGACATAGGAAAAACTAGATACAAGCATTATTTACTATTAAAATGGGATTGCAAACTTAAAATAAAATTGGTGTTAAAAGTTAACATGTTGATTTCCTAAGTAATGGTATACTTCTGCCCTACACTTAATTTAGCACATTATCCTTAATGTACTTTATTCTAGATCATATGAAAAATAAACGTGCACAAGAATAAATAATTAAAGTATAGTGGAGAAGAAAATATTAGGGAAAAAAATACTTCCTGAATGAGTTGGATTTGTGTGAATGTCCATGAGAATTTGTCTTGAATGATTTCAATTTGTTAGCTTAAAAGAGATCTAAACAAATAAACTAAAAATAAAAGATAAGAGCTTATGCGACAAAAAAGAAAGTTTCATCATTTTATTGATAGAATAGGACTTGGACATTAACTAAGATATTAAAAGCATGAAAATTAAAAGTTGCAACTAGGTTCAACTTATTTAAACTAAACACTAAACATACAAATTGAAATTTAATAACTAAACAATTTGACACAAAATATCTTGAAAAAAATCTAAGTTTTCTTTATTGATCTCATCTTCAGATTCAATGTTGATAAAGTCATTTTTCTCATTGCCCTTAGATATCGCCTCCTCTTCATCATCCCCCTAGTTCATCCTCCTTGTCACATTTATTAATTTATCATCCATAAGTAGAGGAATTTTCATCTTCACTTGATCAGTGAGGTTGTTATAAACTCCATCATCCTTATTTGGTACCTAAACAATCTTTTAAGAGATTGTTAAAAAATTTCATCAGAAGTAACTAAGTTTTGTACTTCCGCCTTTAACTTCTTAACTTCTTGCATTAAAATATCTTGGTTATTGGAGTTATTTTGATTCTTTTCTTTTAGAGGGTGTCTTTTCAATGTCATCTAGGAGAAGTCTCATCTGATGAAAAATAGATAGAGACATAGGAGTAACATCTCTAATAATGGTCGACTATAGGATATCAACAAGGAGCTTAAGTTGCTTAGCTAGGATCATCTCATATGGTCTATATCCTGTTTGGTTTACTTTGGTATTAGTTGCCTGGCATGATACGAATTTGTAGATGAATACATAAACCCAATATCACGCGTAACCAAAGGGGATAGGTCCGAGTCGTAAGATAGCTTGAAAAGTAAATGATAGTTAAGGGATGAGTAGGGGTTCTTGTGCACCAACAATGGATAGGATGTACCAATGCATCATATGAGCTCGGGTTACACTTAATATGATGTACAAGTATGGCTGAAGGTCACTTGCTACTAGTCCATGCTTGAATAGGCTAGATAAGAGTAGCTTAAGAGTAAGCAAAAAGGACACTTAGCTCGAGAAGGAGTAAAAAGTTTAGTATATTCTTCTATATATATTCCTTACGGCTATTACATTATGCGAGTATTTATAGTACCCTATTAGGGTAAGTTCTAAGTTATAGAAAATTACAAAAATGGATCCCTACTTGCTAGCAAAAGGAGAATAATTTACAAGGAAAGCATGAAATCATGCATAAAGAACGTCCTCTGTTAGAAAGGACAATACGGATGTCAAAAAAGATAGCATGCCCATTTCATTTAGTTAATGATCTCGACAACATTGTGAGCTAGAGCTTCTGATTAGCTTTATTCGGTGTCGATAGCTTGGTACCTTGATTGCTAGGGCTAGACTGGGGTTGGCTCAAGGATGGCTCACATTCGAGTCAGCCTTGGATGGTCAACTTTTGATAATTGTCAGCTTGGCCTTGGCACTATGGAGATTGCTATTTTGCTGTTTTAGCGCTTGGACGGAGTGCTTCAGAGGGGTTAGCTCCATGTGTTAGTTGATCACCTTGGTAGCTTCTTAGAGGGTATAGGGAACAAAGTAGCTTGGCTGTTCAGATTAAGATAAACAATGCTCCTTAGTGTTTAACTCACCTTGAACAGCTCGATGAACCATTTGAGAAAGCTTTCGGGCTCGGGAGCGCGTGATTGGTCCTTAATCCCTATCATACCCTTTAGGTTGTTTGAGATTTAGGTTCAAATCTGGTTTAGCTTTAGGTAGCTTGTCCTTAGGAGTGTAAGGTTGGAGATTGGTAATGTCGAAGGAGTTTGAGGCTCCATATCCTTTAGGTAATTCAATCCTATAAGCATTATGATTGATCTTTTCAAGCACTTTGAAAGGTTCGTCAACTTTAGAAGATAACTTGCTCTTCTTTAAGTTTGGGAACCGTTCCTTGCTAAGATGGATCTAAACTAAATTACATAGTTGAAATTCTCTCTTTCTTCATCTTTGGCTTCGCTTCTAAAGCTTAATATTAGCTCAACCCAATTGCTTTACAACTTTCTGGTGCATGGCTTTGATGGCCTCAACTTTTTAATGGTTGGCTGATCATCATCAAACATCGGCTGGGTGCTTGGTCTAATGGCAGTTCAGGGTTGAACCTATAGGCAACCTCAAATGGAGACATGCTTGTTACATTGTAGGCGGTCCTGTTGTAGGCGAACTCAATGATTGGTAATCATAGATCCAAGTCGACCTTATTTCATCCGACAGCAACCCACAGCAAAGTTCCCGTGGTTCTATTAACAACTTTAGTTTTTCCATTGGTTTGTGGGTGGCAGGACATGTTGTACAACAACTTGGTTCCCATTCGCCTCTACAAAGTCCTCCGAAAGTAACTCATGAACTTTAGGTCTCGGTTTGACACAAAGGTTTTAGGAATTCCATATAGCTTGATTACTTCTTGCAAGAAAAGAAAAGAGATAACCGAAGCGTTGTTAGTTTTGGAATAAGGCACGAAATGTGCCATCTTACTAAATCGATCTACAACCACTATGATGGAGTCCTTCCTTTGGGATGTCCTTAACAATCCTAACATGAAGTCCACACTCAGCTCAGACCATGGTTTGGTTGGGATTGGTAAGGGTTAGCATGTTCTTGCTTAGCTCGACTCTTCACCTTTCAGTAGGTCGCACACATTTCCAGTATAGATTAGACATATTTGTTCATCCTAAGCCAAAAGAATATAAAGGATAGTACCTCATAAGTTTGGCGTTAGCCAGAGTGTCGTATTAATCCCCCTCTATATACCTCGCGCACTAGCAGTTCTCTCGTGGAATAGGTTGGGATACATTGCCTTCTCTTCCTAAATAAGTATCCGTCCTCCCTATGATAATCATCCAGTGTCCGTCCTTCCTCACATCAGGCATGGATGGGACCAAAGTGTAGATCCTTAGCATATAGATTCTTTATGGTTGAAAAACTAAGTAGCCTTGTTTTTAGTTAGGTTAGGAGGGTATGTCGTTTTGATAAGGCATCAACCACTACATTGTTTCTTCCATTCTTGTATTTTACAACATAAGAAAAACCCTTCATGAACTCAATTCACTTGGCTTGCCTCTAAGACAACTTTAGTTGGCTCTTTAGATATCTCAAGGATTTATGATTGGTGTAGATCATAAATTCTTTAGGCAGCAAATAGTGTTGCCATATTGTTAAGGATTGGATTAAGTAGTAAAACTCCTTATCGTAGACGGAATAGTTGAGTATGGCTCTTCAAAGTTTCTCGTTAAAGTAAGCAATAGGTTGGCCTTCTTACATTGGTATAGTACCTATGCCTTGTCTGGATGCATCATACTCTACCTCAAATACCTTATTAAAGCTCGACAGAGCTAAGACGGGGGCCGAAGTTAGCCTTTCTTTTAGTTCCTCAAAACTCCTCTTCTCTTTCTCTCCCCATTTGAACTCAATACTTTTCTTTGATAATTTAGTAAGTGAGGTTACAATCGTACTAAAATTCTTTATGAATCGGTGATAGGATGATGCTAGGCCATGGAAACTTCTCACATTCGCGGAACAGGTCAGTTTAGGCCATTCTATGATCGCTCTTACCTTCTCATCATCGACTTGGATGCCACCTTTACTCACAACAAAACCCAAGAAGATCACCTTGGAATGGCAAAAGTCGCACTTCTTCAAATTGGCGTAGAGCTGTTTAGCTCGGAGTTTTGAAAACACTTGTTGGAGATGCTCTTAGTGAGTCTTTAGGTCAGGACTGTACACTAGAATGTTATCAAAATAAACTGTGACAAACCTTCCTAATAATTCTTGAAGCATATGATTCATAAGGCACATGAATGTGCTCAATGCATTAGACAGTCCAAATGGCATTACAAGCCATCTGTACAAACCATTTGTATAAACTATGTCGTGTCTTGAATGCAGTTTTCCACTCATCACCTTCACGCATTCGAATCTTATGGTACCTAGCTTTAAGGTTGATCTTGAAAACACTCTTACTCTACTTAATTCATTTAGCATGTCATCAAGCCTAGGTATGGGATACTTGTACTTAATGGTGATTCGATTAATCGCTCAGCTATCCATACACATCCTTTAAGACCTATCTTTCTTTGGTACTAATAAGGCTGACACAATACAGGGGCTTAGAGACTTACACATATACCCCTTCTTCAATAGCTCATCTACTTGCCTCTGTAGTTCGGCGGCTTGTTTAGGATTCAGCCTGTAGGTAGGCTTGTTTAGCAGTGTGGCTCCTGGTTATAGGTCAATTGCATGCATGATGCCTTGGTTTGGGGGTAGACCGTTTGATAGCTCCTCCAAAAACAAATCAGCAAATTCCTCTAGTAAGGCTTTTACTTCGATCGGCAACTCTTCCTCCTTAGGACTCATCTTTAGAGGTCTTTTGACAATCAGATAGGTCAATCCTTCCAACTCCATTTCTCTTTTCAATTCTGCTTAGGTCAATACCAAAGCCTCTTTCTTCAAGGTTCGACCAAGTTGGGATTGCATGACCTTTACCTGCTCGGTAGTCATAAGATTCAATTTCAACCTTCTTCCTTCTTACTCCATAGAACATGTGTTCCTCTTTTTGTCATATATAACTGCTTGATCAAACATCTATGGTCATTTAAGTAAAATGTGGGATGTACTCATAGGTAGCACATCATAGAGCACTTCATTTTGATATTTGCCAATGCAAATTGGCATAGATACCTACTTGTTCACTATAGGGCCCCTTCTTCAATAAGCTAATGAAGCTCATAAGGTTTCAAGTAGGGCATAGTTAGCAATTTCAGTTGTTGAACCACAAATGCAGAGGCTACATTGGTGTAGCTCCCACCATCAATGATTAGCGTGCATAATGATTCACTCACCTTGCATCCAATATGGAAGAGATTCTCTCTTTATTTATCTTCAAGCAAAGGATTAACACTCATTGTCCTCTTCAACATTAGAGCGGACGACATAAAGTTCCATTACTTACTGTAGATAACTTCTTCCCCAGACAACTTGGTTTGTCCATCCTCCTTCAACTCCTTTACTTCCTCATTAGTACTATTGACCTCAATGGTCAGCATCTCGCCTCGATTCACCATTGTTCACCTGTTCAGACACTAAGCGCCTATGTGTCTAAATCCTTGGCATTTGAAATGCTTAATATCACTAGTCTTTCTCCCGAAACTCTAGCCCTTCTCAAACTTCCTCGAGAGCTTCTTCTCCTCGGCTTGGGTGGTCAAAACAGGTCGGGTCTCAACAACCTTACTTGGTTCTGTTTACATTGGTCTTCTTGGAACAGTTCAACTGCTGGCTGGTCGGCTAATAAGGGTTTGAAATCTTCTTGTTTGGTGCCTTTCTATCCTTTGGGTGGCTTGGATTGCATTATTAAGTGTTCTAAGATCTAGGGTTTTTAAGACATCCCTCATCTCATACTTCAACTCGTTAATGAATCGAGATATAGTTTGGTCTTCTAGCTTTACGACTTCACATCGGATCATTAACATTTGGAATTCCTTAACATAAGCATTCACATTCGATCCTCCTTGTCTCAGTTCTTACAGTCTCTTGAAGGCATCCTATAGATAATAGCTTGGCATAAACCTTTTCCGCATAACTCTCTTCATTTCATCCCAACTCTTAATCTCTCGTTCTCCTTCCCTTCTTCTAGTGGCTTGCAAGTTCTTCCACTATAAGGCGACATAACCAGTGAACTCTAACATAGCAAGTCTAACTTTTGCATTATTAGGTACTTCATAGCATTCAAACTACTTTTCAATCTTATCTACCCAATCTAGGTAGTCCTCAACATCACCACTTCTAGAAAAATTTAGAATACGCATCCTTAATCCTTCAACTCTAGGGGCTCGTGCATTTCTTTCCCCAGGCTTGTAGTACTCCTCTGCCTTATCATCTCCTTGTGCTTCCTCCTCAATCTCTTTAAGTGCTAGTCTTTATCTAGCATCCCGACTAACTCCTTCAACTCAAGGTAGTTGAGTTAGGGCATTAACTCAGCTAAACTAACCTTTGCCTCACTGCTGCTACTTATGTCCTCTAGTAGGGCTATTTCTAGCTCATTACTAATCTTCTTGCATTATAGTCACCAAACTAACTACCAAATTGGTAAGCCTATCCAATCGATCATCTACTAACTGAGGTGTGAAGCTTCCTTCTTACCCTTGGCTATGTTGAGTACCACTTTCTTGGTTTCCTAAAGTTCCTTGAACACTTAAGTTTGACATTGATGATACTTCACAACAACAATCAAATAAGCAATCAACCATACTCTGTTTTGCGTATTGAAAATAGGGAAAAATAGACTATAAGGCACTTTTTAGCTACTAAACTCCAATGTGAAAATAGAACCTCTATCTTATGAGAGTAGTGACAAACCACTCAAGGAACACAGTGGTAGAATTCAGCTTCGAATGTAGCTAAGCTCTAATACTAAGTGATAGGATTCGTAGATGAACATATAAACCCAATATCATGCGTAACCAAAAGGGGTGGGTCCAAGCTGCGAGATGGCTTAAAAAGTAAATGATAGTCAAGGGATGTGCAGGGTTTCCCATACGCCGACGATGGATATGATGCACCAATGGCTCACATGAGCTCAGGTCACACTTGATGTGACGCATAAGTATGGTTAGAGGTCACTTACCACTAGTCCACGCTCAAATAGGCTAGATAAGAATGGCTCAAGAGTAAGGAAAAAGGGCACTTAGTTGAGAGAGGGTAAAAAGTTCATTGTATTCTTCTGTATATATATATTTCTTGCGGCTATTACATTATGTGAGTATTTATAGTAGCCTGTTAAGGTAAGTTCTAAGTTATAGAAGATTACAAAAATGGATCCCTACTTGCTAGCAAAAGGAGAATAATTTACAAGGAAAGCATGAAATCATGCATAAAGAATGCCCTTTTTAAAAAGGACAATGTGTGCACATTTCACTCAGTTTATCATCCTGACAACACTGTAAGCTAAGTAAGGGTAGGCCTCTGATAAGGTTTGTTTGTCGTCGACAGTGTAATACCCTGACTACTGGGGCTAGACTGGGGTTGGCTTAAGGATGGCTCACATTTGGGTCGGCCTTGGATGGTTGGCTCTTGACAGTTGTTAGCTCGACCTCAATACTGTAGGATTGTTGTTTTCCTGTTTTGACACTTGAACCGAAGTGCTTTGTAGGGTTCAGCTTTGTGTGTCGGTTGATCACCTCAATAGCTTCTTGAACGGTGTGGAGAGCAAAATAGCTCGGTAGTTTAGACTAAGATAAACACTGCTTCTCAGTGTTTAACTCACCTCAAATAGCTCGACAAACCATCTAAGAGAGCCCTCAAGCTTAGGAGTGCATGATCAGTCCTTGATACCTATCGTAGTATCTCATGGAAAAGGTGAAGGCTTTGAGTAAGTTAATCACATAAGCTTCAATAAGGCTGTAGAGGTAGAATATCCTTTGCATGGCCATGACACTGTTGCTTTTCCTTCTCTAGCTAATGGCATGGGTGAGTAACCAATGGAGGACTCAATGTGTTGGGTTTTTAAGGTAAGATCTAATGATAGTGGGATTTTGTCCCTAATTATAGCTTAGCACATTACTTGCCAAGCTAACCAGCCTTACCGAGGTCGACAATGTGACTTATTTCGACAACCTAGGAGAATTTAGGCCTAGCTAATCCAATGGGCTAGAGAGCTTGCCTTGTTCATTTAAGCACTTTGAATTTGAAAAGTGGTCAGGATAGTTAAGCATCTGCCTATCCTAACTACATAACTACCTAAAACTCCATGTCTTTAGGCATGTGCTTAAATTAAGAAGTTACCACTTGGTTCATTATCAAGGCTTCCTATTACTACAATAATTGGATAAATGCTTATAAATATGGAGACATCGATATTGTAAGGACTCTTCATACTCTTTGAACATTTACTCACTTATTCTCTTACTCTCCTTCATACTAACTTATGTTAGCGTCCCTGCTATGACTAGTTGATAGTTTACAATTAAAAGAGTCCTTTTCTAGAAATTTTGGCAAAAGTAATATTACGAAATGTCAAACTATTTCAATTTGAAATGTATGATGGAATAAAGAACCTGGAGGATCATCTTGAGTACTATCACACCCTTACAAAATTGCATAGCTTAAGTGACACCGTAGCATGCTAAGCATTGCCTTCCATTTTAAGGAATGCCGTAAGCACCTAGTTTAAACATTTGAAGTCAAATACTATTACATGCTTTGAGGATTTGGCAAAGGTGCTCTTGAAACACTTCCTTATAAGTAAACTCTTAGTTAAGGATTCATTTGTCCTTAACACTATTAAACAGAGGTCTAATGAGTCCATCAATTATTATCTAGCTTGGTTTATGGCCGAGATGGTCTAGATCTTAGAGTTAGACATGAGCATTGCCCTTAACATTGTGACTGATGGAGTTAAGTTGCATGAAGATTTCTTTAAATCTCTAGCTAAAAATAAGACAAAGATGTTCACAAAATTTAAGGCTAAAGCCACCTCTTACATTCAATAAGAGGACAGTATTAAGCCCCAGTGTAAGGCTGATAAAAATAGAGGTAATCGAAAGAATGATAAAAACAACAAAATTTTGAAGGATTGACATAGTGTACGTAATGGCCAGTTCTTGGAAGGTGGTAGTGGTGAAAGGAAAAGGTCGTGTATTCTAAACTATTCATTTCACACCCCCCTTAACCATCCAATATATGACATATTATGGAAGCATGAACTTAGAGGGTGTGTTAATGACTTAAATGTATGAGAGGAAATTCATCGTATAGGAATTCAAACAATTATTGCGATTTCATCATGATAGAGTAATGCATCTTCGGGGTCGTATACACAAAAAGGCACCACAATGAGCAAGAATAAGAAAATAAAATGGGGGTCTAACTGGATATGATGCACCACCAAGATCCTACACAACCTACAATTCACAAGATATGACGTACTGGTTTAAACTGAAGGGTCACTCGCTATTACTCCTTATTAAAGGGAATAAGTAAGAGTTAGAAAGTAATGATAACACTATGGTTGCTAAAAAAATGCTTGAATAATTTGATATTGATTAGTTTGATTCTTGCATACAAGAAAATAGAGGTTTATATACCCATCTACTAAGGTTACTTTACATGTGTGAAAAGACAAAAGGGTATTTTACAATTAGGTTATAAAAAACATACTAAAAAGGGTAAAAAGGGCAAAAATTATCCAGTATAAAAAAGAAAGAATCATTCTAGAATATTGTGTCAGAAGACACAAGTTGCTTGGTGGCTTGACATTAGGAAGGGACATTAGGAATATGATACAAGGCTAGCGGAAGCAGGATATCATTTGTAGTTAGGGGCAGACTTAGTTTGAAATAGGTTGGGGACCAATTAGTTCTTTTGAAGAGAAGTTCATTCGATTCGGTGTTAGATGCTGGTAGTTGGATTGAAAGCTCGCCTTGACTATTCTTAAGCTATCTTCTAGGATAAAGCATCGCTACTAGATAGGGGTGGATCTAACACAAGTAAGGATCTAATAGTCAGCTCGGTAGGAAACCAGCTCAGAATAGGAATCCGCATCTCGGCTATGGCTTAGAGCTAGTATCCTCCGAGTGAGTTCTTGGAGTGCTCTAGCTCGACTATCCGTGATCAACCCAAGGGATTGATTCCTATCATTTACCTGGGGTTTGGAAAGATTTGTCTTCAAATCTGGAGTGGTCTCTAGTCTTTCTTCTAAGGTACTCGTAGGGTCTTCTATTACTTGGAGAGAAATTAAGTCAAACATATTGAAGATGGAAGAAACACCATAGTCATTAAGTAACTCGATTAGGTAGGCATTGCAGTTGATCTTCTTTAGGACCTTGAATGAGCCATCAGCTTAAGGAGATAGTTTGCTATGTCTCAAGTGTGAGAATCGCTCACGGTTGAGGTGAATCCACGCTAAGTCTCTTAGTTGGAAAGAAAAAGTTCAACAGCCTTGACTACCAATCTCTTGTTGTCTTTGATTAAACTTAGCGATCTTCTTAGTTACAAACTCATGTAACACTTGTAATTCTTGGGCTCGGTCAACTTCGGATTGACTCTCTTTAGCAATTGTTGGGGTGCTAATCATATCTAGGGGAATTATCAAATTAAGGCCATAAAAAACCTTAAATGGAGTCTTCCTAGTGGTTCTATAGACAGTCCAATTGTATGCAAACTCTATAACTAGTAGGCACAAATCCTAATCCCTTAAGTTCTTTTCCACAACAGCTCAGAGTAGATTGTCTAGTCTCCTGTTCATTGCTTCAATCTGGCCATCATTTTAAGGGTGGCTACTGGAGCTAAATACAAGTTTAATTCCAAGTCTTCTCCAAAGAGTTTTTTAAAAATATCTTAAGAATTCGTATCTCGATCTGAGACAATAGTCTTTGGTACCCTATGTCGTCAGACAGCTTTATGCAAAAGCAAATAAGCAATATATAGAGCATCGTTAGTTTAATAGCATGGGATGAAGTGTGCCATTTTGTTGAAGCGGTCTACGATAACAAATATAGAATCTTTTCCATTGGATGTCGGGGGTAACCCTAGGATAAAGTCCATACCAAGGTTGGCCTAAAGTAAGGCTGGCTTTAGGAAGGGCATGTACTCTCCATGGGGCTCTCTCTTCCCATTAGCTCGCTTGCACATCTCACAACAACCAACTACCTTATAGATATTCTCAGCCAAACCAGGCCAATAGAAGTTTTCCCTTAATAGATTGGCTATCTTGGTTTCCTTGAAATGACTAGATAATCCTCCGCTATGAGCTTCCCTGACTAATAACTTACATGTAGAGTAGTTTGGAATGCATAGCTTGCGGTCCTTAAACAGATAGCCGTCCTTAAGATAATATCCTCCAACAACTATTCCTTTTCGGCACTATTCAACAATGGGACCAAAGTAGGGGTCATTAGCATATTGCTTAGTGATGAGTGAGAATCTCAATAATTTTTTCTACAAAGTGGTTAGCAAAGTTTGCCATTGTGACAGAGTGACAACAACCACATTCGTGCTTCCCTTCTTGAGCTAAATGACATACAAGAACCCTTCCATAAACTCCAATCACTTAGCTTGTCTCTTTGAGAGTTTGTTTTGACTCCTAAGATGCTTCAATGATTCGTGGTTAATGTAAATAACAAACTCTCGAGGTAGCAGATAGTGTTGCCAAATAGTAAGAGCTTGGAAAAGAGAGTACAACTCCTTCTCATACATAGAATAATTCAGGGCAGGACTATTAAGTTTCTCATGGTGGTAAGTGATGGGTCGTTGTTCTTGCATCAAGACAGCACCAATTCCAACTCCCAATGCATTACATTCTAATTGGAAGGGCTTGTTAAAATCTGGTAGTGACAGGATAGGTACTGAGGTGAACTTTTCCTTGATCCCTTTAAAGCTTTGTTCAACTTGGTTGTTCCACTTGTCCTTTACTCTTCTTTGTTAGCTCGCTCAATAGGGCAGCTATTGTATTGAAGTCCTTAATAAATCATTTATAGAAAGAAGCTAGGCTATGAAAACTTCAGACCTCAGTGACATTCTTTAGCGTCGGCCATTCTAGAATAGCTTAGATCTTTTCCTCATTTACTTGGATTCCTTCCCCTAATACTACATACCCTAGCAAAACCACCTCATTTTAGTAGAACGTATACTTTTTTACAATCCCATACTACTTAGTTTGCAAAATATCAAATACGTCATCGAGATGTTGAACATGGCAGCTCAGGTCAGCACTATATACCACTATGTCATCAAAATACACAACCACATATCTTCCAATTAGAGGGCACAACACATGATTCATTAACCTCATGAATGTGCTCAATGCATTGGTAAGTTCGAATGGCATAACCAACCATTCATAGAGTCCGTGCCTAGTTTTGAAGGCAGTCTTCCACTCATCTCCTAGTCTTATACGAATTTGGTGGTAGCCACTTCGTAGATCAATTTTTGAAAACATTTTGGCACCATGAAGCTCATTTAGCATATTATCGAGCCTTGATATTGGATATTTGTACTTGATAGTGATTTGCTTAAACTATATATAAAAATATCGCGAATACTCTAGCAAGTATACTGGGTCAGAATCAAGTAATAAAAGAGTGAGTAAGGTTGTCGATCCCTCAAGGACTAAGAAATTACTAATCTTATGATAGATCTCATCAATTTTCAGGCAATCAAAATTGAATTGTAAATTAGCTAATCTAATAATTATCCTAAAATTGTCCAAAAGAAAATCACGAGAATATATCTAAAAAGAAGCAATCAATTGAGAATGTAGGAAAAATAGAATCCACCCTAGTTGTACAAATCAAATTGTCGTCATGTTATATGAATTAATAGCTATACAATCATTTAAATGAAATTATCAATCCTTAAAACTTAAGGATTTAATCCTCTAATTAATCGGTTAACTTCCGTATCTCCAATTAATAGTGGACTTTAAATTATAATCATACATCTCCTGATGATATGATCGTCTAATGTCTTAAATCAATTATCCCTAATGTCTTAGTGAATAATTAACTCGAAACATTGCATTAAACCCTAAATAATTTCTAATTAATCTAATTAACGTTACTCCTGCATTTGCTAATCCGTTTCATCAAGAATTTCTAACAAACCCTATATCAACTCTTGTATCAATAGTGTTTCTAACAATTATAACCAATGCGATAATTATAATTAAAATCATAGAAATTACAATCATAAATCATCCATACATCTATTAACCCTATAACATGAATACAATTATCATCTCAGCTATTTAGGGTTTCATCAATTTCCCACAAATTAAACTTAGCTAGCCATGGAAATTAAAATAAAAGCATAGATAAGAATTGAATTTGTAAGGAAGTTCATGATTAGAAATAAGAACAAATCATAGAATTGCATAAATATAAATAGAATAGAAATCACTAATTTTGTAATTATGATGAATAAACTTCAATTGCAAACTCCAAAGATGATCTCCAAAGCAAAAGTGAAGTCTTCTCAATGATCTACGAAATTCTAAAGAAAAACTCTTCAAAATTATCTACTAATTGCTTCTAAGACTCTCTAATTCTAAAGAAGATGAAAAAGTCCATCTAAATACCAATAACACGTCTATTTATAAAGAAAACTGGGGTTATCTATCGAATGGATCTTTTTCATTGAAGGCCGGCCATGAAGTCTGGTGGTGTAGAACTCCAAAGCTATTGGTGTAGAGTGTAGCCGGCCTAAGGCTGGCTGCCTTCAATTCTTAAGTGTGGTAGATCGATTCAGGCTTCATTCGTTTGTGTAAAACCCTTCTAAATTGATCTTATTTCTACTCTAAATCCTCCAAGACCTGAAATGTCCAAATGAAAATCCTTAAGTACCATTTCTCAATGATTTCTATAAAATCAATAATAATTCTATCTAATTCACACATTAAAATATGAGTAAAATATGCCTTTATCAAATAGTAATTCGATTGATTGCTCGGCTATCGATGTACATTTGCCATGAACCATCTTTCTTTAGAACGAATAGAGCTGGTACCGTGCAAGGGTTGATGCTCTCCCTTACATATCCTCACTCTTTGAGCTCATCTACCTGTTTTTTTAGCTCGGTAGCTTGGTCAGGGTTGATCCTATATGCAAGCTGGTTTAGTAAAGCAACTGTGAACCCCTAAAATTTTCAACCTAGCCTTAGTAATAGACTCAACTATGATAGATTATTTAGGAGTCGACAAGGCTAATGAAAGTGAAAACCCTAAAAGAATTACTCAATCGCGTAAAGAATTTTTCTACCCTAAATGTTTCTAAATGCTAAAGATTTTATTCAAAAGTGATAGAAACCCTAAAAATGATTATCTTAAAGACACATGTGCACTAATTTAACATGA
Source organism: Lumnitzera littorea (assembly GCA_024138015.1). Taxonomy (NCBI): domain Eukaryota; kingdom Viridiplantae; phylum Streptophyta; class Magnoliopsida; order Myrtales; family Combretaceae; genus Lumnitzera; species Lumnitzera littorea. The sequence goes on along the minus strand of JAMXBB010000003.1, from coordinate 56,168,778 downwards.
TATACCCTAAAACCCTAATTGATAATATAATGCTTATCCTTTTGTCCAATTCACTAGTAAAGGGTTAGAGATGACCCTTAAGCATACTTATATGCTTTGAATCCTTAAGTGATCCATTAGAAATTAAGATAATGAGTCATAGATTATATTCACTTCTTAAGTAAGTGATTAAGATAGTTTCACTTGGAGTTAGAGTAATAGTTGAAGATTAGGTTTATGTAGTGAACCTTAACACTTAAATTGGTACTTTTTGCATTTGTTATTCAAAGTAGTTTATCAAATGAGATATATTGGCTATAAAGACCTAAAGTGAGATCTCATTAACAATGTTTACAAATCAATTCATCTAATACCTCATTTCCCCTCATTTCCTTCATTTTTCCTCTAATCTTCCTTAATTATCACATTATGTGCACAAAATTAAACTTACTTAAGGAATGTTGACTAAAGTAAGGCATGTTGACCAAAGTCAAAGGGTTGACCAAGTCAACAAATGTTGACTAAAGTCAACATTTTGAAAAGTCAAAAGTCTTAAGAGATAAGGAAAATATCTCATTAACTTAATGATGATTTTCTTTTCTTTTCATTTTGATTTTTCTTTCCTCTTTTTGCAATTTGTTGCCGTCCACTTTTCATCCTTCTAGACTTCTCCATTTGTTGTTTTCATAATTGGAAAAGAAACAAAAGAAACAAAAGAAAATTCTCCCTTTCATGCCGTGAGCTTCCCCTTCACTTTCACTTTCATCCTTTTGCCTTTTGTCTCCTTAAACATCAACACAATTAAAGGTATGTTCCTAAGTTATTTTATGTTACTTTATGTTATTCATTAGTTAGTTAATTAGGTAGATTAGGTAAGTAGTTAAGTGTTTAGTAAAGTCTTGAAGAGAAGAAAACAAAGTCTCCATCTTTAAGTGTAGAAAGTGATGGATCATGAAGGAAATGGAAGGAATACATGTATATGTACTCTTAGATGTGTATACATAAAGAAATACCAAAGGAATACAAGTGTATGAACCTTTGTACATAAGTATGTATCATGTACATAACCTAATTTAAGACCATATCTAACTATATATACATATACTATACTAACTACATACATAGAAATGCAAAAGGATGAAAATTGAGAGGATTTTCTTAAGAGAAAATTTGGCATACGAAATTTTAGTATAAAAATACGTATTCAACCGTATAGGTATATGAGTAGAAATACATGTATAAATATGGTATAAGTATATGTATGTATAAGGTATATGTACATAAGTATAAGTATAAGGTATATGTACATAAGTATATGTATAAGACATAAGTATAAAGTAAAAAAAATAATAAATGTACATAAGACATGTACATGTGACATAAGCATGATGTAATGCTTATGTAATCAAAAGATGAGGTAGATGATGACATAGGCATATGAGGACATAAAGAGAAGATGACATAAGCATATGAAGGCATAAAGAAAAGATGATGTAAGCAATGACATAATCATAAGTTTAGAAAATGAGAAAAATAAGAAAATGTAGATAATTAGATACTAAAATTAGTAAATCTTAATACACTTTGTAAACTAGATTATACCTAAATCAATACATGAATTAGTAATGACAAAGTAAATCCCTTAATTATAAGAATTTAGGGAATAAAGGTTATAAATATAAGTAATAGCAATACTTAAGTATTATAGCTAAAAATTTCTACAAAATTAGTTCCTAATATAAAATAGGGGTCTTAACGTCTAAAACAAACATTGCCGTATGAATATACGTTCGAAGACGATGAAAAACGACTATAAATTCATAAATATCAGAAATGAAACGAAAAAGTTACATACGATTAATAATAAAGTCTAACCGGGTAAAAGTTGATAATAGTCTAAGTAGATTAGGTAATTAAATGTTTAGGAGTATTAGTTAAATTAGTTACTTACTAGACTTATCAAATCGTAATGATCAGGTGACTCTGAGGAGCGTGAGGACCTCCCAATCGACTACTACGATTAGGGTAAATCACCATGGCCGAGTAAGTATTTACCTAATGATTCCATGCTTGTTTTGTGATTGTAGATAGTGGACCTAAATATTATTGATAATTGATGATTGTGTGGGGATTGGGAAAAATGCCTGTGTATGTTGGTATGTCTTGAATTGTGAACTTATCTTAAATAATGATAATGCTATGTTTGTTGCATGGTAGTATAGAAAATGATTGTGTGCACAATTGGATGGTCATAGCATAATTTGAACCTAATTATACTCGGCCTATAAAAAGAAATTGAGACATGCATTAACATGCATAACATGGATACTATTCCGGCCGTCACATCATACGGAGGTAAAGAGAGGCCATTCGGGGGTTGATATTATTCATTTATTTGGTTCTGTACGGTGCACTCGTACAAAATGACCTTACCTTGGCCCGCGGGAATACTAGGTGTTGGAGGCGCCAACCGCCTGGCTAAGGGTCGAGTCTAGAGGCCTCCGTTTAGGGGTGAGTGTGGACTGCGGGGGCCCACTCACAATTATACTAGAACTTGGGTTTTCTGAAAATAAAAGAATTATTTGATATAAGTACGGAACGTGGGGTTCCGTAGTAAAGTAAGTTCTAGTATAATACCCGGATCTGATTGGTGCCGTGTATACTCCAACCCTGACTTCGGAGGGCGTTAAATCTGAGTTACGTATATGAACTAGTTAATTATACGTATTGTTTGGCATTCTGGTTGATCATTCATTCATATGCTTGAATATAATGTATTTATAACTTGCTTGTGGTGTGGCTGAGGGTTTTGCTCACTAAGCTTAGGCTTACACCCCTTTAGACTTTTGTTGCAGGATAGCCTGTTCGTAGAGACAGGACGAGGGATGCCGCAGGTTAGCTTGGGAATTTGGGCAAGAGCGAGCTGTTATGTGTACTGAGAGAACAGTTTATGTAGACATCTACTCATGTACTTTTGTTTATCTTATTACTATAGACTTAGACCTTACTTAAACACTGCGTTTTGTAAACTTTATAACTTAAATTTTATATAAATATGTTTGTGTAATGATATCATGTGAGTCTGGATATTCTTTGGAAACTAGTGGTTGTAGAGCCTTGTATATTGTGTGAAGACTTCTTGATTGGAAAGGTAACCAATCAGGGGTTCTTTGTACAGTATACGGCGTCTGCCACGACTAGGCCGTCCTCAGTTCGTGACAGCAACACTTGGTTGTAGGTCAATATAATGCTCAATGCCTTAGACTGGGGGTAGTCCTTTCAGCAATTCTTCAGGGAACAAATCGGCAAACTCATTTAGCAAGCTTTGGATTTCATCTAGGACATCCTCTAAATCCCTCATCTAAAAAAACCTCCTAATCAATAGGAACATAGGTTCATCAACCTTCTCAACATATCGGAGCTCTCTTCAACTCATAACTAAGGTTTTCTTCTTACTGGCTCAGGTGAGATGATTATAGGTCTCAATCACTTAGGATAGGGTCATGGGTTGCAATACAATCTTCCTTTCATCCTTAACAAAGGTATAGGTGTTCTTATACCCATCATGAGTAATACGTCAGTCAAACATCCATGGTTGTCTAAGTAGTAAATGTGAACCTCCCATTGAGACGGCATCACAAACTACTTCATCCCTATATACACTCCCAATACTAAATGGTATGGTCACTTGTTTAGCCACATGCAAAGCACCCTTATCATGAAGCCTATGTAGCTTGTAAGGTCGGGGATGCTTTAAGGTCAATAGACCTAACTTCTGCACAAAGGACTGTATAACTACAATAGTACAACTTTCTGTATCAATTATAATGGTGCATAATTGTCCCTTGATGGTACATTTAGTGTAGAATAGATTTTCCCTCTAGTCTTCCTTGGAGCTCAATAAGTAGCTCAATACTCATCTAAAAACTAAGGTCATCACTTCTCCCTAGTTAGGATAAACACAAGTCTCTTCCTCTTCCTTGGCTTCTACCTCATAAACATCTTTCTCTTCCTTTAGCTCACTCTCATTGGTGCTATCTACTACATCTTTTCAAAGCACCATGGTGCATCGATTCGGACAATTAGTAGCCATATGTCCGAAGCCCAAGCATTTAAAGTACTTCACCTCCCTAGTCTTCCATCTAGAGGTCTGTCCTTTCTCAAATGTTCTTGGGGTTGGCTTAGCTTTCGGTTGACCTAGTTGATTGGCTCGGCCCTACTGGCTCACTCGGCTGTCATCAGATCAATTATTCCTATCCTCAGCCTTGTATGGCCTCATCAACTCGGCTTGAACATGTCGATGTGGTATAGGGGTGTAGACACCTAATTTTTGCCCCTCTGTAATTTTAATTTTTATTTATACAAAAGGGTCTTAATTCAAAATAACAAAAAAATTAATAAAAGATAAAAATAATAAAAAATTAACAAATAATGAAAATACCAAAAAAAAAAAGAAAAGAAAAAAATTATTATAAAGAGTTTTGTAGATTTTTACGAAGTAACTTATATTAGGAACAAATAGTTATAGTTTTAGTTTAGTTAAAAAAAATTTATTTTAGGGAACCAAGTAGTTTAAGTATAATTTAATTGTACTGAATGTCAAGGCACAGGCCAACGGCCTAACGGATAAGTATCGGAGTATTTGGGTTGGATTTAATTTGAGGTCTTGGGTTCGAGTCTCAGTAGTCACCTATGTCTTTATTTTTCTATCTTTGCAAAAGTGAAAGGAAAATGCAATTCATATCTTATTAAATCATTTGAATTTAGTTTGATCTTATTAAATTAGATTTGAATTAATTTAGATCTAGTTTAATTGTTATCAAATCAGATACAATAGATATGATTAGATAGGATTTGATTTAGACTTTATAAACACACGTACATGGGCAAAAAGAAAAAAGGAAGACACGGAGCACTCTTACACGCACACAACGTCTAGGTAGTACTCCATCGAATTGCTGTCCATGACTGCATACATCGAATGCCCATTATTGCAGCACTCTTCATCACTACAGAAGCCAATAGCTAACTGTTCGTCAACCACAGCCTTCGCCTGATACGCCTGAAGACTCGTATGCCTCAATTGCACAGCTACACCCTTAGATAATCCCTTAACTAATAGCAACACAAAATGCAATCACGCAACAACGGCATCTTACGCACGCGACACAACTTCGGCAACCCATTCACTAATCAAGCAACACCATCGTTCAACCCATTGACAGTCGAATCTCTACGCCCTAACCAACATCTGCCTATGCACACAGAACGCTGCAAATCTAGTGCCGACCTTCTTCCTTGCATTACACATCAGCCTCACCTTGCAACTTCCTTCCCTCGACTAACTTCAGTCACAAAAACCGACACACCATCGGCTCTTCATCCAACGCCACAATAGTAGTATCCGCTGTACGTCCTTCATCGCCGTAGCACTTCCCTTGATCCTTTAATAACAATCAGGTTCGGTTCGATCTTGTTTTATTTATTATTTATTATATCATGTTATGTTATTATATGATGTATATATAAATATGTGCATAGAATAGTATATGTTTAGTATTACTTTCCTACTATTACATAGATTAGATAAACATTTAAGTAAATGGTCATTTAATAGTAGTCATTTAAATAAGGATGTGAATATTAGTTTAGGAATCGTTAAAATTAGTTTCTGTTATATATAGATCTGTATGTTTTACTAGTCAAATATAATATAATGTGTGAATATGTCAATATAGGGGTTTTAGTATTAGTTTTTACATAAACGTATTATATGGAATTATTTTATTTTAGTAGTTCCTTATATATATTAGTTTAGTTTAGCATTAGGTTATTTTAGAATTTCTCATTTAGAAAAGTTATTTTCTTTTTAAGGAAAAAATAATAATTAACCTATTTCAAGAATTAGGATGTTTTAGGGAACTTTTTAAGAATACTAAAAAGTTAGGACTCTTTTGGAGTTTTCTTTGAAAAACTAAATTGATAATAACGTAAACTTGACCAGTTTTCAAAAATTAAAATCAATCAACACACTAAGATTTTCTAAAAGAACTACGATCGTCTAATCCTGATTTGCGAGTATGTAGGCACCTTTAGGGCGATAATAAAATATGTAGAAACTTAGGTTCTTTTTTCTTTTGATTTTATTTATTTATTTATTTTTTAAATATTATAATTAGAAGAATAATCCTAATTTCGGTAAATAGATAGTGGTACCCGTTAAGGGTTTAATAGGTTAGCCCCCGAACTCGGAACCCTCAGGTTCTTCATTAAAATTGAAATAAAAAACCGATAGCTAAATCGTAATCAATCCACCCAATTGATTACGGTTTTCTTCCTTTTCCCCGACTTCGGTCGAGTGGCAATTCAAAAAATTTTTCTAAATAAAAAACCAGAATTTTCCAATTTCTTTAGTCGAGGATTAATATTAAATGGGTTAGGATTTGATATTAATCGAAAATGGGAATTCAATTTTAAAAGGAAATCGAAAAATAGGCTCAACAATTTGGCGACTCCAATGGGGACTACTAGAAGGTTAGCTACTAGAAGTTGCCAAAAATAAGATTATTTTTCAAAATAAAAAATAAAAAGATGAAATAATAAAAATAATAAAAAAGAACTTAAGTATGTTATTTATTTGTTTATTTTGTTTATTTATTTTTTGTTGCTAACATTCTTTTTATTGTTGTGGCAGTTTATTTAAGGGGTAATTTTCAAGGGTGTTACTTTTATTTTGTTTTCTGCATCATAAATGTATGGTAGACACCGTCAAAACCAGGCCGTCTTAGGACCTTAGGAGAAGGCCCATTGTGTAAGCTTTGGATGTTGTGGGGTAACCACCTTTCGGGGCCGATCAGGCTACCCCACTCAAGTTCAAATGCGACCACAGAATCGTTGTTTTGGAAAAACGTAGTGATTGCAGAACTTGGGAACCTTTAGAACTCACCCTTTTGCATTACAAAAAACCTTTTTTTCAAAAAAATTTACAAGAACCTATGATGTGGTAAACTTAAATGGATAAAGGCAGTTGTGAAGTTGTGATTGCAGTTATAATATTGCCTTGTAAATAGTTTGTAAGAATTTTTATATAAGGTTTAGATCACGTTGTAATTATAACTTTAATTTTGATTTTGATTAGTCATGGTTGGATCAAGTCAAGGGCCTTTTGAAGACATTCATGTCCACCTACCGCATTAGCTACATAAACTGCTTCAAACGTGGTTTCGACTCTTTTACCCAGATAAACAAGAGTTTATTAAGAATAAGATTGGGCCCATCCTCTCTCTACAGAAGATCCCCGTGAACATCACTCTAGTGCGGGCCTTAGTCCACCTATGGGAGTTCGAATCCACCAGTTTCTGTATGGGCCTACATCAACTAAGCCCAACTTTAGAAGAATACTCCCAATTGTTATGGGCTCTTACAATCACGGATGATATTTATGTCCCAGAGTTGGAAGCTGCAGCACAAAAAATCTTTAGCAAGTTGCTGGGAATTAGAAAAATCGAAATAAACCGGGTTCTAAATCAAGGAAAGACCATTCGATTAGAGGATGCTATGGACTGGTTTTCTACTGAATTGAAGCATAGAGAAAACCGTGAGGTTTTTTTATGAAAATTTAAAAACATGGCACCAGTATCGGGTCAATGCTTTTATACTGGTGGTCTTCAATACTATTTTGTTCCCTGATGAAAGACGTCGAGTCCATTTCAGAATTGCGGAACTCGTAACCCAATTCCTTGAAGGGGAATCATATGTCCCGACCCTTCTAGCTGAGCAGATCCGGTTACTAAACCATCTCAAGAAAAAGAAACGAAGAGATCTGAAAACTAATATGGTCCTACTGGTGGTCTGGTTCGTTAGCTACATGAGAAGTTACCAACTTGATTTCAATCGGGCTGAGTTTACTCAGCAATATGATCTCATCAAATCTTTTGGAGAAAGAATCGAGTTGCCATAAAATATAGCTAGCTGCTACTGGGTCCAATACTTTCAGAGTATGAAAGTGAAAGAGTTGTTGTTGACACCCAGGTGGTTTGCAAGCAAGGAAATGATAAGAGGGTGTGAAGACTTCCGGGCGGTCCCTCTGATCGGCTTCAACCTTTGCACCACATACGTCCCAGCTAATGGACTCATTGAGGACATGATCCCCAGACCGTCATTAGAAGCTGTCTCATTAGACTTCCTTAACCCCGGCATGACGGTGGTTGACAAAGCAGCCAAGCTTTAGAGCATCCGAGCTCTTTGGTGTACAAGAAATATTACCCCTACCACTAAAGGGATAATAGTTAGGAGCCAGATAACCAAAGGATTTCTTTATCACAAGCTAAGAGGGCTGAAAGATATGGAAGACAACAAAGAGAAGGGGGAAGTTCAAGTTGAAGCTGAACCCGAGAGGACGAGTAAAAGAGAGTAGGAATTGGAAAACCGTTGCAAGGAGTATCATCAGAAGATAGAGGCATTAGAAGCACAACTAAAGAGGACCAAGGACAAAGAAGAGCAGGCTCCCATGATTCGAAAGAGGAGAAAGACGTAGGATAAGCCTACTAGCCACTAGGAGATTAGATTTTAGATTTTAGGATTTTTCATATAGAATTCTTTCTTTTTTTTTTTTTGTGAACAGAATAAGAGGTGTAAAGCTTAACAATTGCAAAAAATTACTAAAAGTTAGTTAGGTTTTGCCACATCAGAGGTTTCTTCCCAGCTCTTGATTTTTCATTACACTCGTGTGACATGTATCTTGTTTTTATACGATTAACAACTCTTTTCTAGGAAAATGTAATATGTACTAACCCTTTGTTGAGTTGTTCAATAACAATCAGGTAAAATTTCAAGATAGCTCCTAAACGTAAAGTCTTTTAGAGAAGTCCGATTAGAACACATTCCTAAACCAGGATGGCTACCACTCAAGGAAATGATGGAGACCCTGAGATCAATGATCCCTTCGAGCTGAGGTTTTGTTCCATAGAAAGGGCTATGGAGAAGCTAGCAAAACAAATGAGCTTCCTAGCAGACAGCAGTGCTTTGTTGCGAGCTACAGCACCAACTAATGAAGAAAGTTCCAAAACCTGTTATGGGAAGAATACGCAAGCTCTTAAAGTAGATCATGAATATCAAAAAGACCCATTCGAGTCAGAAGAAGTTTACCCGAAAGACAACCTGACCTTCGAACTGGATACGTATGCGGCCCCGAAACCTGTTGACCATGGGCTAAGTACGGACAGTTTGAAAGAATTGGAAAAGAAATTAACATAACAGATAACTGAGAAGATGAAGGCACTTGTAGGGTATGATGGATTTGAACAGGTGAGGATCATAGAGTTTTTCATGTGTGACATGGGATTATACCCTGAGAAGTTTAAGGTACCAGAATTTGAGAAGTATAACAGAATGGGTTGCCCCAAGCTCTACACCAAGTTGTATGTCAAGAAGACGGGTAAATATGTTCAGTATGATCCACTCATGGTATAGACACTCCAAGATAGTCTGACTGGACGGGCCCTGACTTGGTATGCCTAGCTTGATTTGAATTAAATGAATACATGGGAGAAACTTGCTAGAGCATTTTATGAACAATATAAATTCAACGTAGAAGTAGCCCCAACTATGATGGACTTGGTTGCCTTACGGAAGAAGAATAATGAATCGTTCAAAGAATACGCTCAAAGATGGAGGTCCTTAGTTGCAAGAATCTCTACTCCTACGATCGAGAAGGAGCTCACATTAGCTTTCATCAACACCTTGGAAAGACCCTACTTTTCCCATCTCATCGGGCAGGCCTCGTCCAGTTTTGTTGAAGTAATAGCGGTAGGGTGCAGGATTGAAAGTGTTATCTCTTCTAGTAAGCTACAAGAGCCAGTAGATAGAAGACCACCAGTATCATCATTTGGTCCTAGACTAGTCGGTAGCAGGCCTAAAGAATTTACAGTTAGTATGATAAATTAAAATGCTAGACCAAATGCTCAAGTCGCTTTTAAGGCGAATCCACCTCCCGCTCAACAACAGTTCAGAGACCAATTTCAAACTAACAAGACTTATAAACAATTTACCAAGATACCAATCCCTTTAAGTCAAGTCTTTGAGAAGTTGCGAAGGGATAATTTGATACGGTATGAACTTCCTAGCGATTGATACTGACCGAGAATCTTTGACCCCACAGTAAAGTGTGAATCCCACTGTAGATAAGTAGGGTATTCGACTGATGCATGCTGGAGACTGAGGAACAAGATTCAGGACTTGATAGATGAAGGGACAATGAAGTTGGATTTTGTGGAAGCCTCGGTTCCTAACATTAACAATAATCCCTTACCTAACTACGGGCCGATGATTGGTATGATTTTTGATGACTGTGTTGTCAACGTCATTGATTCAGATAAGAAGCCTAAGGTTTTTGAGTTTTATATTGGCAACTAAACTCCAGAAGTGAAGAGGTACATATTTCACATACCGTTGCCACTAGAAAATTACAAGGTTACTCCATTTAACTATCACCTGGTAAATCAGGAAAAACTAAGTCCTTTGGTAGGGGGGCATTACTCGATCAAGAAATATTTATCACCCAAGAGAGGAGCATGGGAGGAAGGTCACATTAGGAGAATAAAATGACAAGACAGTAGCCGAACGCATTAAGCGACTATCGGCCTTTACCAAAATGATCAAGTCGAGTGAGTATAAGATCATAAATTAACTCAATAAGACTCCTGTACAAATATCGTTGATGAGCTTATTAATCGCATCTGAACCATACAGGGAGGCTTTGTTTCGCACTTTAAATGAGGTGAAGGTCCCTCGGGAAATTCCAACTGAGAAGATGGGACTGGTTACTAATTTGGTCCTCGCAATGGATCATATTTCTTTTTCAGCTGAAGAATTAGGCAAGGAAGGGAAAAAACATACAAAGCTACTCTTTATCATGGTAAGGAGTAATGACATAGTTATCACTAGGGTGCTCATTGACAACGAATCATTGCTAAACGTCTGCCCACTCACCACCTTGGATTTGTTGGGCATCGACACATCTGCAATTAAGCCTTCTTCCACAACAGTTAGGGCCTTTGATGGTTCTAGAAGATAGATTATAGGGGAGATTGATTTCCGTGAGTATTGGCCCTCAACACTTTACCATTCGATTCCAAGTCATGGAAATTCCAAGATCTTTCAATTTACTCTTGGGAAGACCTTAGATTCATGAAGCAGGGGCCATACCCTCGAGCTTACACCAAAAATTGAAGTTTATCTCAAATGGCCAGGTGATTACAATTCTGGGAGATCAAGATTATGAAATTTACAAGGAAACCGCTATACTTTACATAGGAAGTGAGGGATAAGAAGAGTTGGGTTTACAAATGTTTGAAGAAGTGAACATGATTATCAATCTCGACAGAGAGGATGATAGAAGAATGGGATTCAAGGAAGGCTAGATCGGTACCTATGGCCTTAGCTACAATCCTACCCCAGCAAAAGAATTCCAGAAGAAACAAGTGAGGGGCAAGAGAGTTAATAGATTATACCATGCCTCGATGACCTTTCCACTGCTAGCTGAGACGTTCATACGGGAGGAGACTCAAGCCCAAGAATCTGGCAAAGAAGGATCAACAAACTTGCCACACAAGTTCTAACATCATTTGAATAACTAGTTCTTCATCCCGGCGAATAGCAACAGGTCTTCCCTAGGGTAAAGGGGTGACCTATAGTTAGTATTTTCTGAATTTTTATTTTCAATAGTTGTTGTTTCAAATGAATCGTTGAACCTTTTGTTCAAAATTAGTTAGGCCTTTATCTCATTTGAGACCATACTTCCATTCATTCAATAAAATCTTAGTCCGTTTCTTTCCTATGTTGCGTTTTAAGTTCTCTTTTGCTTACATACACTTTTCTTTATGCATTCTCATCCAGATCCAATAAAGCAAGTGAAAACCAGGAATACCTCGTGCAGGTAGAAAATGAGAATATCGATATTGCTTCTGGCCCTACTGGGTTAGTCGTCGGGAGTGATGTTGATGACTACAGTAATATACAAGAGGAATGGTAAAAACATGAACTGGGTAGAATCACTATTGATGAACCAATTGAGACAATTAATGTAGGGAACAAAGACAATCCTAAGAATCTAAAAATTGGGGCAAGTTTGAAAGAGAAGCAAAAAATAGAAATGATTGCATTATTAACCGAATATCAGGATGTGTTCGCTTGGTCGTATGAAGACATGCCTGGGTTAGACCCGTTGATTGTAGTCTACCGTTTACCCACACGTGAAGACGCCAAACCAAAAAAGCAAAAGTTAAGGAGATTTTGACTTGACGTCTTGTGAAAATTAAAGAAGAAGTGAAGAAACTACTGGAAGTTAGATTCATTGAAGTGTTGGATTACCCGGAGTGGGTAGCTAATATGATTCCAATAATTAAGAAGAATGGGAGAGTCAGAGTGTGTGTAGACTTTCGAGATCTCAACCAGGCAACGCTTAAAGATAATTTTCCATTACCTTACATTGATGTCTTAGTAGATAACACAATCGGAAATCATCTATTCTCTTTCATGGATGGTTTTTCGGGATATAATCAGATTTGGATGTCCGAAGAAGATAAGACAAAAACGACTTTCATTACGACTTGGGGAACGTTTTGCTATAAGGCGATGCCGTTTGGGCTTAAGAATGCAGGTGCAACATATCAGAAGGCTATGGTTGCAATTTTTCATGACATGATGCATAAAGAAATAGAAGTGTATGTTGATGATATGATTGCAAAATCCAAAGAGGAGGAAGATTACTTAGAAAACCTGAGGAAGTTGTTTGATAGACTGAGGAAGTACCACTTGAAATTGAATCCAGAGAAGTGTACCTTTGGTGTGACATCAAGAAAATAGTTGGGATTTGCAGTCAGCTAAAGAGGTATCGAAGTCGATCCTGATAAGGCTAAAGCTATAATTGACATGCCTCCTCCATAAATGTTCTAGGAAGTGTGAGGATTGCAGGAGCGTTTAAATTACATAGCCCAATTCATATTACAGTTAACAGACAAATGTCGCCCACTTTTTAAGCTATTAAAGAAGAATGCAAAGATCAACTGGAATGAGGAATGCGAAGAGGCTTTTACGAAAATCAAAGAATACCTTATGAAACCTCCAGTGTTAGTAGCTCCTAAACTTGGAAAGCTGTTGTTCTTGTACCTAACCATAATGCCAGAATCCATGAGATTTGTGCTTGGCCAGAAGGATGAAGAAGGGAAAGAGCGAGTCGTTTACTATCGAAGCAAGAAGTTCATAGAAGGGGAGCAGAAATACTTAAAAGATGAAAGAACCTGTTGTGCATTAGTCTGGGTTATGCATTGGCTCAGACAATATACACTTTATTATCAAATTGAGTTGATAACACAACATGATCCTTTGAAATACTTGGCTAAAAAACCAACACTCATTGGTAGAGTTTCAAAGTGGTAGATGTTGTTGACAGAATTTGACATTAAGTATGTGAGCCAAAGTTCAGTCAAGGGGCAAGCTTTGGCGGATCAATTAGCGGAGAATCCTTCTGAGAAGATTCCTCAAGAAGCACAAGTTGAGTTTCCCGATGAAAGTATCCTGGTAGTGGGAAAAGTTTCTAATTGTGAAGTAGTCAAAAAATCTTCAAGGCGGAAAACGTTCTTTGACGGAGCAGCTAATGTGTCCGAATGTAGAGTAGGGGCAATTTTGGTATCGCCTGGAGGTACACAATTTCCAATGGCCGTGAGACTGGCTTTCCCATGTACCAATAATATTACAGAATACAAGGCGTGTATTTTGGGACTGAAAATCTCATTGTTTAAAGAGATACGGGAATTACAAGTATATGGAGATTCTTCGTTGATCATAGGCCAAGCTCAGGGTGAGTATAAGACGAAAGACCCCAAATTAGTACCTTACCGCCAACACCTGGCCGAGTTGATAACCAAGTTCGAAAAGATTACATTCGTGTATGTACTAAGGGTTCAAAACCAATTTTCCGATGCTCTTGCTACTTTGGTATCAATGATCTAGATATCGAGAGGAGTGGAGATTCAGCCACTTAAAATTAAAATTGAAGAAAAGCCCGCTTTTTGTTTGGCAATGGAAAGTTCATGTGATGAAAAGCTTTGGTATCATGATATCAAAATGTTTTTACAACATGGTACGTACCCCAAAGGAGCAGGGAGGAAGGAAAAAAAATTAATTAGAAGATTGGCAGCTCAGTACGTGATGAGCGATTCTACGCTGTACCGACGATTGTTTAACGGTACGCTTTTACGTTGTGTAGATGGGAAAGAGGTAGAGATGCTAATGAAAGAAGTGTACGAGGGAGTATGTAGCCCCCACATGAATGGCTACATGCTTGCCAAGAAAATCATGAGAATGGGATATTACTGGTTAACTGTAGAAGCGGATTGTATTGGACATGTTAGATGCTGCCATTTAAGTCTGATTTATGCAAACAAGATAAAGGCTCCACCTTAAGAATTGCATACACTATCAGCACCATGGCCTTTTTCGATGTGGGGAATATATATCATTGGCCCGATCACTCCAAAAGCATTTAACGAGCATCGATTTATATCGGTAGCTATTGATTATTTCACTAAGTGGGTTGAAGCCTCATCCTACTTTAGTGTAACAAAGGGGGTAGTGGTCAAGTTCATCAGGAGAGACATACTGGCTCAGTATGGTACGCTGGAGACAATTATTACTGATAATGGTACGAATCTGAATAATAAATTGATGTTTGAGTTGTGCCGACACTTCAGGATCATTCATAGAAATTCTACTCCTTATCGGCCCCAAATGAATGGAGCCGTGGAAGCGGCCAATAAGAACATCAAAAGAATTATTGAGAAGATGGCCATTACATATCGAGATTAGCATGAGATGTTACCATTTGCACTCATGGTCTATCGAACTTCTATCATAACATCAATAGGGTCAACCCCCTACTCGTTGGGATATGGAATGGAGGCTGTACTACCAGTGGAGGTTGAGATCCCGTCTCTCAAAATATTGTCGGAAACTCAGTTAGATGAGGCTGATTAGGTAAAGAAGCGTATTGAGCAATTGAACCTAATTGATGAAAAGAGGCTGGTAGCTTTGTGCCACAACATTTGCTATCAACAACGAATGGCTAGGGTTTTCAATAAAAAAGTACAACCCCAAAGTTTTGAGCAAGGAGATATGGTGTTAAGGAAAACGTCTAACACAACTGATTTGAGAGGGAAGTTTGCCCCAAACTATAAAGGGCCTTACATTGTGAAGAAAGTATTGCTAGGAGGAGTTGTTATCTTGTCTCAAATGGATGGTTCGGACTTGAAGGACCTAGTAAATGCTGATGCATTGAAGATGTACTATCCTTGAACATCAATGAAATTCTTGCAAATAATCTTACTATTACTGTGGTCTCATTCTCATTTTCTATATGCAAAGTTGGTATTCCTAGTAATCGTTAGCATTGGATAATATCCTTAGCCTTTCTTTTTCTCATTCTACTAAAAGACCCCGCTTCTCGCTCTATCATCTACCCAAATAAACCTTACACACAAGAAGCACAAGAAAAATAATCACTTAATTTGAAGCGATGACTATTGATAAAAAATTCTTTTAATACTTTATTGTGGTTAACCCCCCAAGAAAGGGAGACTTGTTTCCTATTTTTCAGGACAGGGCCATATTCCGAAAGAGTAACATGTGGCGTATAAGTAGAAACTCGCTGGAGAACAAATGCTTACACGAAAAGCCAATGTTTGGATCAAAAGTTCAATACAGGACATCTTTGTTCGAGAAATGAATATGTTTTACATTCGTTTCAAGCTTAAGTTGCTTTCACAAAAAAAAAAAAAAAAGAAAAAAAGAAAAAGAAAGAAAAAGGAAAAAGAGGAGGTTTAGAAAGAGACGAAAGAAGAAAGAAGAATAAGAACAAGAAAAGGCAATGGTAAGGGTCAGACTCGTTGGTTCTAATCGGACTGCTCAATAAGACATTAGACTAGTTGGGAGCTATCATTGAAACCAAGTAAGTGGTTCTAAGCCTAATAAAACATTGCATTGGCAATTGGTTTCCCCCTAAGGATGACAGCTTGTTTTCCAAAAATAATTTCTTAGCCAGTTAGCCATCTCGTAAAGCATGGACCCCATCTAGAGTTCCTTAGACTCCTAGTCGTCCAACTCACAAAACGTTACCTGACTCAAGATTTCTTCAAGGGATTTAGCAAGCTCATGAAGCGCTATCCCAATTCAAGTTTTCCACATTTTTAGGTCTTAGCTAGCTGAAAGGACGCTTTGACTGCCTTGGTTAGTCAGCTCATTAAGGCACAACCAAGTTTTCCTTCATTCTTCAGGTCTTAGCTAGCTAAAAGGGCGCTTTGACCACCTTGGTTAGTCAGCTCATAAAGGCACAACTAAGTTTTCCTTCATTCTTCAGGTCTTAGCTAGCTCAAAGGACGCTTTGACCGCCTTGGTTAGTCAGCTCATTAGGGCACAACCAAGTTTTCCTTCATTCTTCAGCTCTTATTTAGCTCAAAGGGCGCTTTGACTGCCTTGGTTAGTCAGCTCATTAGGGTACGACCAAGTTCCTTCATTTTTAGGTCTTAACTAGCTTAAAGGGCACTTTGATCGCCTTGGTTAGTCAGCTCATCAGGGCACGACCAAGTTTTCTCATTTTTAGGTCTTAGTCAGCTCAAATGGCGCTTTGACCACCTTGGTTAGCTAGCTCATTAAGGCATGACCAAGTTCTCATTATTCTTTTTAGGGATTTTTACGAACTCACAAAGGCGATAACTCTCGCTATGCTTCATTTCAAACCAACCTTCGTCAAGTGACTGAACGTTCCTTAGGATAAGATTAGCCTGAGGCAAAAACGGTGTCTCTTTTGTTTTTGTGGTAAAGTTTTGCTCAAACTTCACCACAAAAAGGGGTAGCTGTAGACACTTAATTTTTGCCCCTCTGTAATTTTTATTTTTATTTTTATTTTTACAAAAAGGGTCTTAATTCAAGATAACAAAAAAATTAATAAAAGATAAAAATAATAAAAAATTAAAAAATAATGAAAATACCAAAAACAAAATAATAAGAAAAGAAACAAATTATTATAAAGAGTTTTATAGATTTTTATGAAGTAACTTATATTACGAACAAATAGTTTTAGTTTTAGTTTTAATTTAGTTAAAAAAATTTTATTTTAGGGAATTGAGTAGTTTAAGCATAATTTAATTATACTGAATGTCAAGACATAGGCCAACGGCCTAATGGATAAGTATCGGAGTATTTGGGTTGGATTTAATTTGAGGTCTTGGGTTCGAGTCTCAGCAGGCACTTATGTTTTTATTTTTCTATCTTTGCAAAAGAGAGATGAAAACGTGATTCATATCTTATTAAATCATCTGAATTTATTTTGATCTTGTTAAATTAGATTTGAATTTATTTAGATCTAGTTTAATTGTTATCAAATCAGATATAATAGGTATGATTAGATAGGATTTGATTTGGACTTTATAAATACACATACATGGGTAAAAAGAAAAAAGGAAGACACGGAGCACTCACACACGTACACAACGTCCAAGCAGTACTCCACCGAATTGCTGTCCATGACTGCGTACGTTGAACGCCCATTGCTGCGGCACTCTTCATCACTACAGAAGCCAATAGCCAACTGTTCATCAACCACAGCCTTTGCCTGACACACTTGAAGACTTGTATGCCTCAATCACACAACCACACCCTTGGATAATCCCTTGACCAATAGCAACAACGAATGCACTCGTGTAACAACGACATCCTATGCATGTGACACAAATCCGGCAACCCATTCACTGATCAAGCAGCACCATCGTTCAACCCATTGATAGTCGAATCTCTACGCCCCAACCAACATCTGTCCATACACATAGAACGCTACAAATCCAGCGCGACCTTCTTCCTCGCATTAAACATCGGCCTCACCTTATGACTTCCTTCCCTCGACCAACTTCAATCACAAAAACCGACACACCGTCGGCTCTTCATCCAACGCCACAACAGCAGTATCCACTGTATGTCCTTCATCGCCGCAGCACATCCCTTGATCCTTCAATAACAATTAGGTTCGGTTCAATCTTGTTTTATTTATTATTTATTATATCATGTTATGTTATTATATGATGTATATATAAATATGTGCATAGAATAGTATATGTTTAGTATTACTTTCCTAATATTACATAGATTAGATAAACATTTAAGTAAATGGTCATTTAATAGTAGTCATTTAAATAAGGATGTGAATATTAGTTTAGGAATCGTTAAAATTAGTTTCTGTTATATATAGATCTATATGTTTTACTAGTCAAATATAATATAATGTGTGAATATGTCAATATAGGGGTTTTAGTATTAGTTTTTACATAAACGTATTATATGGAATTATTTTATTTTAGTAGTTCCTTATATATATTAGTTTAGTTTAGCATTAGGTTATTTCAGAATTTCTCATTTAGAAAAGTTATTTTCTTTTTAAGGAAAAAATAATAATTAACTAATTTCAAGAATTAGGATGTTTTAGGGAACTTTTTAAGAATACTAAAAAGTTAGGACCCTTTTGGAGTTTTCTTTGAAAAAACTAAATTGATAATAACGTAAACTCGGCCGGTTTTCAAAAATTAAAATCAATTAATACACTAAGATTTTCTGAAAGAACTACGATCGTCTGATCCTGACTAGTAGGTATGTAGGCACCTTTGGGGCGATGATAAAATATATAGAAACTTATGTTCTTTTTTCTTTTGATTTTATTTATTTATTTATTTTTTAAGTATTATAATTAGAAGAATAATCCTAATTTTGGTAAATAGATAGTGGTACCTGTTAAGGGTTTAATAGGTTAGCCCTCGAACTCGAAACCTTCTGGTTCTTCATTAAAATTGAAATCAAAGACCGGTAGTTAAATCGTAATCAATTCGCCCAATTGATTACGGTTTTCTTCCTTTTTCTCGACTTCGGTTAGGTGGCGACTCCAAAAATTTTTTTAAATAAAAAACCAGAATTTTCCAATTTTTTTAGTCAAGGATTAATATTAAATGGGTTTGGGTTTAGTATTAATTGGAAATGGGAATTCAATTTTAAAAGGAAATCGAAAAACAGGCTCGACAAGGGGCTTGAGAAAATGTTAGGCTAGGTCGGCTCGAAACATTTCTCCTTTACTTTTTAACCCTCTACGCTATCTTGATTGCCTTTTGCTAAGATATAAAACCTTTACACTTCTACAATGTTGTAAATCTCAAATCTGAGTCCAAAAATAAACCTTGATACAGTACGGGCTTATGGTTCTTCCACGTCGACTCAGATCATAAGCATTTAAAACTCTCTAATATAGTCATCAACAAACTAGCTTCCTTGGCAAAGCTCTTATAACTTTGCAAACGTATTTTATAGGTATGTCTTGGGCATAAATTTTCCTTTTAATAACTTTTTCATCTCATTCCAAGTTCTAACACCTCGTCTTCCATCCCTTGCTCTAGCTGCGTTCAGATTTTTCCACCACATTATGGCATACCTAGTAAACTTTAGTATAGCAAGTAAGAATTTAACAACATCTGTATACCCATAATAGTCAAACACCTTCTTGAACTTCTCTTCTTACTCTAAGTATTCATTAGCATCTCCACTTCTACTAAAGGGCATAATTTGAACCTCGACATTATCTAGTCCCCGAGGAGCTCGGCGTCCTCGTCCCTATGCTTAGTAATAGTCAGCTTATTCTTCTTCTTCCCCAAACTCTTCAACTTCCAGTATCTCATCATCTTCCTTAATCTCCTTTAACTCCAATCTTCGTTTAGTAGCTCCTCAAACTTGAGGGGGTTGAATTAGGCGATGGGTTCAACTAGCTTGGCCATAACCTCTCTCTTGAATATTTTCAGGTAGATTTAGTGGTGGCATACCTTAGGGTTGCTGCCTATTAACTTGTATAGCTACGACTAGACTCTCAATAAGGTTTGTGAGTCTGTTAAGTTTATCATCAATGGACATTAGGGTGTTGTTACCATTATGACTGTGGCCAAGTTGAGCACTACGACTCTGGTCACCAATAACACCCTAAACACTCGAATTTGATATAATAAAATTACTTTTGAACATATTGACAACTTACTAACAATTTTAACACCTACTAGTCACTCAAACAGAATAGAAATAACTTGCGCTACTATCGTAATGAAAAATAGAGTAAGAACAGAGTAATAATAGAACCATACTTATTAACACACAAACACACTACAGTAGCTACAAAAAGAACACAGCAACTACTAATAGCAAAGTGAACTAAAAACTTTACTATAACTTCACATACTCCCTCTTAGAACCGTGCTTTAATACTAGTGAAGTTAATGCGTCTCCAGGGTCATACATACAAAGAGGTACCATAATAAGCAAGAATAAGAAAATAAAATGGGGGTTTAGCAAATTTGTGAACTATCTAGTTGCATACGATGCACTAACAAGATCCTATACGGTCTATAATTCGCTAGATATGATGCACCAGTTCAAATTGAAGAGTCACTCGCCATTACTCCTTACTAAAGGGAGTAGATAAGACTTGGAGAGTAATGAGAACACTAAGGTTGCTCAAAGGATGCTTGAATAATCTGATATTGATTAGTTTGATTCTTACATACAAGAAAGCGGGGTTTATATACCTATTTACTAAGGTTACTTTATATGTATTGAAAGACAAAAGGGTATTCTACAATTAGGTTACATAAAATGTACTAAAAGGGGTAAAAAGGGCAAAGAATATTTAATACGAAAAACAAAGAATCATTCTAGAATATTATGTCAAAAGACACGTATCTCTTGGTGGTTGGATATTAGGAATATGATACAAGGCAAGCGGAAGCAAGATAATGTTTGCAGTCGGGAAGCGACTTGATTTGGAACAAGTTAAGGACTAATTAGTTCTTCCATAAAGAAGTTAGCTCGATTTGGAGTCGGATGCTAGTGGTCGGATCGAGAGCTCACCTCAACTATTCTTAGGCTGTCTTTTGGGATAAAGCATTGCTACTGGATAGGGGTAGATTTAACACAAGTAAGGATTTGATAGTCAGCTCGATAAGAGACTAGCTCAGAATAAGAATTCCCATCTCAGCTATGGCTTAGAGTTAGTATTCTCTGAGTGAGTCTTTAAAGTCCTCTAGCTTGGCTATGCGTGATCGGCCCAAGGGGTTGATTCTTATCATAGAAGCCATAACATTGATGATTGTATTCAACTTAAGATTGTAATTGAGGATGTGATCCAGCAGGGATATTTAAGTAAGTAAGTTCTTAGCTCGCGATATTAAGAATATCGAATAACCAACCTAAATACGAAGAGATGAACAAGATAATGAAGATTAACCTCCTCAAGCTTGAAGAGAGGCGAGGGAAGGAGGTAATAACAATAAGGCCAGGAATAGTGTCATAAACACCATTATTGATAGACCCTCTACTTCAAGTCGATCTTGCTCTTTGAGCTCGAATAACCTCATATAGTATGTTTATAATGTGTAGAGCAAAAAGGTAAAGGTCAATAATTCCTTCTCTATAAGAGAAGGATTATGAAGGCGTGTAAAGGCCTTATGATGATGTAATGATAATCAATGTGAGAATTGCCAACTTCGAGGTCAAGAAGATCCTAGTTTACACTAATAGTTTAGTAGACACTATCTTTCAACATGCATTCGACCAAATGAAGTTGAAGATTAAGGCATAACCAAGATCTTATGACTATGATTTGTTTGCTTTTAATATCCAATCCATGTGAGTGATTGGAGTAGTTTCCCTTTTGATCCAAATTGGGATGATGACAATATGGTAAAAGATAAAGTGGATTTTTATCATGACCTAATAGTATCGTTATCGTGGTAGATCACTGTGTACCGTATAAAGGTCTACTATCAACCCCCTCGCTGATCGTAGGCCTTTCATATGATACATAAGTCTCCTTCCACTATACGTTACCACTAGGCTCATAAATAAGTAATATAGAGCAATTTTTACTAAAATTAACTTTTAAGACATAAATTAATCAAGTAAACTTGTAGACTCATTATGTTCCAAACCAAAATAATATTACAAACAAATGTAGTTCATAATAGGAACTACATCATAAAATTTAAACTATGTTATGAATAGAATAAAGGTAAATAATTATCTACAAAAGCTTTTACAAAATCTTCTCTACGCTCCTTGATCGCTCAAACCCATCTCTATATGAGACTCACTACAGGTATGCCTCGGCCTAGATTAGTAAAGAGGTTTTCCTATAACAAAAGGAATCTATTGGGGTGTAAACTTAAGCTTAGTGAGATAAATACCCTCATCAATATCGCATGGTAGAAATTTATTAGATACATAATCATATGAATGCATGAACAATTAGTATACCAAATAATGCATGTAGTGGCCTAGGAATCGTATACAACTAAGAATTATGCCCCCTATAATCAGGGTTTGGAGATAATTAACCGACCCAAACCAAAATCAGGGTTCGAGACCTTAGGTTTTATTTCATTTGCACTATTGTGCTTAAGCCAAAACAAAACTACATATATATATATACTTTCTTTACCGAATAATAAATTATATTTTTCAAATCCCAAGTTTAGTGGTGTGGTGGCCTCTGTAATCCACAAACATACATCTTAAGCTGAAGCCACAATATATGACCCTTCGTCAATGGTTGGCGTCTCCCGATGCCTAGTAAGCTCGTCAGCTTAAGACAGAGACTTAATAAAATGATGATATAGTTAGTGCCCAATCTTGTATGAGGCCCTCCTCCTATAAGTCTCTTCCCATCTTCTTTGTAAAGCGACAATCGGTGTTATCTGAACGCAATTATAGAGAATGCATGATCCATTTAATTTCTTAATCGTATAAGTGGTTAACTCGATTTTCAAGGTGATCAGATAATTTCAATTTCATTCCATACAATCACATGTATAAATTATCACAACAATTCCCATTATTATATAATTAAAAAGTCATA
Source organism: Lumnitzera littorea (assembly GCA_024138015.1). Lineage (NCBI taxonomy): Eukaryota > Viridiplantae > Streptophyta > Magnoliopsida > Myrtales > Combretaceae > Lumnitzera > Lumnitzera littorea. The sequence goes on along the minus strand of JAMXBB010000003.1, from coordinate 56,145,815 downwards.
GCATTTAGTTCACAAATTCATACACATGCACTTTCCATATCCTACAAGCATTCAAATTTATATATATAAGTTTAGGTACATCTATTCTACAAGCAAAATTAAGTAAAGAGTTATTCGGAATTTACTCACTTCACCATGCAAGTTAGTTAAAGTAATCCGGAGGCAGGTCGTCTCCGTACGCGAGGTCCCCTGGTCGTCGAAATCATAATACTATAAGGGATTGAAATAAAACTTAGGAAACGAAGCTAAAACCCCTTAAGTTATACTCTTGTTTAGTTTTCGTATTTTTCCCGGTTTTACTTAAAAGTTCAATCGCGTATAACTTTCTCGTTTTAAATCCGATTTTTATGATCTTATAGTCAATCTTCATCATTTTTTAGTGTACTTTAATGTGGTGAGGTTAGATTTTTGAGATAAGGTACATAAATCTATCTATAGGTCAGAACAGTAGCGGTCCTCATGATTTGGAGTGTTTTTGGGCTTTGTTTAGTTAATGGGTTTTTTGGTAACTTGGGAATTCCTTTGGGCTTAGGATTAAGATTTCATTCTAGGCTCAAAATAATCCTTAAGGTTAGATTTAAAACTTTGATTTACACTCCTAAAGTTATCAATCACTTTTTGGGCTCTTAAGTGGACTTGAGTTGTCAAATAGGCTTGTCTTTGATTCAATTCAAAGATGGTCACTTTCTTGGGTTTAAGAAGTATCTTATGGGCTTCTTGAGAGTCTTAAAACAACTCTTATTGATGTGTCAAGTTGCTGATTAGAAACTTAGGGGTGGTTCAACTTGACGTTTGAGGCTCGTTTTAGAAGTTTTAAGCTCGGTTTTGAGTTTTAGGCTTAATACACTTATCATACTTATCTTGGTTGGTCTTTTCACTTTGTTTACTTACTTTTATCATATTTTTAAGAATGTTCCAGATCTAGTTGGTTTGAGTATGAGGGCTTCCAACTTGATTTTTTAACATGTTTTATCATTTCCTTAAGTTTAAGTGTTAGATCATGAACTTAAGTTACTTATATTCAAATCTTTACTTAACTTTTTTTTCATGAAATGATTATTTAGCTCATACTTTACATGAAAATAGAGGATCTTACAAAGTTGGTTTCCTTATAAAACTTCATGTGATGGATTTTTCCTTTACTTAAGTCTAAGTTTTAGTATGTTTAACTCAAGGAAAGTGAAAACAACATCCAAATGACCTCCAAATCCTCACGTCCAGCATGCTTCTTTTTCATTCAAGTTCTCATTTCAAGATTTTCTTAATTTAAAATCTTCCATTCAAAGTGTTAAACAAGTATCTATACAAAAACACTAACTTTACATACTCTTACTTCAATTTTCATGTAAGTGTGTTATGAGTTTGCTTCTTAGGGTGGTCTTTGATGTTCTACCAACTTATGATCATACTCATATCTTCAAGAAATCATAGTCTCCTCACATGAATACTAACCTACTAACACAAAATATACTTACTCGTCCTCTAAGCAAAACGTGGTGGTTATGCACTTTATCTTACTTCCTCCTTCTTACACCTTTTTTTTTTTTTTTGTTTTTTGAAACCCGAGTTGTGATCCTTTGAGGTAGGGTTTAAGGAGTATTCTAAGGATCTTAAAGGGCTTTGATGTTGGCAAAAGCAAGACAAGAAGAAGTTGAAAGTGTCGTGTGTGTGGGTGTGCTTAGAATGTGGCGGCAAGTGAAGGATTTGTGGGGTATGGTTCTTTTTTCTTTTGGTGTTGTTTTCAAACTAAGAGAAAAGGAAGTGAAAATGAAATTGAAAGTGATAGAAATGGAAGAAAGAGTGGCCGGTTGGGAATGGGGTGTGAAGTGTGTTTAATAGGCTTGATTTTGTTGTCTTGTAACTTACATAAAAGTCAACAATTGCAATTATTGATGATTTAAGTATTTGGGGGTGAATAGTGGAGTGTTAGATAAAGTGATTGATGGATCAAATACAAGAGTATAACCCCCTTTAAAACCATGTAAGAACTGGTCATTGGGTGTCCTTTTGAGCATGGAGTTGTCTTATCTCATTTATTAAAGTTAAGCATGTGAAATCTTGTGATAATTTATCCATATGTAGTATAAGTGAAGGGGTAATAAGGAAAGTGTCTTAGCACTAGATTTTGATAAGTTATCAATAGATAAATGACTCCAACTTTCAATTGATAAGTCATTTAAGGTGATTAGTTGGTCTACTTATTCAAGTGTAAAGCTTAGGCATGAAGATAAGGGAATTGTCTTATAGAAAATTGTTTTAGAATTTACTTCTCAAATTGTTTTGTAAATAATGATTTAATTCTTATAAAATTATGAAATTTTCTAGAGTTGAATGAAATTATTTAAATTAAATTATCAATTAGTCACTTAGGGTTAAAAGTCCTTAATTTTTTTAGGGCTTAGGGTTTTCAGTAAACTTAGAGTTCGCAGTTTTTCAAGTTCAGGTTTTATTGATAATAGGCTTTTGAATTGGAAAAGTAAGTTCATTTCTAATCGTAAAATTGAGTTTTTAGTTTAGTTGATCCTTGGGAACATTCGGGAAGTACTCTTAGTCAAATCATAGACCCGTTAAAAGTAGGGTTTACAATTTCCTTGTTGCTAAATGCTAATCTCCTTATAATATGATTATGGGCTAACCATGCTAGAACTTGTTCGGCATGGTCCCGTCAATAATACATCTCAAGGAAAAATTCCTTACTGCCACCAAAGTTTGGGTATGTAAGAGAGATTAGTAGTTAGCTAAATTGTTGTATTTGAGATCCCTTAGGTATGAGGAATTTTCCATATATAGGCAAATCTAGAGAGGAGGACCAGTAGTATGGGGAATATTAAAGAAGAAGTTCAAGAAATTCAACTTTAGGAAAATCTAGATAAAACAACCAAGATAAGGAGACCATTACCGATGAAAATTCGATAAGACTTTATTAAGTTCCTTCAAGATAACACCGATGTCTTTTCATGGACTCCTTTAGATATGCTGGTCATTCTTAGAGAAGTCATGATGCATAAGTTGTAGATAGATCCCAATACAAAGGTTATTTAATAAAAGAAAAGGCATTTTGCTACCAAGTGGTAGGCAGCAATTGAAGAGGAGGTTTAGAAGTTACTCAAGGTAAGGGTTGCAAGGCAAGAGCCTTATCTAACTTGGTTGGCCAATTGTGTGTTAGTTAAGAAGTCAAACAACAAATGGTGCATGTGCATAGACTTCACTATCTTGATAAGTCTTGCCTTAAGGATTGTTTCCCCTTATTGAAGATTAATTAGATGGTTGATTTGATAGCTAGACATGCCTTACTTTCTTTTATGCATGCCTTCTTCGACTATAACCAAATTAGACTGGAGAAGGAAGACAAGGTACACATATCATTTGTTACGAACTTCAGGACTTATTGCTATGTAGTCATGCCCTTTAGGCTAAAGAATGCCCATACGACTTATCATATACTTGTAAAAAAAAATGTTTAAGCCCTAAATCTACGGCAATGTTGAATCATATATCGATGATATGATAGTCAAGAGCAAAGAGGAGGATCAGTACCTTATCGATCTCCATGAGACATTCGATACTTTGAAAAGATACAACATGAAGCTTAATTTACATAAATATGTTTTCGGGGCTACCTTAGGCAAATTCTTAGGGTATATGGTGACTTAACATAACATTGAAGCAAACCTTAGAAAGATCAATGCAATAAGGAATATGAAGTCTCTAAGTACCATAAAGGAAGTTTATGAGTTGATATGATAGATTGCTACCCTTAGTAGATTTGCTTCGAAGAGTATAGATAGATGAGCAAAGTTTTTCAAGATTTTGAAGAATCCTAAAGAGTTTCAATGGACTGATGAATGCGAAGCTGCACTCAAAGAATTGAAATATTTTTTGCAATCATCACTAGTACTTTCAAAGCCTATCCCTAAGGTAGATTTGTTCTTATATTTATCAGTTAACAGCTAAGCTCTTTCCTCTGTATTTGTTTGTATAGAGGGGAAAGAGCATAGGTTAATCTATTATGTGAGCCTTGTCTTGTAAGGTCTAAAGCAAAGATATACCAAGATTGAGAAATTCATCTTAGTTATGGTAATTTCAACAAGAAATTTAAAGCTATATTTTGAAGCTCATCAAATTATAGTCCTTACTCACCAATCTCTATGGTAAGCCTTGTAACAACCTAATTCCTTGAGAAGGATGATGAAATATGCCTTGTAACAACCTCATCTTACAAGAGCCATACAATGTGAAGATACAATATGCATTGAAATTTAGATTTATGACAAGAAACAATGAAGCAAGTATGAAGCCTTGATTGTCGGGCTAAAGTTGGCAAAGGAAGTTGAAGTGAGAAAGTTGAAGCCTTTTTAGATTTACAATTGATCATGAGTAAAGTAAAAGGAGACTACATAATGAAAGAGGAGGTGATGAGCAAGTACCTAACTATTGTACAAACGCTTATGGAGGAGTTTTAGTCTTTCACAATTGCGAAGATTCCTAGAGCTTGAACTATTGCTGTTGACAAATCGTCAAAATTGGCTAGCATGTCACTTCTTGGTTTGAACAACAAACTCTTTATTGAATATTTACCTAGCAAGAGTTTAGAAATGATGGGACAGAGTTATGAAGTATAACCTTACTTAAAGGAGAAGTCATGGATGGACCCAATCATCGAGTACTTAATGGACGGTATCTTGCCTATATACTAGAAAGAAGCCTGGAGGCTCATATATTAAGCTGTGAATTATACTTTATTGACGGCAACTTATATAAAAGCTTTACTTATCTTCGTTACCTAGCATCAAAGGATGCTCAACAAGTTCTTTTTTATTTACATATAGGGTATGCAGCAATAGTGTGAAATCTCAGACTTTACATGTTTAGGCATTGAGGCTCGACTTTGATTGGTCGACCGTGAAGGAAGATGCTAAAAGTGTTGTATAGCAATGCCCATAGTGCAAAAAGCATGAAGTTTAGAGCTGTGTATCGTCTAGTGAGTTATGCAATTTGACTAGCCCTTGCCCTTTTGCCCATTGGGGACTAGATATACTTAGGCCTTTTCCCAAGGCCATTGCACAACGGCAGTTTATAATAATTGCAGTAAACTATTTTACCAAATGGATAGAAGTTGAGATTGTGGTGAAAATTACTAAGCAAAAGATTGAATCATTTGTGTTTAGCTTTTTCTTATGAAGGTTTGGAGTCCCCTTCATGATAATTACCAACAATGGTCCATAGTTTGATAATGACAAGTTTCGAGCTTTCTATGAGAAGCATTGCATCCAATTGAACTATAATTCCATAGCTCATCCCTAAATGAATGGACAAGTGGAGGCCATCAATAAGACCATCTTGTACAACTTAAAGAGGAGAGTTGATTAGGTAGATGGCAAGTAGGCTGATGAGCTTCCTAACATTTCATGGGGGTATGGACCACCTATAGGAATAGGAGAAGCACCTTTTAGACTAGCTTTTGGATTAGAGTCTATCTTACCTATCGAATTGGAGTTGCCTAACCTACAAACAGAAAAGTTTGATGTCATGGCAAATCAGGTTAGTCTGACAGCCAATTTGGACACTAAAGAAGAGATAAAGGACATTGCAAGAGCAAGGGTAGTCACTTACCAACATAGGGTGGAAAGATATTATAGTTAGAAAGTCAAGCACAAGATATTTCAACATGGAAACTTGATTTACAAGAAGATGGAGGCAATGGGTATGTGAGACAACCCGGGGAAACTTGATGCAAATTGGAAGGACCTATAAGGGTTCGAAAAGTCGTAGGCAATAGAGCATACCAACTAAAAAGTCTGGATGGACAAGTTATTCCTAGTGCATGGAATGTCAAGAATCTTAAGTTGTATTTTGAGTAGTTCTTCTTTGTTATAAAAAAATATTATGTATTTGCTTTCAATGTTTATATCAAGACTGTATAAGGTGGTAGCCTAGTCTCTATTAATGTGAAGTATTTATTTCCCAATCTGCTATGTGCATCTCAATTCATCATCTTATTAATTCTTGATTTGGTTATGATTAACAAATAATATAGTTCAAGCTTATGCGCAAACGAGCTATTACTTATAAAGTTTCGACCCAAAAATGATTAATGACCTTAATTGTAAGTGATAAAAAAGCTCAAGTCACTCGTGAAAAAGTTTTGATTAATACGGCTAACGAATTCAAAATTTCCTTCAATAGGTATTAATTTAGTTTGACTATTAGACTCTAACATTCAAAATAAGTTAATATCTTACACAATTAACAAACTTTATTTAAACCATGCCTATAGATGAGTGACGAATAAAATGCACATGAAATAAAACATGCAACGAATTAAATTGCAAAATAACAACATAAAGGGTTTCATTAAAACCATCTAAAGGTCAGCATTTTGACTTGAGCAACATCAAGAAAAATTCAAAAAAGTTGGCATGTTCACTTGCAAGAAATTAATTATCAGATTGAGGATGGGGGACACTTTCTTTGACAGGTTTAGCAGAATTAAGGTCTTAGTTGCCAAACATTCTTTAATCTCGGTAGAGTTGGGATCTTCACTAGCATTAGTTGGCTTAGTTGGAGTACTAGGGGGCTCTTTCTGTATGAGGGGGTCTCCTTTGTAGTTGGTTCTTCAATGGGTGCAGGGGCTTCAACATTGGCTTGTTGTTGTCTCGCTAAAAGTGTGAGTATGAACTAATAAGTGGATTAGATCATGGAAATAATATAAATGATGAGTTAAGGTTGTATTCTACAAGTACTAAGTACTAAATCACTTTAACTTTTTCCCTAAGCTAAGCTATCAATAATTAAACTAAAAGAGAGTAAAAATTAATTAACAAAGTAAACACTAAACCGGATCTCCTAACTACACTATAAGGTTCCTAGGTATAGGAGATAAAAAAGGATCAAATTGGGATTCACAAATCTATTCTCATTTGAATCAATATAATCTCTTAAATCAATATTTAAAATTGACTAAATGGGATTTATATAAACTTACTAGAGCTTACCCACCTCCTAGAGTAGTAGAATTCTAATTATAGTTGAAATCTACATGCCAAATCTGTAATTATCGAGTAAATAATAATTTGCTTATATTGGAATTACTATTATAGCTAGAAATATAATTTGAGTATATCCTATGACTTAAACCATATTTTTAATCGTATTAAGTGAATGAGTTCATGAATTTAATTAAAACCTACATATCTCTATGATAAGTTTTTTTTTTTAAATTCAAGATATGTTCATTACGAGTTAATAGAATCCTCTCAAATATCATATTACTCTATTTAACTAAAAAGTTATTTTCAAATACTAAATAATTAGATGATGAATATAATACCAAAATACCTAATTATTCAAAATTGATATCGGAACGAATAATAAAACACACCCTTCCATTAAATTCATTAATACAAAAACAAATATATATTAAATACAATATCTTATCATAATACTCACATGAATAAAGATAGATAACAATTTAAATAATAAAGAAAAGAAAACATGTCAATTAATATATTTAAATCAGACACTCGATACAAAATCAACATATCTCGATGCATTTAATACTTCTAAATTTCTTTAGTAAAATAGAATAAAGAGATTTAAAACCCTAAAGCTAAACAAAACACAATAAAATTAATAAAATAACACAAATAAAAAGTTTCTAATCTTCAATATTCTCTATACACTACTAGTGAATACTACTGTGTTCTAAAACTCTCACTAAGCTACTCTACTCTGAAACTTTCGTAGGCTACTGTACATTCTATTCGTCTCTCTTCTGTCTGCTGTTGTCTATCTCCCTCGGCGACTGCATCTTCCTCTTTTTATTCCAGTAAGCTTTCCACGTGCAGATAGCTACGAGGCCCCCACGTATGCTAAAAAGGATCTTTAATTCAAATGGGCCCTCTCTTGTAATTCTTTTTGTCAATGACGTGTCATATACAAACCAGCTGCCAAAATAAGAAAATGAATCATCTCTGCTCTTCTAAAGTTCCATTTATGGGCTTCAAACATATGGGCTCTAATGACAGCTTGTGTACTATCGAAATTGAATTACGACTCTCGGCCTGGTTCTCCTTTTTATTTTTTACTTTTTATGAATTACTCTCAAATTTTCGAAAAGTGAAGATTAGTCCTTCATGTGTGCGTGCGTTTGGATTTGATTAGCTCACAAGTGAAGACCATAAGTTAATAGCGTTTGCTACAGTGATTGGACATGCCGCAGCTGCTGTCCATGTTGAGTTCAGCATGCTTAGTTCTCTGTTTTCATCGGCTGCTGTGCTTGGTTTTATGGATTTGGAGTTGCTGCAGCTGTTTGGAGAGCTTCTCGGCCTGGTCAAATGGAGGTGCTCGGTTAATTCTTAAAGTGTCTTAGCTGCTGCAATTTACCGCAGCATGTGTCCAAGGAGCTGCTGTTCGTGCTGCTGTGCTGTTGATATAAGGGGCTGATCGTATGGAGTGTGGACAGCTCACTTGCTTTGCTGTTGGTCGCCGCTCGGATGATCTTAGTCCTCGCTTGCTATTTAGGAATAATCGCCTGCACACTTTTACCAATTATTGCCCATGCTTCCTGTCAAACGGACCAAAAATATAATAAGCTGATGTAGACACCAAAAATAAGATAGGACAAGGCCGCTGCAATGCATTGTAAGATAGGGGAATGATTTGGGAATTTGGGAGGAATAAATTTGCAGCTCAGTTCATTTTTTCGCTAAGAGCTTTAGCTGTCACATGGAGTTCGGCATGCTTGGTTCTCCAAGATCAATTCGGTTGTTGCTGCTCTTGGCTAGTTTGCGTGTCATAGCTGCTGTCCGTGTATAAAGTGGAGTGTTGGAGCACCAATTGGAAGTGTTACGGCTGCTGCTATAACTTGGTTCACTCCTAGCTTGGCATGTGTAATTTGCATCTGTTTATCATTATTGCTGTCCAAGTGAAGCTCAATGAGTGACTTAGTTGCTTGGAGCACTTGTTTCTTGTCTTGGAGAAGGAGCTTGGCTTGATCAAAGTACAGAACTCCCAAGCTAACAGCTACTGCTCGGTTTTGATTTTGGTTTCAGCTGACTTAAAGTCCAGACATTTTGCTTTCCAGTTGGTATTTGGCTTTCCAACTCAGCAATTGGCTGCTCTACTTATGTAACTGAGTTCAGCGGCTGAAGAGTCAAGATACATGACTTGCTGGCTGTTTTGGCTAGAGTGTAACTCCTTAAATGAGCTGCTGTCACTCTCAGCCTGCAATAGAACCGAGGATAATAAGATTACACAGGTTTAGCTCAAAATAAAAGAGCATAAGCTGTTGTAATTTGGTCTGATTGTGAAGTGCTTGATTGTGGCTGTTCTTGGCTGCTTGGTAGAGTTTGGAGAACACCAAGTTCAAGTATTCACGGCTGCTCTAGTTGAATGAAACTGCTGTTTGGTTTAATGAACGTGGCTGCTGTTTTTCTTGTATTGCGCCTGCTGTAATCACAAATCAGCAACTCATCTTGGTTCTCTTTTGTGCTAGTCGGCTTTGATTCGATCATGTTCAGCTCAGTTTGGTCAGCTATGATAAATTGCTCACTGCTGTTGGTCATGTCTGCTGTAAAATGTTGGAGCGAAAACTAAATCCATGGCCTGCTACTATCAACATACTCCTTAGCCTGCTGTTATTCTTGGTTCTCGACAAGGAGTTGTTGCAGGGACTTGGCAAATGGACTTCAACTAATAGGCTGCCTTTGTCCCCGAATTGGACTCATGATCTGTTTCAAATTGCACAGTTGCTTCTATACTTCAATGAGCTGTCATGAAGTTGCAGTATTCAATTGTGACAAGGACTAATTTGTTCAAATTCAAATGACTGGTGTATGAACTTCCCAATGAGCTAAAGCATATGCAGCTTGGTTCAATGGATTGTACTTGATATCCACTACAAAAAAAAAAAAAAAAAACAATATGCACAGAACCAATGAGCTTATATTAATGAAAATGAAGCACAAGCAATTGATCTAAGTATGTGTCTTTGTGAAACATGGCTAGATAACTAATTGACATGACTTTTTCTTTTATAAATTGTATAAACTCACATATAAAAAAGTATATAATCATGATATAAATATATGAGTTTATACAAAGTTATTTGAATCATCTTTTGATCATTTTTCTCGCTGTTTATATAACTTATTAAGAAAATTGCATTTTTCATGGTTTTTAAGTATAATTCACAATAAAAACACCATGAAATACATAAATGTACATTAATTAAGAGGAGACAAATATATGATTTCGTACATTGATCATCTAGTCATTGTGGTGCCCTTGACCTTCTACTCCTTCCTCATCGCCGACTTCTTCATAATTGTTGCTATTAGCGTCATCATTATCAACACTTACAAAATCGAGATAGGAGAGTTCATAGTCAAGGTAAACTATTAGAACTTCTATCTTGTCCAGCTAAACCCCTTCCAAAAATTTCTTACGAAGTAATTTTTTGTATTGCCGGTTTGGAGTAACAATCAATAGCCTCCTCCATAGAGGGTTTGGCCTTAGTAGCTCACTCCAACTTGGCAACAAGCGCTTTTAGTTCAGAGTTCTTAATCTTGAAATTCTTTATTTACACCGTAGTAAATGTCTAAAATTACACATTTAGCTTCACTTAATTACTACATATTTATGCATTTCATGATGTTTTTTATTGTGAATTATGCATAGAAATCGTGGAAAATGCAAATTTTCTAGTAAATTGCATGAATATTGAGAAAAAGTTTAAAAAATTTGATTTAAGTAGCTCTATTGAAAACTTATGTACCCTCCTTGAATTTTCTATCCTTCTCCAGCCCTACTTTAAAAAAAAAAAAAAGGGGGTTTACTTGTGAGCTAATTATCTATGCCTTATTTGCATCATTTCAACTTATGGTCTCACTTGCTGCAATACTTGTTTAGGATATAAATGATCTTTTCATTACTGATGAATAAAAAGAATAGGACTTTTAATCTTTGATAGTAATGGAGTGCCTTTGATGTGTACAGTAAAATTCCATTTACTAAATAAACAAGTCTTAGGTTGATTATAGCTTTGAATGATCTAGGTAGCTTAAGGACCTATCAATTACATGTCATTGATCTTTGTTTCCAAAATATGACTTTTGCAAGTAACCAAATTGAGCTTTGAATAGTTTGATCAGCTGGGCTTTTATGCTACGGATGTTTAGAAGAGAAGTAAACTTTATGGTTTCAAGACTCCAACTGATAGACATGCTGTTCACTTCATTTCAGATCAAACATAGTTAAAGGAATCAAGCCAATCTAGTTAGCCCTTATACAGTAGTACCAAGTTGCAGTAGCAGCTATGCATATAACAGCAGTTTGGAATTGAAGACCCCAACTTTATCCTAGCACACACTAGAGAGTTGTCCCATAGAGAAACTGAGTAGCTCATTTGGAAGAGAAATATCACAGCTGCTTAGGGCAATCCAATCTCTTCAGCAGCTTGCAAGCGAGTTCCTAGTAGAGGACAGTAGCAAACTCAAATGCCAATTGAGCCAAGATCAACCAAGCATATCCTGTCTGAACAATGTAGCAAATTACTAAAGTCGAGCAGCTTCTGTTTCATTTTGAGTTTAGCACAACTTATTTTGTGCAGTTGAGAACTAAGTGTGGCTAAGCTCCATGTGACAACAACAGTTCTCAAGTAGTAGCTGCATTCACTTCAAGCAGTAGGACAGTACACTCCAACTACAGAATTAAGCACTCAAGTGGTGCTTTTCAACAGCAGCTCTTCATGCTGACCAACTGCAGCATGCGAGCTCCCTCACAATCCAGGCCATGGAACTTGAGTTGGAGCATATTAATCCAGGTGCTTGATTAGTGCTCCAAAACACCAGTAGCAGCTCCATTTAATTCAACAGCTAAAACACTCCAGAAAAAGCAATTCCGATGGCTACACAATAGCAACATGAAGAGCTCACTTGAGCTATCAGCATACAATTGAGAAGCTTCCATTTGGCGTGACATCAGCTGCAGCAAACAACAATAGCAGAGCAAAGAATAGCAGTAGAGTTTGTTGCACTCAAAAAGAAGGCCATAACTGCTGAATTGAGCAATTCCAAGTCGAGAACACCACCAAACAGTAGCAACTCACGAGCTCTATCATTAAACAACCACCAATTACCTAGTCCCCAAGCAGCTCACTTTTGGAAAAGCCACGGCACTTCAAGCACACGAATTGATAGCTGAAATTGAAAATTTTGTTAATAATAGCTCAATCTACTGAGTTTATAGAACTTCATTTTTATTGTCATTATTTTCTTAATTTTTATAGGGCGTGAACGTCACTAAGCAACTGTAAACTCCAAATTCCACACGTGCAGCAGCTTCTTAGCAACCAAGTTGCAAACAGCAGCCCATACTTCTTTTGACCACAACAAGATGTAGATAACCAATTCAGCCGAGAACCAAACCAAACAGTAGCAAGGCGAACTAAGTAACTGCACCATGGAGCAATGGCACACATGACAGCAATTGAAACAGAGTAGTTCACTTGGTGCTCTCCAAATTACACACAACAGCAGGCCGAGAGCTACTTAACCGCTGCTGTCTGTGCCCAAGCAGCAGCAGTAACCGAACAGCCCCTATGGAGAATCAATTGCGTGCTAATTAAATGACAGCAACAAGCTCCTAGTCGATAAGTAGCGGACAGTGGCTATTTGTTATTAGAATTCAACGACTTAAGCTCCTTATGATCAGGTTCGAGATGCTCCACATATCTGAACCAAGCTGCCAAACTTTTCAACTCACGTGGAAGCAATTGTCTAGCAGCTGGTCTTTGTATTTCATGGACTCTGCACTTTCTCATATTCATGAAGCTGGAGCTAAGAATGACTTAAGAACCGAGCAGAATTAACGCCTTCTCTCAAAGTCATTTTGCAAGGCTTTCACACGGTATTTTAATTTCAATTGGCAACATTCGAGGCCCATGGAGAGGCATGTGGATCAAGGCAATACTTTGGTGATTAAAAATTTTATATATTCATTTCTGTTGAAGCTCTTGCACGTACAGGTGATCTTAACAACACAAGTTATAGTTTATTATATGAAGTGGGCCTACGTCATTGGCCCATGTCATGAGAAGCTTAGGACGAAAAGAGAATATGGGGGGAACAGCAGCAGGGGAAAAAAGGATAAAAGGAGGGACGAAAAAGAAGCGAGGGAGGAGAGTAGAAGCAGTAGCTGGAAAAAGGAATAACGAGAACAACATCCAGTAGCTTAGGGATTTTTACTTTAGAAAACATTTATGAACAAAAATTTCATTTTGTGTTTACTTTATTAATTTTAGGACTAAATTATTTTGTTTTAGCTCACTAGAGAACTATCTTGAGTTCCAAATAAATCGAAATTTGCTGATTTTGTATTAGGTTTCGAGATTAAATATATCGATCAAGATGTTTTCTTTTCTTTATTATTTTAATTTATATATATCTTGATTTATTTGGGTTTTACGATGTAATATTGTACTTAATTTATTTGAGTTTTGTATTGATGGATTTGATGAGGTGATGTGTTTTGTGTATTATTTCGATATCGATATTAGGTATTTGGGTTTTTTTTTCAATTGTGTTCATAGTCTAATTATTTAGTACTTGACCATTAATTTTTAGCTAGATAAAGTTATAGGATATCTGAGAAGGTTTTAATAACTCATGTTAAATATAACTTGAATTTTTTAAAAAGTTTGTCATAGGGATATGCAGGTTTTAATTAAAATTCATGAATTCATACACTTAATGTGGTTGGAAATATGATTTGGATCATGAGAACATGCTTAAACCATATTTTTAACTAAAATAATAATTTCGGTGTGAATAAATTATTATTTACCTAATAATTATAGATAAATTATATTAACAGGTGAATTTATGCTGTAATTAGAATTCTGCTACTTTAGGAGGTGAGAGAGTTCTAGTGAGGACAATTAAATCCTTTTTACTTAATTTCGAATATCAATTTAAAGCATCATATCGATTCAAATGAGAATAGATTTACGAATTTTAGTTTGATCTTTTTTATCTCCTAGACTCGAAACCCTTGGAGTGCAGCTAGAACATTTGGTTTAGTGTTTATCTTGTTATTTAATTTTCATTCACTTTTAGTTTGATTATCGATAGCTTAGCTTAGGGAAAAACTCAAATAATTTAGTATTTAGTACCTAGCTCCCTATATAATATGACCTTGACTCACCGTTTGTACTATTTCCACGACCCGATACACTTATCGATTCATATACTCATGTTTTCAGTGAGCGAGTCAAGCATATGGTTAATTTGTCTTCCTCTTCACTCATTGAGGTAGTTGTCTACCCCAAACTCTAGCATTTCTCCCTTATCTCTTATAGTTGTTCCTTTCAACCTCCATTTTAGCCTTGATCCTAGTGTTTTTAGCTACAATAGTTTAGGCCTTGGAGGAGTTATAAGCCCAATCCACCTTCTGTAACAAAACATTAATGATGGGCTAATCAACTCTTGGCTACATGAATGTATAAAGAAGGCTAGACATACCATTCTCATTTCTTCTTCGACCTCATCTATGGCTATCAAAAATGACTGCTAATATGTAGAAAAAGTACAAAAGGTCAACAGCTAAACAAATAACACAAATTAAAGCGAACTATAACGATTTAGAGACTTACATCGTATAGCTTGGCATTAATGTGGCCTTCATTACTACCACTAACCTTATTTGTAATAAGGCCAAGGACTTTATCTTATCACCCAAAGTAAAATCAATATCTAGGATGGTGTGACTCCAATGGGGTACATAATAATAGCTTCGATAGGTTGGGGAACAAACTTGGTAGAACTAATGCCTTGGGCCATCTCTCTCAAAGCTACCTTGGTGCTCTCATCCATATCTTTGCTCCTCTTAAATGGAGGCTCTCCAGCATGCTCTTTCCCTTTTCTTTTCTTTGGGCTTAGCATAGATGTTAGCTTTGTCGAGCTATCCATAGCCTCACTTGGAGTGATCTCCAAAACATTATCAATGGCAACTACTTGATTGGGTTCACCAATTGGTCTCTCCTCCATGGTGCTCCCTCTTGTGGGTGCCACTTCATTTTGAATAGTTTCAAAAACCTTCTCTTATTGAGTTGTCTGTTAACCTTTTTGACGAGTAGTCTTTTTCTTCTTTTTATAAATAGCTTGTTCCTTGATGGCTTGTTTCTTCACCTTAGTTTGACTTGGGGTAGCTTTAGTGGCATGCTGATCCAATTTCTATTTCTTGGCCTTAACTTAGGCTAATAGTTTCTTGGGAACCATGTTACACATACCCATGTTTGTAACAAAGAAGAATGTTACAATTCAAAGCTAGTGTAAATAAATTACAAATTTGTCCTAAGTGAAGCTTAAAGGTAAAGAATTTCCCCTCATGAGTTGTAAAGATCAACTTCCTTCTCGTAGCTTAACCCAATACGGTAGGCAAATTAAGCCTTACCTTCTTTTTTGAGGATGTTGGTTCCCCTTTCTCATAACATTTAATGATCCTCTCGACATCCCAAAAAAGCATCTTATTAAGCCACCTATCCTATATCTTGGTGGCAATAGCATCATTCGGCAACAATTTTATATCTTTTTCCACTTGCTCCAAAAAGTAAGATCCATGTTAGATCTTACTGAAATATACTTATCATGCCAATTATCGATCTAAACCATCCATAAACTTGTGACTATACCATAATGCCACATAGAACCATCCATTAGGTTGGTGTTTAATCACAAAAAATATCTGAATAGTTGTTGCATAGCATTGACTTTGAGCTCCTTACAAATTATTTTGAAAGTAATAAGTAGTTTGTACATGCTCAGAGAGAACATACTTAAGGATATGCAGAAATAATTGAAAAATTATTTTTGAAAAGAAGAATAAGGAAGACACAATCTAAACTCAAAATACTTCAAATAAAGATGAAACTTGCGCTCAATTGAGAACTACACCCTCTCATCCTCTCTTGGCCTATAAAGATGCCATTTTAGCAGAAGATCTTCAAAATACTTATTATACTATGTAACAATTGCCTTAGCTATACCTTTATTACCCCATTCGACAAGTCAATATTACAAACTAGGTTGTTATACAAATACCTAACAAGTGGTTCATCTTCATCATCCTTAAGGTACACATCTATTGGAAGAGCATCAATATGAGCAAGCTTCTCCTACCTTTTAATTGCATTATCCATCGAGCTATCAAAAGTGGAAGCTGATTTAGTCACCTCATCCAAGGTGCTTGAAGGGATGGGGAGGGGAGGGTAGGTAGCATCAAAATTAGTGGGAAAGGTAGGGCAGACCTTGTTCCTAGCTATATTTGATGAAATGTTGAAGGTTGAAGAATACGAAAGAAGAAAGAAAAATTGAAGAAAGAACTTATGAAATTTCATGCAGGAATATTTTGAGAGAGAAGATTGAAGAGTAAAACGAAGTAGAAAATGGACAGAGGTTTATCAAGGATTTTACATGTATCGTCCCAACTATCCACCTCTCGGAGAACAAAAAGAAGGTTAATTAAAATTTGGGGCATGATTTGAGTGCTAAGCAAAGATGGAAGACACATGTTTTGATATTAGAGATCTAACAAGTACAATGCCATTGACAGTTGTGAAAGTGTGCAGTGTAATAATGATAGATTTGATAACTATCTTACATACGAATATAGAAAGTGAATAGGTAGCAAAACAAAACAATTGTGACCTTTAGGTTGAGAACTGAGATGATGTATCTCAGTGAATATCAAATAAAGTATAAGAGCACTAATAGAAAGCATGACAGCATTTGTCGACAACTATGTAATAAATTGTGAGCATAAGCTTAAGTGGCTTGCTTGCTAATCAAGTGTAGTGAGTAACACTCACCCATATACTCCCATAGTTAAGTTCTCGACTACAGAAGTTGAAGGTAAAATGATGATAGTGGGATTTTGCCCCCCGATTACAGCTCGGCACATTATCTGTTGAGTTTACCAACCTTACTAAGGTTAACGATGCAACTGGTTCAAATGTCTTAGGAGACTTTGGGCCTGGCCAATCTGATGGGCTGGGAAGCTTAGCTTGCTCATTTAAGCACTTTAAATTTGAAAAGAAGCATAGACAGTTAAGCATCCACCCAGCCTAACTACATAACTGATACGAGGTAAGTGTACTTATCAAACTATAGTAAAGTGGATTATGAGTCCGAATGTTAATCCCTCAAAGACCTCGAATACTTGTACTAGCTTTAACTTTATTATTTAATCGAACAAATTCAATTCAAGAACTTAATTCTTCAAACTAAAAATTTTCAACAGCTAATCAAATATCAAGAATTAAACAAGAAAGCGAACTATTAAAGGTTAACTTCAAGACTCAACATCATACCTAGATTATGATTTCCTAGATCTACATATGCAACTTTCCTAAAAACAATCTAATTAAGTCTTTAATTTCTTCTTTACTAAGAGAAGTCTCTTCTAAAGTTAAAAACTTTCTCAAGCTTATTAAACCTAATCTTTAGATTGCTTAATAAAATCTATTCCCTATAGTGTAATCCAAGATTGCATTAGTTGTATAGCAAATTCCCTTAAAAATATAATATTAAAGATAATATTATACTTCTGGAAAAGTCTTACAATTTATCTCTAACATTACATAAACTTTTATCAATTATGTTAGACCTAATTATATAAGAAATATCTTGATTTTCTTGTATAATATCAAATTTAAATTATTAACTTATAGAATTATTAACGTAAACATGTAAGAACACATAATTAATTCAAAAGAAAAAAAAAAGATCTTTATTAGATCTAAATAAAATCAATCGTTACATGCAAGAGATCTAGGTTCACAAGACCTAGATACCTAGATACTATAAATCTTCTCTCTATACATTATAAAATAGCAAACCAAAATTAAGGAACAGAAAAGAGTAGAAGAAAGAATCATCAAAATCTACAAAGGGTGAATCTTAATTCTTCTCATTGCCTTACTTGCTTGAATGTTCTTGCCTTGAAAAACTCTCCAAAAAATTCGCATCTAATTTATTCTCCTTCTTAAATAAATCTTAACAAGGCTTTGTATAAGAAGAGATAGAAAAATCGGTCGACTGGAAAAGACATGACTAGGGACATGATCATGTCTTTTTGGTCATGTCCTTAGCTATGACAGTTGAAAAAAAACTCTAAATTTGCCTACAAATGACATTGTCATGTCATTAGATTGTATCGATCTTTAAACCTTTATAGCTTGCTCATTTTAGCTTTGATTTGAGTGAAATTTGTTTCTATTTTCTCATTTTTTCACGTAGATTGTTTTAAGACCTGTAAAATAAAATTTTACTCAATCAAGTATTATTATCTAAAAATAAACTTAAATTTTAAGGGAAAATCATAAAAAATCACCATGCAAAATATGTACAATTAAGAAATCATTAATAACTACCTGTAACTCAATGTCTCTAGGCATGTGCTCCATTTAAGAAGTCACCACATGGTCTATGATCAAAGGCTACCAACCACTACAGTTATTGGACGAATGCTTATAAATATGGAGACATTAATACTATGAGGACTCTCTATACTCTTTGAGCATTGACTCACTTATCTCTTACTTTCCCTCATGCTAACTTAGGTATCGAAATAGTTATGCCGGACTAGCCTTGGCACTCCCCAGCCTATCATTCTTTCTCTTTTATAGGATTTAACCTATACATTATTTCCTACTGACAATAGGATCCTCATGCAAACTTCAAGTTATAGATGTTCTCACCACTTAATCTTAGCTAATAGCTCGTAAGAGTAATGCCATGAGGTAGCTTACAAGATAAGGTAGAAAACTTAGGAGAACGAATGTACCATTTGTCATAGAGCCCCATCAAAATGTTGAATTTTGCTATTGATAGGATGAATTTGATATTCCTAAGTTGAAAAGAGATGGTGTTGTGGGCTCTATAAGGGATTTGGTCATGATCTATTGACAATGTAGTAAAGAACTCTATCAAGACCCAATAGTATCGTTATTGTGGTAGATTGCTGTATATCGTATAAAGATCTATAATTAAACCCCTTGTTGATTATAGGCTTTTTATACGACACATACGATACATAAGACTCCTTCCACTATACGTTACTACTAGGCTCATAAATAAGTAATATAGAGTAATTTATCTAAAATTTACTTTTGTGATATAAATTAATCAAGCAAACATGTGGATTCATTGAATTTCACACCAAAAGAATATTACAAATGAATTATAGGAAACTACAATCTATAATATGAATAAAAGTAAAGATAAATGGCTATCTATAAAAAGCTATTACAAAATCTCCTCTCTACTCCCTGATTGCTCCGTCCTGTCTCCAAATGAGACTTACCTTGGGCATTCCCCAGCCTGGATGAATGAAGAGGTTTCCTTGCAATAAAAGAAATCTATCGGGATATCAGCTTAAGTTTAATGAGATGAATCCCCTCATCAAAACCTCATAACAAAAGTTTATTTAAATGCACAACATATGAATGCATGAACAATCAGTGGCTTAGGAACTGCACACAACTCAAAATTATGCCCCTTGTAATCGAGGTTAGAGATAATTAACCAATATAAAAAAAAAATCCAAGTCCTAGCACTTGGGTTTTACATCAATTGTACTATTGTACTTGAGTCAAAACAAAACTATATATATAACATACTTTCATTTAGTGCAACAAAACATATTTTCAAAATCCCAAGTCCAACACTATGGTGGCCTCCGCAATCTACAAACACACGCCTTAAGCAAAAGTCATAAGATATGACCCTTCACCAATGGTTGGCATCTACCAGCGCCTAGTAAGCCCATTAGCTCAAGATAGAGATCCAACAAAAATAATGGCGTAGCTAGTGCCCAATCCTATAGGAGGTCCTCTTCGGTCTCTTGCACCAATTTTTCTTGACACATTACTAATTCCCCTAATAAGGATAAATAGATAATAGAAGGCTTATTATTCAATAATATAAGTATTCTATTCTCAAAATTTGAGAATCTCAGTCGATCCAATTTATCGTAATCGATTAGTTAACATGAACTTCATAAGAAAATAGCTAGAGAAATCTATGAAGGATGGAATTGACGAACAACCAATCCCTATCCATCTTTTGTGAAAAGTAGCAATCGATGTTGTCTAAATGAAATTATGAGGAATGCATGATTTATTGAATTTCTTAATCATATAAGTGATTAGTCTAGTTTTTCGTAGTGATCAAATGATTTCATTCCATACTAATGCACATATACATTATCACAAACAATTCTCATTATTATATGATTACCTAGCCATAGCATTCAATCATAGATTCACCTACATGCATTTTCCATATCCTACAAGCATTCCATTTTCATATATACATATATGTTTAGGTGCATCTATTTTACAAGTAAAGTCAAGTAAGGAGTTATTAGGAATTCACTCACTCAACCATGTGGGTCAATTGAAGTAGTCCAGGGGTAAGTTGTCTCCAAAAGCCGTATCCCTTGAACATCGCAAATATAGTACTATAAGGATTTGAAATAAAACCTAGAAAACTAAGCTAAAACTCCTTTTTAAGTTATACTTTTGACTTGGTTTCGTATTTTTCTTGGTTTTACTTAAATGTTCAATCGCGTATAACTTTCTCATTTTGAATTTGATTCTTACGATGTTATAGTCAATCTTCATCATTCTTGAGTGTACTTTAATGTGGTGAGGTTATATTTCTGAGATGAGGAATGAAAACCTATGTATAGGTCAGAACAATAGCGATCCTTATGTTTTGGAGTGCTTTTGGGCTTTATTTAGTTAATAGGCTTTTTGATATCTTAGGAGATCCTTTGGGCTGGGCTTAGGATTTCATCCTGGGCTTAAAATATTCCTTAAGGTTAGATTCCCAACTTTGTTTTACACTCTTAAGGATATTAACAACTTCTTGGGCTTTTAAATGGGTATAAGTTGTCAAATGGGCCTGTTTTTTATCCAAATCAAGGATAGTCACTTTGTTGGGCTTGAGGTGAGTCTTGTGATCTTCTTAAGGGTCTTAAAACAACTTTTATTGTTGTGTTATGTTGCTGGTTAGAATTTAATGAGGGTTCAACTTGGTGTTTGAGGCCCGTTTTGAGAATTTTAAGCTCAATTTTGAGTTTTAGGCTTAATATACTTATTGTACTTGCCTTAGTTAGTCTTTTCACTTTGTTTACTTATTTTTGTCATATTTTTAAGTGTCTTTTATCAAGGTTCCAGATCTAGTCGATTTGGTGTGGAGGTTTCCAACTTGGTTTTTCAACTTGTTTCATCATTCCTTTAAGTTTAGGGTTTAGATTATGAACCTAAGCTACTTTTATTCAAATCTTAACTTGACTTCTCTTTCATGAGACAATTACTTAGCTTATATTTTACATGAAAATAGTAGATCTCATACTTATTACAACTTCCACACCATAGTTTATATCTTATAAAGTTGGTTTTCTCATAAAATCTTTATGTAATGGATTTTCCTTTACCTAAGTCTAGATTTAAGCATGTTTAACTTAATAGAAGTGAAAATAACATCCAAATGACTTACAAACCCTCACATCTAGCATGCTTCTTCTTCATTCAAGTTCTCATTTCAAGATTTTCTCAACATAAAATTCTCCATTTTAAGTGTTAAACAAGTATCTTTACAAAACACTAACTTTACATGCTCATATTTCAACTTTCATGTTAAGGTTTCATGAGTTTGCTTCTCGGGGTAATCTTAGATGTTTCATTAACTTTTGATCATACTCATATTCTTAAGAAAACATGATCTCCTAACATGTAATACTAAACAACTAACACAAAGAAACACTTACTAGTCCATAAAATAAGAGTATAGTGATTGAGCACTAAGTTTCCACTTAAGCTTTTTGTCTTACTTCCTCTCTCTTGCAAACTTTTTGGAAACTTTGAGTTTTGGTCCTTTGAAGTGGGGTTTGAAGAATGTTCTAAAGACCTAAAAGTAACATTTGGAAGTTGACAAATGTAATGCACAAAGTGGAGTTGAATGCCGTGATTATGGAAGCTTTGTTAGTAGCGGCAATGTATAGGATTTGTAGGGTTTTTTGTTTCTACTTTTAGGTTGATTTTCAAGTGAGAAAAATGGAAGTAAAATTGAAAGTGAAAGTGAGGGATGTGAGAGAGAGAGTGGCCAGTTGTGTAAGGGGTGGGAAGTGTGTTTAAGAAGTTTGATTTTGTTGTCTCGTAGCATATATAAAAGCCAACATTTGAAAAGACTAAATGATGTAAGCATTAAGGGGTGAATAGTAGAGTGTAAGATAAAGTGATTGATTGATGAAAGACAAGACATGGCCCCCCTCTTAGCCATGTAAGAATTGGCCATTAGGCCTTCCTTTTGGGCATGGAATTGTCTTGTCTAATTTATTTAAGTTAAGCATGTGAAATCTTATGATATCTTGTCCATATGTAGTATAAGTTAAGGGGTGGTAAGGAAAGTGTCTTCTCACTAGTTTTTGATAAGTTATCAATTGATAAGTAGTTCCAACTCTCAATTGATAAGTCATTTAGGATGATTGGTTGCTTCTCACATGTATAAGGGTTAGGCATGAAGATAAGGAAATTGTCTTATAGGAAATTCTTTTAAAGTTTGCTTCCTAAATTGTTTTGTAAATTATGATTTAATTCTTATAAAATTATGAGATTTTCTAGAGTTGAATGAAATTATTCAAATTAAATTATCAATTAATTGCTTAGGGTTACGAGTCTTTAATTACTTTAAGATTTAAGGTTTTAGGTGACTTTAGAGTCTGCAGTTTTTTATGTTTGGGTTTTATCGATAATAGACTTTCGAATTGGAAAGTTAAATTCGTTTTTAAATGTAAACTTGTATTATTAGTTTAGTTGATCTTTAAGAAAATTCAAGAAGTACCCTTAGTCGAATTGTAAGCCCACTAAAAGTAGGGTTTACAAACACCAATGTTAGTTCCATGTAGATAGGTTCTTGAATGCTGAATAATTTTTCCTAACCTCCCTTCTCTATAATAAGACGTATCTTGGGTTCTATGTTGGCTAGTTTTAGAATTTTCCCAATTTATGAAGCTAGAATAGGAAAATGTTTTCTTGGTAAAGGTTTCATATCTAGCATTGTGATTGAGGTTTTCGAATTCCAACATGTGTTTTGAGTGAGATGTAGTGTGGTTAGTGGATCCTCTTCCAATATGGGTTAAGAAGAGATCCTTCGAGTAGTGCATCGGGTGGTTATTGGGTTTGTTGGTGCTATGGATTATGTTTGGAGGTTTTCTTTTCCCTATACTTTAGCTCTTTAATTTAGGGTTTGAGAAATTTGGGAGTATAGTGAAGCATTCAATAATAAAATGTACATATAAATAAAAATTACCTAGATTGATATTGTCCCTCAAATTGGCAACCTACTTTTAATCAAAAGTGGTAAGTATACAATTCAATCTAGGTAGTAACTAAGTTTATTGATTACCTTGGATATTCATTACATCTTCAAAGAAGGAAAGCTAATAGAAAGGGAAAGTGAGTATTGAGTAAGAGGGGTCTACATTAGGAAAGCTTGAAATAGAATAATCAAGAAAGGTTTGAGTGTAGCTTAAGTTAAATTATTATTGCAAGTCTATGGTTAAGATCATGGTTGTAATCTTTGGTCGTAGTTCTTCCTTGAACCAATTCATGAAATTTTTACAAAGTGAAATTTTTTGATGAGGGGTCTATGGGTAAGATCACGGGTGTGGTCCTTGCTCGTAGTTCCCTTAGACCAATTTTCTAAGTTTCATTTTCAAGTAATTTTTACAATGAGAGGTATATGGTTGAGATCATAGGTATGGTCCTTGATTGTGGTTTTCTTGGCCATATTTTACCTCTTGTCCTCCTTGACCTTTATTCCCTAATTCATGATCACAATCATTTTCTTTTTTTCCTTAGGAAATTCAACTCCTTGTTAAGAGTTTTCTACCCTACAACACTTAGGAAAATTATGAGAACAACTTGTGTTGAATCGTGAAATGATTAAATGTTAATAAAAAAGACGTGAAATGAAAATATAAGCAAATAAAAAATGAAATCAGCTCGGGTTGCCTCCTTAGAAGTGCTTTTATTTAACGTTGTTTAGTTAATGAGTTAAGATTTAGGTTACCCATTTTCCTTAATTAGGAGGAGGTTATACTAATGATGGTTTTCTTTGTCAAACTCTTCCCCCAAGATATAATTTCAGTTGATGGTTGTTTAACTTGAACCTTTCTCTAAACTTGAAATCTCTACCGCTCCATACAAAAATGCCTGCATTACCATATAGGGCTTAGACTATCTAGATCTTAGCTTACTTGAAAAGAGCTTCCACCAAGAATGGTATAATAGGACTTTATCTCCAACTTGGAATTGCTTCCCTTGCTTAATTTGGTTCTCATGATAGTGTTTTGCTCAATCCTTGAATATTCTTGAGTTCTCTTAGGCTATATCCTGCCATTCTTCAAGCTTATTTTGTTGAAATTTCTTATATTTGTCTATACCCTCCAAATCAAGATTAGTATGTTTTATAGCCCAATAAGCTTTATGCTTAATCTCTATAAGTAAGTGACACACTTTTCTATACACTAGCCAATATGGGCTTGTTTTAATTGGCATCTTATAGGCTATCTTATTAGTCTAAAGAGCATTGTTAAGCTTCTCAAACCAATCTCTTCGATGGTGCTTGATTGTTTTTTTCTAAAATTCTCTTGAGATCCTTATTTGCTACATCAACTTGTCCATTAGTTTGAGGATGGCATGAAATTACAATTCGACGCGTAGCTTTATATTGTTCAACAACTTTTCTAACTAAACATTATAGAACTAGGTTCCTCAATCACTAATGAGTGCTCTAAGAGCACTAAATATAGAAAACAAACTTTTTAAGACCCTTTTTACTACCTTAGCACCATCAATTAGTAGAGCTTGAGCTTTTATCCATTTAGATACATAATTTATAGCTATTAGGATGTATTTTTTTCATTTAAATTAAAAAATAGTCCCATAAAATTAATGCCTCAAATGTCAAAAGCCTTATAGATCAATATCGAATTTTGTCGCACTTTGTCTCCTTTGGATATGTTCCTTGCCCTTTAATATCTATCACATAACTCAACAAATTTCTAGGGATCCCTAAACAATGTTAGCCAACAAAAACCACACTCCAGGACACTATGAGCTACTTTTTACATACTCAGATGTCTTCCAATTGGCCCTATGTGAAAATGTCCTAAAATTTGAAATCTTCTAAATGAGATACACACTTGCAAATTATTTGATTTGCACCTATCAAGACCTTAAAGGAGGCCTAGTAAGATCACCTAAAATTTCCATAACATGTGTGCACCCATGATATGAAAATCGTCTTGCAAGTCAGAGATTGCAAGACTCTAAATAATAAATCACTAAAATTAATGATTTTCAAGTAATTAATTTATTATAACATGACATAATATATAATTATAAATAACTAGGGATGTCCGATATCCCACAGTTCCTCAGAACCGCAGAGAATCGATATCCCCTACCAAATAATAGGACAAGATATGCTAACATTATAAAACTGCAGGTAAAATTAAATTATATTAAATTCTAACATGTGAATATTTTCTACAAAGAGTGTTATGTATCACCTATAAAGATCTCAACTAATCCTAACACTAATGTACATATCCTTATCTCGCCCTCAGCACTCAAGACTTATCCCAATCCCATCGTATGTAAGCCTGCAAAAGAAAGACTATTGGGGAATAAGCTACAAGAGCTTAGTGAGCTATCCCTCATACTATACTGGCAAACAAGTTATCAAACAAATTATTACAATCATATGAATGCATGTACACATAGAATGCCAAACAATATATGCAGTTGATCGGTACTGCATATAATATTGGATTTTAACGCCCTCCAAGATAAGGGTTGGAGATTCATCGGCACCAATCACGACCGGGCTCTAGCACCTGGATTTTTACCCATAACTTTGAATTCCATATTTCACAAAAATACATTCCCATTTCCAAAAATTCGGTAGTTCACAAAGTCCCAAGCCTAGCGGCGAGGTGGCCTCCGTAGTCTACACTTACACCCTACAGCGGTGGTCTCTAGACGTGAGCCCCAGCCACCCACAGTTAGCATCTCCGGCCCCAATAGAACCCGTGAGCTAAGGATAGGGTCTTGTTGTACTCATGCTCCTGCACGGTACTAATCAAATCATGTGGGAATCCATCCCTCTAAGGCCCTTCATTACCAACCGCGTGAAGTAACGGCCGGAATAAGTAATGCGATGCATGGATAATGCATGACCCTTTTGATTCAAGATAAGCCAAATATAATTAGGTCAGATTATGAGGCAAACAATCAATATCAGCAAACCATCCAAATCATATAAAAATCAATCATACCATCAAATCATCAATTATTGTATTTAACAATATTTCTTACAATAATCAATCAATATCAAGCTCACACATATCCCGAAACCCTATACATTAAGTTATTGATATTCAATTTAAGTGCACTGACTACAAGCACAAACAAGTATAGAGTCATCGGGAGTACTCACTTGACTATGACGACTTGCTCTAGTCGTAATAACGGATCGGGAGATCCTCGCCCTCGTCGGGATCACTTGATCATTACAAGATAACAAGGATAATAAGTAGTTGACTCAACTAATGGTTCTAGATATCTATCTACCTAATTTTACTTAGATTACTATCGACCCTTATTCGATTAAACCTAATTGTTACTCGTACGTAACTTTTTCATTCTATTTTCAATATTTACGAATTTATAGTCGTTTTTCATCATTTTCGGATGCACGTTCACATGGTGATGTCCGTTTTGGACATTAAGACCCGTGTTTTATGATATGAACTAAATTTATTGAAATTTTTAACTATGAAAACTTAAGTACTCTTATTACTTATATTTGTATCTTTTGTTTATACTTAATGATTTAGTTAACCCTTAAATTCTTATACCTAAAAGATTTTACTTTGCTATTGCTAATTCATGTACTTAATTAAGTATAATCCAATTTAAAAAGTGTCTTAGGGTTTACTAAGTTAAGTACCTAATTATTACACTCTTCTTATTTTCTCATTTTCTAAACCTACGCTTATGTCATCGCTTACATCATTATTTGCTTATATCATTACTTGCTTATGTCATGACTTATGTTATCATGTGCTTACCTCATCACTTACCTCATTATGTGATTACATAAGCCTCCCCTCATGCTTATGTCATATGTACATGTTTTATGTACATTTTACTTCTTCCCTTATACTTATGTACATATACCTTATACATATATATACTTATACATCTACTTAGACTTATACCATATTTATATATGTATACATACTCATATACCTATACGGTTAGATACGCATTTTTATACATAAATTCGTATGCCTAATCTTTTCCTTAAGAAAAGCTTCCTAACTCCATTCTTTTGTGTTTTTAAGTGTGTAATTAGTGTAGTATAAGTATGTATGGTTAGGTTTTGTTTTAATTTAGGTTATGTATATGGAAAATACTCATGTACCATGCTTCTCATGCTTCCCTTCTTTTCGGTTTACCTCATGTACACATTCTTTGAGCATATATTCATGTTTTCTTTTCTTCTGATTCATGATTCCTAGATTTCTACACTTAAAAATAAGAACTTTATGCCCTCCTCTTCAAGATTATACTTTTCACATACCTAGTTGTCTAATCTACCTAATCAACTAACTAATGAATAATATAAAGCAATATAAAGTTACTTAAGTACATACCTTTAGTTGTATTGGAATTAAGGAGACAAAAGGAAGGTGTTGAAGGTGAAATGGAAGATGGAAGCTCACGGCAATGGAGGAGGGGATTTTACTTTGTTTCTTTTTGTTTTGTTTTGTTTTGTTTTTGGAATGAAGAAGAAGGTGGCGTCTAGTAGGAAAAGAGTGGATGGCAATTTAAGAGAAGAAGGAAAAAGAAATGCAAAAGGAAAAGAAAAGAAAGGAAATCATGAGAAGAAAGATATTTTTTTCCTAATGAAAGAGACACTTTTGTTGACTTTTCAATGGTTGACTTTAGTCAACATGTGTTGACTTGGTCAACATTTTGACCTTGGTCAACATGTGTTGACTTGGTCAACTTTCAAAAAAATAAATATCCTTTTGTGTACATGATGAACTAATTAGGAAGAATTTGGAGAAAGATTAAGGAAATGAAAGGTAACAAGAAGTGATTAGTAAAAATAGATAATAAAATCTTCCATTAGGTATTTATATCCTATATACATCATTTGGTAAGCTACTTAGTATAATTGAGATGAAAAATAGCATTTAGGGTATTAAGGTTTACTACATTTAACCCAAGCTTCAACTAAACCTTTAACTCTATATAATACTAACTTATTTATATACTTAGAAGATAAATGTGATCTAGAATGCAATATCTTAGTTTCTAAGGGATCACTTAAGTATTCTAAATATTTATGCATGATTGAGGATTATCTTTAGTCGTTTACCGATGAAAAGGCAAAATATGGAGGATATATTATCATTTAGGGTTTTAGGGTAAATTATGGTGAATTAGTGTTTTTATATCCTTAAAGTTATAGTTTTAGGGTTTTTATTACTTTAGGGCACAATCCTTAATGTTTTTACACATTTAGGGTTTCATATATTCTTACGCGATTAAATCTTCGATTGTCATCTTAGGGTTTTGATGAGGTTTGAGGTTTTAGGGTCTTCGTATGCGGTTAGGGGTTCAATTGATGGTTTAAGGTTTTTCGTATACACTTTAGGTTTTAGATTGAGATTTTAATCGGTTTTAAATCTCACTGGCTCTTTTGAGTTCAGGAAATCATGTACAGTTTGGACATTTGTTTCTATACTTAGAAAGCTAAATTCGTGGGGTTTACAGCACCAATTTTGAACAAATAGGGGCTTCCCAAAAATAACTCCTAATGTCATGGAAAAACTTCTTCTTTTGTCCATAATCTAACCCTAAAGGAATAATTCTACCAACTAGATAGTTTGCTATATTAGCAAATTGAGGAGTTTCCTAAGGACTTACTTGATACATTTTCTTGTTTGGGAACTCATTATTTATCTCTAGTTCATTCAACTCTATAGTGATGGATTTTTCAAGCATGAGAGATGGTTAGCTATCAAATCTCTACTCCTTTCTTGTCTCTGATCTCCATGTCAAATTCTTGGAGTAGTAAAATCCACCTGATCAATCTTGGCTTGGTGTCCATCTTATTCAACAAATATTGTAAAGTAGAGTGATTAGTATAAATAATAACTTTAAAAAGAAATCAATATGACCTAAATTGATCAAAAGCAAAGACCACTATCGCTAGCTCTTTTTTTGTGGTGGTACAAATTTCCTAAGCTTCAATGAGGGTCTTACTTCCACAATAGATTGGTTGGAAATACTTTTCCTACCTTTGACCTAACACTAACCATACGGCATAATCACTAGCATCGCATATTAGTTCAAATGATAAGCTCTAATTATGGGCTACCATTATTAAGGTGTGAATTAATTCATCTTTTAAAGTATTAAATGCATCTAAGCAATCTTGAGAAAATATAAATGGAGCATCTTTTACTAACAACTGGGTTAATGGTTTGACTATTTTTGAAAAATCATTAATAAACCTCCTATTAACCCAGCATGACTTAAGAAACTATGTATGGCTCTAATAGATATGGGAGGGGGATTTTG
This sequence comes from Lumnitzera littorea, assembly GCA_024138015.1. Lineage (NCBI taxonomy): Eukaryota > Viridiplantae > Streptophyta > Magnoliopsida > Myrtales > Combretaceae > Lumnitzera > Lumnitzera littorea. The sequence continues at coordinate 56,116,084 of JAMXBB010000003.1, read as the reverse complement.
AAATGGCATCGATTTTTAGTATTATCAACCTCTATAACTTTCAAGGACACTTTGTGTCCTAATACCATGCCCTATTGTACCATGAAATGGTACTTTTCCCAAATTAAAACCAAGTTTGTTTCCTTACATTTAGCCAAAACATTTTGTAAATTATGAAGATAGTGATCAAATGAATTCCTAAAAACTAAGAAATGTCCATAAGAATTTCCATTATATCTTTTATAAATCTATCAAAAATTACCATCATGCACTGTTGAAATGTCATAGGTGTATTATAGAGGCCAAAAGACATTCACCAATATGCAAAAGTATCATAATGACATGTAAAAGTGGTCTTCTCTTAGTCCTTTAGGGTAATAGGAAATTGAAAATATCTAGATAAACCGTTTAAAAAGAAATAAAACATATGACTTGATAATTGCTCCAACATTTGGTAAACAAATGGCAAAGGGAAGTGGTCCTTTCTTGTAACATCATTAAGCTTCCTGTGCTTGATATAGACCCTCCAACCTATAATTACACTCATAAGAATTAACTCATTCTTCTCATTCAGTACTACTATCATGCCTCCCTTTTTAGGTATAACCTATATAGAACTAACCTAAAAGCTTTCAGAAATTGGATAAATTATACCTACTTCTAGAAGCTTAATTAGTCATGCCTTGACTACTCCTTTCATATTTGGGTTTAGAAGGCTCTACAATTGTACTATGGGGTTATGACCTTATTCTAACAAGATTTTGCGAATGTACAATAGGGGATTAATTCCTTTAATGTCAGACATCTTCTAGGCGATTACTCTCATATGTTCTCTTAACACATTCAAAAACTTCTCCTTTTATTGCTTGCTTAGCTTTGAGGAAACTATCATAGTGATGGATTACTGACTTCTATGATGGAGTGTCGACTACTAGGCCCCTTACTTAAGTGCATCTCTGTTAGGACGCTATAAGGGGCTTAGTAGGATTACTTAAAATTTCCATAACATGTGTGCACCCATGATATGAAAACCGCCTTGCAATTCAGAGATTGCAAGACTTTAAATGATTAATCACTAAGGTTACTGATTTTTAAGTAATTAATTTACTGTAGAATACAAATATAAATAACTATGGGTGTTCAATATCCCACAGTTCCTCAGAACCACAGAGAATCAATATCCCCTACCAAATAATAAGATAGGATATACTAACATTATAGAAGAGATACAAGAAAAATTAAATTATCTACAAAGGATGTTTATGTATCATCTAAAGAGTACTCAACTATTTCTAATACTAAGATACATATCTTCATCTCACATTTAGCACTCAAGACTTATCCTAATCCTAATGTAAGTAAACTTGCAAGAGAAACTACGAGGGAGTGAGCATATAACAGCTCAGTGAGTTTATTCCTCACGACTACCAGTCAAGCAAGTTTTCACACATTATTATCACATATGCAAGCAAGTTATCTACATACAACATGAATGCATGCGTAATGAATGCAAGCAACACATCTATAAGAGTCCGAAACTATGAAAGGTGTAGAATTACATTGTCTACATTTCGATTATCCCCTGTACTTACTTGCACAGGGTATCTCAACTTACCCGCATGAGGCTACCTAAGGACACTACCCCTCTAGGCAATACTCGACTATTACCCTAGTCGAGAAAAGAGTTTCAATCCAAATAGAGGGATTCCAAACTAGGACTATCCATCCTCCAAGGCCCCTCGGGCAGAAACTTGTGAGTCCTCTTGCAACTAAAATTAACTAAGGCCTTACAGGCACAATAAAGTGAATCCTCTTGTAACCAAAATTAACCAAGGCCTTACAGGCATAATAAAGCGGGTCCTCTCGCTATCAAGTAGAGAACCTATGCTAGCTTTACCTTAACGATAAAATATCATTTTTGGCACTACGGCCCTTATCAAAATCGTACAAAATACTTTTAAGATTAGGAAAACCTTTTTCCAAAAATACCCTTTTCAATATTTTGCAAAGTTAGCACTCTCCATTCATACATTGACTGGGTTATAGACATGCGACGAATAGAATAAGTTATTTGGGTCAGATATTTATATTTATCAATTTAAAAAAAGTAATCACACAGATCATGGCATATAAGTAGAATAGTCATTCAAACATACAAGCAACAGCAAGCAGCAAAACATCATATAAGTAACACGTACAAGTAAGTAACAGATCATTAGAACTCCCTCACTTGGATTATTACTTGTTCTTCAAGCTTTAGGGTTTCCAGAACTTGGTATTGAACACCTAAAATATAGTAACACTTATAAGTATTCTAAGAAGTCAGACTCTTTAGTTAACTAAAATTCTATTGTAGTTGATCTAGTTTCCCCCAATATAACCCAAGTATAATGTGTATAGGGTTTATTATACTCAATGGGTTAGTAGTAACTATTTTCTTATATTTGTAAGTTATGAGACTTCTATTATGTATATCATTTTCCATCGTTTTCAGACATATGTTTACACGGTGATGTCCGTTTTGGACGTTAAGACCCATGTTTTACGATATGGGCTAAACTTATTAAAATTTTAACTCATTGAAGCTTAATTATTCTCATTGCTTATGTTAATATCCTATTCTAGTATTTAATGATTTAATTAGACATTAGATTCTTACACTTAGAAAATTTTACCTTGGTATTAGTGATTCATGTACTTAATTAAGTTTAATCCAATTTAGGAAGTGTATTAGGGTTTAAGAGATTTTCGGCTTCTAAGTACAGGTATATACCTATGTTATATGCTTATGTAATCTTCTTATCTCTTCTTTTATAAACCTATGCTTATATCATCACTTATGTAATCACTTAATAATGTTATGGCTTATGTAATCCTTTGATGACATCATTGCTTACATCTTTAGTCCATTATTATCCTTATATATTTATACACTTTATACATATGTGATATACAAACCTATATTTCTAATATACTAATATGTATACTTATGTACTTATAAGTACTTATACATATACTAATACACATACCCATATATGCATACGGTGACACATATTTTTATACGTATTTTCGTATGCCTTATTTAACCTCTTAAGAAATCTTCACAATTTCATTCTTTTTGTATTTTAAGGGTATATTTAATATGGTATATATATGTATAGTTAGTAGATGTCCTAATTTAGGTTATATACATAATGAATACTTATATACAAAGGTATTTATATATGTATATCTCTAGCATTCCCTTATGTACACATACTCAAAGACATGTACACATGCATTTTCTTTCATTGCCTAAAGAATTCTATACTTCCATATGTAAAGATTGAAACTTTAAGCCTAAATCAACATATATATACACAACACATAACTAATTAACCTAACTTAACTCTTCTTCTAACTAGTAAAGAAGATGAAGCAAGACATAGTATCATAAGTACATACCTTAATTTAAAATGGATGAAAAGTTGAAAAGAAAAGAAGAGTGAAAGGGGAAGGGAAGATACGTTTGGGAAGGGGAAGAAGAAAAGGACTTTGCTTTGTTTTATTTGTGTTTGAAAAAGTGGGGTTTAGATGGGAGGGGATGTAGATGGCAAAGAAGGGAGGAAAAAGAGAAGAAAAATCCAAAAGAAATGAGAAGAAATCATTAGAAAGGAGAAGAGAATTCTAGATGACAATGACATTTGTTAACTTTGTCAACATGTTAACTTGGTCAACCTTTGACTTAGTCAACTCTCTTAGAGTTGAATGTAATTTGAATGCTCATAATGAAGTAAGTAAGAAAAATTAGAAAGAAAATTAAGGAAATGAAAGGAAATGTGGGGTTTGTTGAAATGATTAGTAAAAATAGATAATAAGATCTTTCTCTAAGTATTTATATCCTAGAAACATCATTTGGTATGCCACTTTATGTAATTGCCATGAAAAGTATCATTTAGGGTACTAATACCCACTATATGTAATATAAGTATCAACTAAACTCTTATCTCTATATAATACTAACCTAGTTATATACTTAGAAGATGAATGTGATCTAGAATGCAATATCTTTGTTTCTAAGGGATCACTTAAGTATTTTAAATATTTATGCATGATTGAGAGTTATCTTTAGTCGTTTACTAATAAAATGGCAAAATATAAAGGATATATTATCACTTAGGGTTTTAGGGTAAATTATGGTGGATTAATGCTTTTATATCCTTAAAGTAATAGTTTTAGGGTTTTTATTACTTTTAGGACACAATCTCTAATGTTTTTACATATTTAGGGTTTAATATATTCATATGCGATTAAGTTTTCGATTGTTATCTTAAGGTTTTGATGAGGTTCGAGGTTAACTTTGGCAGTTACATATACTTGAGGTTTTAGGGTCTTCGTATGCGATTAGAGGTTCAATTGATAATTTAAGGTTTTTCATATTCACTTTAGGTTTCGAATTAAGATTTTTAATCAGTTTTAAATCTCATTGGCTCTATTGACTTTAGGAAATCATCTATAGTTTAGGCGTTTGATTCTATACTTAGATAGCTAAATTCGTAGGGTTTACAATCTCTGAGGCTTACAATCTTTTACAAGAAGGATCCTATCTTCTTAGCCTACTAAAGATGAGCTCCAGTTCACGGAAGAGCTATGGAAGAACTCCCTAAGGCCCTAACTTAGACATACTTTGCTATATTCAAACTCTTGTACAGTTGTTGACCTACCAAGAGCTGAAGTTGAGGTCTCTGTACACCAAGCTCTCTTATCCCATCTTACTAAGTGGTAGCCTCACTAAATCACCTCAACAACTTCCAACATAAATCAGCAATAGTAACCTAAACATTAGCTTAGTTCAATTATAATACCTTAAGATTCCTAAAGTGTGCACCTATTGATAGCTTGCCACCTATCCTTACTTTTTTGGCAATTGTATTACATTCACTTTTTGTTCGTTTTCATATTTACACTTTTCGTATATACTAGGAATCTCTTTCATACATTATCTTCTATGTAATTTTTATTATTGTATTGTTGCCCTAGGAACTTACTATAAATAGTCCCTTATCTTTTATAGTTGAAATCATCTTACATCTTACACATTACTGTTAATGAATATTCTTATTCTTGCAAGATACTATTCTTTGAGTACATACTTCCTACACTCTAATCTAATCTTGCTCGGTAGCTAGAGATTAGTAGTGAGTGGACCTTAGTACTAAGTCATGTTGTATTCGTTGGTCAATCATATCCTACTAGCAACTTCATAAAAGCTACTATGTTTGCGAACCTATTCACTTCTACCTTCTTCGATATCTTGAAGGATTTACCTAGTTACTATCTCCTAGAAATATCATATAATCCTAGTATCAGAGTTTGAGGTTATGACCGACGCTAAGTATTTAGTAGTTGCTTCTTGTTATAGTGTGTATTCTATTATACTCTACTTCTCTAGTAGAAAAGCAAAGCAAGTTATTAACTCATTGTACAAAGTCATATTATCAAAGTTGTATGAAAATCTTCTATTGAGTAGTAAACTTCTTGAAGTTTTGTATTAAGAATGTCGAATCCCAATGTTCAAGGAGAAATTAATGATGTCAAGAGCAATACTCATGGTTGCGGCTATGTTACCTAATAGACCTCAAGAACTACTGATGAGCAATTATAAGACCTCGTTGCTATGGTAGCTAATATAACTATATCTTTACAAAGGGTATTAGAGACTAGGTGTCAAGAGAGAGTTGATGAATAAGGTTGAGATATGAGAGACAGGCCGAAAAGACAAGTAGTTGAGTATAGAGCACCCGAAGCTGTTAATGTGAACCCTACTCCACCTTGATAGGTTAAAAGGTTTGCAAGGAGGAGACTTGAGTTTGATGAAGTTGGGAGGAGGAGGAGTAGCATAAGAGATTCGAAGAGTGTGAGCTTTATGGCTCTAAAGGAGCTAAATATCTCAAAGTACATATTCTAAGCTTTAATGGGTCTGGTAGTGCTAATGGCCACCTGGATTGGGAAGAGAAGATTGAAAAGATATTTGAAATCTACGATTATGAGGACTCGGTAGATATTTGAGTAGTTGCTTTAGAATTTTTTAGGTATGCAGCAATGTGGTGGAAGAAATTGCAAAATGCATGTTAGCGAGCCTGATGTGAAATATGAACTTGGAATGTGATGAAGAGAGTTCTAAGGAGTAGATTTATGTCAAAACATTATGAGAAAGACACCTTTCAACATCTTCAGGAATTCAAGCAGGTAATTGACCTATTGATGAGTATGTTCAAGAGTTCTAGCTACTGACTATTCGATGTAATGTTAATGAGTCAAAAGCGTGGATAGTAGTTAAGTTCATTTTTAGACTAAGATCTAAGATTGGTAATGTAGTGGAGGTACAAAGGCTTAGAAATCTAGATGAGACTATTTGAGTGGCATAACTAGTTGAAAGGTAGAGGTAAAATTAGCATAACCAATCATAGAATAGCTGACCTAGCTTGTTGAGCAAAATTGGTCTGCTAAGCTAACTTAGATATGATTGAGCTCAATATAGTTCCAAGGTCAACCACTGAGGTCAATTATCGAGTAAAACTGATGATGGTCATGGAAAGACTAAGGCTATGGAGCTTAAGGTCAGAAAAGATCAAGGTTAGAGCTTTGATAGGAAGACCAGAAAGATAAAGTGTTTCAAGTGCCCTAGTTTTAGACATATAGCTAGTCAATGTTTGAACTAACACATCATGACAATTAAGGGAGAGAAGCCCCAATTCAAAGTGGAGAGTAATATTGAAGGAGAGCAAGAAGAGTATATGTTAATCACTTATTAGATGAGTTTAAGGAAGATTCTAATGCCCAAATCCAACCTAAATTAGGAGAATACTGTATGGTTGTACAAAGATCTCACAATACCTTTGCCTCTAATGAGAATGAACAGAGAGAGAATCTCTTCCATACGAACTACTGAGTAAATGGCAATCTATGTACCTTGATCATCAATGGAGGGAGTTGTTTCGATATCATAGCATTACGAGTAGTAAAGGCTCTAAAGTTGCTGACCTACCCTCATCCTAAGCCCTACAAGATTCATTAGCTTAATGAAAAGGGAGGTTTGCCTATTTCTAAGCAAGTTAGCGTGCTGATTACGATTAGTGACAAATACAATGATGAGGTGTTGTGTGATGTCTTACCTATGTATGCCTCACACATATTGCTAGGCTAGCCATGGCTCAAGTATTATATGATGGGTATAGGAACAATTACATGTTCTAGAAGGATGGGAAGAAGGTTGTATTAACTCTTTTAAGCTAAAGAAGTTTAGGAATCTCAAGTCAAGGTTTCTAAATCCTTGTAGAAGAAGTCCTTGGTGATTTCTCAAGTGCAATTTTCTAAGGATATTAAGGAAGAGGAATTTGTACTCTTATTAATTAGAAGACAACTTGAGTTGAAGGATGTCGGAGCATTACCTGCTAAGGTGTAGACATTACTTTGAGGAGATGCTAACTTGTTTTCTGCCAAGTTGCCTAGAGGTTTATGTCATGTTCTAGCATAGCACAGGATGTACCATCATACAGGAATATCTATTTATACTTAACATAAGTTCTATTTATAACAAAAGAGTACTACAACGGAGTTCAGCTTAACACCTGTTTATACAAAAGATTACATGTCAAACTTAACCAAACCTAAAATACAATACTATTTTTTTTTTCATATGTATAAATCCTCTATAGAAATAAGAATAAAATACTACAAGACTTTTTCAAAAGCAGCTCACTCTGTCTTAAATGCTTTCAAAAGACTTTTTACCCATAACTAGTGTTACCCTATCAATTCTCTTCATAACCTGAGGATATATAAGTATTCTCTCAACTTTCTGTGAGCTAAGTGAGAGTGGATGAAAAGAAAACATAGAACATACATAACACATATTCACAAAGATCAGTATTATATGACATTTAATCTCATAACCTAAGTTATCAATACAAACTATTTATGTAGAAAATCTGTGCTATGCTCATGTACGTGATATGCATCGGTACCAATATCCTATACTTTTCCAATTCTTTATTCAGTTAGTTGACGTACCTATGCATCTGGATATAATGTCTAGGAACTTAAAGCAACAAGGAGCTATCTAGGAGTAGGACTCCTAACAAAAACTACCTACTGTGGTTTGAAAATCTAATACGCAGTCGATCACACAATGTAGCCAGAATAAGTTAAGCAATACAATCTATATGCTCAAAAGTCATCTCAGCAATTTTCAAGCTTTTGGAAACTTAACCCATAGGTCCTTTTGTGCTATGCCATGAATGCAGTAAATAGTATAATAGTTCAGTATCAAGCATGAATCTCAAGTTTCCACATTATAACTAATTCAACTATCTTAACTTCAGCTTTGTTTCTAAGCTATATATTACATTCCTTCGCATAGGGTTCGCTTAGGCAAATACCTTAAAGAATAGTTCAGTTTCCAAGTTTCCTAAATAGAATACATATCAATGAATCAGTCATATATAGGGAAACATTTCACCTTTTCAACATACATTCAACAAAATTAGGTATCCAATCAATCCAGTACGTTATTACAATTTGAAACACAACTGACTCTAAGTCAAGTAGACATAGGTTTACTTGCACGAAAACAGAACTATCCACTCTCTTAAGCTTGATAGTAGCATAAAATCCTAAGCTTCATGATGTGGTTTTTCCTCACCTATCATACCTAAAAAAATAAAAAAAGACCTCAAGTCAACTATAGGTCAATACTAAATTCTTGTGCGTTTTTGCTATTGTGTTTCCAAGTTTAATTAGATTATATTTTATTTATTTCTTATTGCTTTGATAAACTTTATATCATCGCGATTGTTATTTTGAGTATTATCAAGATATCTTAAGTACCAAGACTTATCAATTTTTTTCAAAATTCCAAAAATACACTTTCATGTTATTGATTTGATCGTACGTTATTATAATTTCATAATTAACTCAAATAAATTCTAAATCTAAATTAAAAGTCATAAAATTCCTCATTCCTCAAGTTGGTCACCATTATTATGTACTTAAGAATGCAAATCCTTTACATGTTTAACAAGCATCACATTAGTACTAATTAGTATATTATATATTAGACAAATATATAGGTTTATATTATGAAAATACATAATAAATAGTATATGAGCCTGATTAATTTCAAGAAAAATCCTATAGACTCATGAAAATATGTAATTTAATTATTGACTATGAATTATACTAAACTAGCTATTATATATTTTTATGAAAATTGCGATTTTAACTCAAAATTAGCGAAAATTAAGTGAACAAGTGAATTTAATCACAAGATAAAATCAAAGTATCCAAACATCATTATGAACATCCAAAAATCATAATACATAGGGCTTATATTTTGATTTTGTTAAAGACTAATTAATTCACTAAAACAGCGAAATTGCTCATTCTATCCAAAATAATTACAATAAATAGTAAACATAATTATTTAAAAAAATTCTTATTATTGCAATTAAATACATATATTGAGTATGTCACGTACAAATTTTCAACTTAATAGTATATTATTTACTATTTCTAAAATTTAATTCAATTTTCGTCTAAATAGAGCTATTTCTTAAGGACTTTATATTTCCAATAATTATTTATGAAAAATAAAATTACTATATTAATCTACACATAAAATAACTCTAGAAGGCTAAGTTTCATAATTAAATAACATCATTTGATATTTTTAAAAAAATTACAAAATTTTGGTTGGAAATTTGGTTTACTTGAACTAGTTGTCTCCGACCACCCTTCGGCTACCTAACCTTATCGGAACACCTCCTCTAGTAGTGCTTCCTTGACCTCACTTAGCCACCACAATTGGACACCAATAGCCTATTGAACTGCCTGTATAGATTCTACGCTTTATTTTTACTCTAATTTTTTTTTTCTAATTTGTTTTGAAATTTTATTGAGTATTTTTCTTATATTTTCAAACTTCCAAAATTTTATTTTTGAAGTGTATAAACCCTATTTATATTTTCTAGATGGACTAGCATTTGTAAAAATTGGACATGTGGTTTACACATGTTATTTTCTTAATTTTCCAAAGTATAAGGTGTCATTTTCTTATTATTTGCCTTTTGTCTCATCAATTTAAATTAATCCTTGGCTACCACATCATGGGATGACTCATCCTTTCAATTTTTAATGTTAATTTACCTTATTTTAATAATAATTTATTATTATATATGTGCATTTAATACAAATAATGTATATTCTATGTAAATACATGTATATTACATATAATTTATTATTTTTATAAGTTAAATAACTTATCTTTAATATCTTGCTATATCTAAATGTCCAAATTTTATGTTTTCGATATTTATCAACTTTAGCGATAAATTGACGTTTTTTTAAATTAATATTTTTATATAGCTTATTTTGATAAATTAATTTAGATTACTTCGTTTAATTTTTCTAATCTTATTGTGAAGTTTGAAATTAAACAAATATCATAACCTGATGCCTTAAATTTAGGGGCTTGGATCCTAAGGTAAGTGTATAGGCTCGAAATCGTAAGGTATTACAGTTTACCCCTTATTAGAGGTATAGAACATTGCATTGACCTTTAGCTTGGATTTGCCTTACCTAACTAACTTGATTATAGGCTTAATCCCAAGTAGGTAACGAAGTTAAAGAAACAAGTTGATGAGTTGATTGAGCATGGGTATGTCTGAGAGAGCATGAGTGATATGGACTCGTAGATGAACACATGAACTCAGTATCACATGTAACCAAGGGATTGGTCCACGTTGCGAGATGGCCTGAAAAATAAATGGAAGTCAATGGTTTAGTAATCCTGTGCACTAGCTCTACGGATACGATACACCGTAGAACCATACATGGACCTAAGCTAGTACCCGATATGACGTACAAACACTAGGCCTAAGGTTACTCACTACAATCCTTACTAAAGGGATTGATAAGAGCGGGTAGAGGAGAGCTTTCTAAGAGAAAAGATTCAAGGGTTTTTTTAATTAATGTTGTCATCTCTCTAAGACCCTATATATGTGCTCTCTTTATACATAGTGGCAAAATTGTAAATAAAAAAGGGTTAAAAAGGATGTCTTAGTGGCATTCATATAAATACAAAAACAAACATAAGGGTAATTTAGAAATAATATAAGAAATAGAAAGTCTAAATAACATACACAAAAATAAGTAACTAAATGAGATATCCAAGGTGAAGAGCTGATAAGTTAAGCCGAACAGACGTGGCTGGGCTAAGCATGCCATGCCAAGTTAAGCATATCTATCCAAGGAGAGCTCACAAATAGGTCTTCGGTACATAGGGAATGCATGAGCAAGTCTCCAACGTAGCTCAAAGCTTGGAAATTGATTAGCCTAGTCTCCTGTACCATATCATTCCCTCCCCCTTAAAGAAGTTTCGGCCTGAAACTTAGTAAGGGGTAGCTCCGAATCCCACTTAGATCAAATACCAACCTATAGAAATAAAATATAAACATAGAAATGTACTCCAACTCCTCCACTAAAGTGATCATCAGCAAGTGCTCTTTCCATTTGTCATGAGCCCGATCAACTTCACTGGGGTAGCCCCAGCAACCATTAATAAAGGGGAATAACACTTTTGGCCCAAACTTCATGTCATGAACTCGGGGAATTTGAACATGTAAGATCACATGCTCCTTTTCTACCTCAAGAATCCTTAAAGCATCATGCTTTCTCAATGTTGGTCTCACAACATCATGCTCAACAACTTTCACCTCTGTGACTTCCTTACAACTCAATTCTTTCTCCTCCCATCTATGCACTTCAAATTTTTCTAATGTAAGAGCACCATGTATAAGAGCAACACAACCTACATAGAAATATCCATCACCATGACCTTGAAAAACACTAATATACAATCTATAGCATCTCACAAGTATGATATTATTACAACACATATCACCTCCAAACAACCTCATCAATAGGTCAAAATAAAAGAATCTGACATGTGGATGGTTAATAGAGTAATACTTGTGATCATCAATAGCACTAAGTGTCAATGCTAACGGAATTATGTCAGGAACATGTGTGCTAAGTTGCAACTCATCTTACTCTTCTTCATTAACCTTCTTCTCATCCTCAACTCTTACTTCGTCTCTCAGTCTCTCCTTTTCAGCATTCTCCAATTGAGTGTTCTTTTGCTGTCTTACTTTATCCTTAATCTCTTTGAGCTCGGTGAGTATATTCTCTAATTGTTACAACACATAAGGAGAAATAGGATTTGAGGCTTGGTAAAGAGATTTCATCCTCAAGCCTCTTGCATTATGGTGCCGATGTAGAGCTCTAGTTGCCATTCTGGATAAATTTCCACTTAATAATGTGGAACAGACCCCATACACTCTTTAGACTATGATACGAGTATAATAAGTATGCAGTGGCTTACACAACCGCTCGATAAGCTTCGGATCTGACCAATATTTGCAGTTCAGGTCCGGCTCTCCCTCCATGAGCACACTCCAAATCCAGCTGCATGCTCGTCTAGTGGCTTGGTAATATTGAAGAAAAAGAACAGCTCGGTAGTTGAGCTTAGGCTCAGCAGCATAGAGATTTAGGAGTTTGAAAGTTGTTAAAGTAGCTCGGCAACTTAAAGATAAGTCAGCTCAGTCAAACAAGCGCGACAGTTCAAACATAAGCCAGCTCGGCGATGAGAACAGCGAATATATGTACACTTCTGCCTTTCCAATTTAGTTCGGCCTAAGCAAGGGAAACAGTAGCTTGGTACGGCACACTGTTTGGCAATGCGGCACTATAGCACAACCCACTCTGTTCACCTCGGGAACAGCACTTTGACACTTCAGCACGGTGATGGTTTTTCCTTGACAGCTCGACACTTCATCAACAGCTCGGTAAATTTTGGTTGTGGTGCGAATCAGCTCGGAAATTGACTCGTACGTAGCAGCATAGCACGGCGCAACTTCAGTTCGGCAGTTCTGGATGCTGTCAACTGGGGAGCTCGGCAATTGACAACAGCTTGGCAAGACAATCACTTCGGCTCGGACACAACTGTAGCTTGGTTCACTCTCCCAGTCGTCCACACGCTCACTATAGCTAAATGAAACTAGTTAAGAGTTCGGTACAACTAGCAGCTCGGCACGTGAATTGTGACAACTCGGAATTCAGGTCACTACTTCAATCGGGATCGGCAAAGTGCACTTAGCTTGGATGCGGAATTCACTTCGGTAGTTCGGACTGAAATAGCTCGGATTAGCACTTCGTCAGATCAGTTTCAGACGCGCACAATAAACAGTAATCCACTGTTGCTCGGCACAGCAGCAGCTTGCTCGGTAAAAAACAGCACGACCACAAGCTGGCACCTCGGATCACTACTCAATTCAGTTCAGCAGTTCAAAGCTCGGCAATTTAGAGTTAGTTCAGGTCGGTCAAGAAGTTGCAATAGCTCGGACGCACGCTAGTTTGGTAATTCAAATGACAACAGCAAATACATGTCTGCCACTCCAATTCAGATCAGCAGAACAAGGGAGAATGGCTTGGTTTCTCCTACTGTTCGGCAACGCGACACTGGCACAACCATTTCTGTTCGCTTTGGAAACAGCACTTCGACAACTCGGTTTCAGTTCTGAAGGCAGGATAAGACCACCTCGACCGAATTTCACCTCGGCAGTTTGTTAACTACAGCAGCTCGGAAATGCATTCAGCTCGGCAAAACTTACTCCTATACATAATTAGACAAACGTAGCTAGACATTCACAAGAAGCTCAAGTAGAGTACTTGGACAGCTCGGCAGTTCGGCAGTTCGGCAATGTGGCTCTTCAGTTCGTCGCTTACGTAATTAGAAGTTGGTTCGGCACTACTCCTTACTTAGATCAGTTCGGCTAATATGCAGTAGTACAGTTCGGTTCCTTCGGCACCAATACAGCTCGGATTTGTATGTTGAAACCAGCTCGGAAATTTGAGGAGAGCTTCACAGCTCAGTTCGGCTTGGCGATGGTATAAAATCACAGTACTTCTGGTCGGCTATTGCGCTGTTCGGCGTAGATCTCTATCAACTAAGAAGTAGCTCAGCACGTCGGATTGCAGTAGCTAGGAGTCACTAGTTCACCTCGGAGAGGTACGGCAGCAGCTCGAGTCAACTTAAATACACTCCAACTCAGTACCAAGCAAATATCCGAGAGCTTGGAATCTGTACTTAGTTTTACGCTACTTATTATTCTTCTCGGACCAATAACTGTACAACTTACACTGACTACTCACGCTAGTTCCAATACAGCAATTCAATTAGGAATTACCTGAAGCTCGACAGCCCCTGAGTTACAGCAGCTCGATACTTGGATTAAAACAGTTCGGCAAGCTTGAAGTAATTCAGCTTGGCAATTCTTCTCTGTAAAAGGACAGCTCGGTCAACTCCAAATAGAAACTCCGATCACTATCAATTGGCTAAGCAATTGGAAGGCAATCCAGTCTGTCTTCTCGTGCAACAGGCTTGGATTGCAGTGTTGGCAGCATGGTACACTACTTCACTTCGGCACTTCTATTGGCAGCTTGCAGATACAATACAGCTCGGTACCCAGTGCGCACAACAGTACAAGTCACAGCTCTATTTGGGGCTACAACTGTTCGGCGCACAGTCCACGCCCATGCACCAACACAATCATGCACCGTACATTGCACTGTCTCCACTTCGGGTTAAGGCAAAACAGCTTAAAACACTGTTGCACAGCACATTCCTTCTTCAAGCACTAACCACTTGCTCCTCCTCTGCTCGTGCTTAATGCTTTGCCTACAAACCAAAATGGCAGTAGCTTCGGCAACAAAGAACCGACAACACATCCACGTTCTCAATTACACTGCAATCTACACACACCAAATCAAAACTACTACAACCAACAATTTCATCCGCTATAAGCTACACACGGTATGAAACCATTCCACAGTAACCACTACTATTCCTCACTCGCACTGTTGCTACATAAGATTCTAGTATACCCACGATAGCAGCAGGCACCAGCCACCTCTTTGTAGCACAACATCCACTCGCCACCCACTCATAAGCCACGACAATCACTATTACCACTGCATACTATAACTTCGCACGAGCATAATAAAACACTTGCAATTTGGTTAGAGAGCACCCAATCTACACTAGACAAACCCTAATTTGCCCACAATTGTCTTGAACACAAAACCCTCTTACAACTCCATTCATAACTTAGATTGGAGTATTTGTCAAAATTTAGGGGTACAATCTACATTGATGGAGCCAAATTAAAATCACTAAATGTTTTGTTGACAATGTTTCTACCTTAAGGGGCAACTCTCTCTCCCTCTTTTTTTTTCTTAAATAATAATAATAATAATGTAGCAAAATCTGAAGATAGTAAAACAAATATCAAATACCACTCCTATTTGTAGCTTCACACAGTCACATACGGAGTATCAGCACCATTAAATAATATTGCCTAAGACTTTCATACAAAATCATGAATCGAGTCTCCAGTCAGTAAACCCTACGACAATATGATACGAATCAATAAATAAGTTCTCTCACTTGAGCATCTCCTTTCCTTCACATTCATAATAGTGCGTCACTAAAAGCTTCAATAAACTCAAAGGATGAAACCCTAGAGCTTTGATACCAAGATGATACAGACTTGTAGATGAACATACGAACCCAGTGTCACGCATAACCAAGAGATGGGTCCGGGCTACGAGACTGCCTAAAAAATAAATTGAAGTCTATGGTTTATCAATCTCGCGCACTAACTCTACGGATATGACACACCGTAGAACCATACACGGGCCTAAGTTAGTACCTGATATGGCATACGAACACTAGGCTTAAGGTTGCTCGCCACAATTCTTGCTAAGAGGATTGATAAGAGTAGGTAGAGAAGAGCTTTTTGAGAGAAAAGATTCAAGGGTTTTTTTTCATTAAGGTTGTAATCTCCCTAAAACCCTATACATGTGCTCTCTTTATACATAGTGGCAAAATTGTAAATAAAAAAGGGCTAAAAAAGATGCCTTAGTAGTATTCCCGTAAATACAAAAACAAACATAAGAGTAATTTAGAAATAATATAAGAAATAGAAAGTCTAAATAACATGCACAAAAATAAGTAACTAAATGAGATATCCAAGGCGAAGAGCTGATGAGTTAGGTCAAACAAACATGGTCGGGCCGAGCATGCCATGCCAAATTGAGCTTCTCTATCTAAGGAGAGCTCATAAATAGGTCTTTGGCACATAGGGAATGCATGAACAAGTCTCTAATATAGCCCAAATCTCAGAAATTGATTAGCTCGGTCTCCTATACCAAGAATGTAGATCACTCAGCGATCTGTAGAGAATATAGATTACACAGCTTGTCGATAACTGAATAGACAGGTAAGATGGGTAGACAAAAATTGATTATCAACATTTGCCCCCCAACTCCTGTATTCGAGAATTTGACAAAGGGAGTAATACATAATGTTTTAGAGGCCAAGTAGGGTACGATTCTTTAGATATTGGGTAGGATGGGCAACAAGACAGTTCGCATCCTAATTGAGAAGTTACAACTTTCAAATTCCCACCCATTCAAGAAACCAAAAAGTATGTTGTATGACATCTGTCGCTTTGGTCATCATTACACCGCAAGCCTAATAACTATTGGAGGGTTGTTAACCGTTGGATTTTAGTTATGAAACATGCATCAACAATTCGTGCCACTATCTAATTAACGCATCATCATCATTAGAAACAAATTTGTAGTTATAGAGTTAAGCTATCCATATTTAAAGGACTTTACAAAATCAGAATTCATTTTTGCTCAAAATCACAAACAAATTTTCTTGCTTTCTTGTCTTTACTCTTAAGCTCTAAAACTTTAGTGATACCAGTCTTCATAAGTATTTAGGTATGGTTCGCAACGTCATCCACCAACTTGTTCTCTTCGATTCCGAAGCAACAAAAATTGAGGTCACTTCTCCCCCCTAAATAAGGAGCAAAGCGGCATGCTCTTTTGGTAGTATTGAGGAAAAGTGGAATAAACTCACTTGGATAAATGGCTTTGTTGTAGATAATTATCCCAAGGATGAAGAAGGTAAATCCTCGGCAAGATATCTGTATAACAATATAGCCTACTACCATGACTCTTTATATAGGATTTCCAATTCTGTCGATAGAGTTCTTGTCATGAAATACAACCAGTACTAACTAGTACTAGCAAGATCTTCCTAGAACATGGAATCTAAGAAGGCCAAGAGAGATGGAGAGGGTATGTTTCATAAGGGAGTACGAATTCCATATATACCTAAAATATTTAGATTTTGGGTTACACTTCCCTTTCTTGACTTTTGTGAAGGGCTTCTTCAACTGCTTCAAAGTTACATCGAATATGTTCTCACCAAACACCTATTGGCTTCTAGCGGCTTTTGAGATAGTTTGTGAAGAAGTTGAAGTTAGGGTTATACCTTAACTGTTTTAGTTTTTCTTCACGATTAGGAGGCAGCTTGATGGGTGGTATTTTGCTACTGTAAGGTACCAGTGGAAGTTTATGGATGGGTTAGAGTCCAAGATCCATAAGTGGCATGATAAATTCGTGTCAATAGTATCTGATGAAGAGTTGGACTTCCGGACTCAATGCACTAAGCCAATCCATACTAAAGATATAATCCTAATGCTGAATGATGTAGCAATGGAAAAGAAAATTCAGGAAAGGAGGAAGAACAAAATGTTCTTTTGGGACGCTAAGAGAATTATACGGCATTATGAAAGTGGAGATCCAATCTTTTCTAAGAAAGAAGGTACGCTAATGAGTTACCACCATGCTGAGTATAGCTATAAGAGGAAAGCCATTCTCGTAACTTAGGGGGAGAATTGTCGCCTTTGAGCCTTACTAAGCATTGAGAATGTAAGTTTATTCTTTTCCTGTGTTAATATTAACATGTTTGCTCATGTTGTAGATATAGGTATTGGCAAGGTAAATCTTACCATGCTATTAGCCCAAGCAAAGGCCAAAAAATCAAAGGCAGACAAGAGGGTAGCCATAGCAGCACTTACCACTCGACTTGCTGTCTTGCAAAAAACAGAAAAAGAAAACACATCTAAGTAGGCGATAGTGCAGAAGAAGAACTTGCGGCCATTTAACAGGCAGAAGGAGGGCAAGAAAATGATGCTGACTGAGATCCCTCATTCTGTAGAGCCTTTGATCGAAAATATTCAACCTTCTATCAAGCCAAGAAAGGTAGGTTGAGAGAGCCAACCCTGTAGGGAGGCCGAGGATGCTACTACCGTCAAAGGGTCATCGTTGGTGTTGGAGGTAGTGCTTAGTATTGATAAGAGATCGAGAAAGAAACTTATTAGCTAAGCCCCTGCTAAAAGGTCCAAGGGTTTGGATGGGAGGACAAAGGAGGTAATGCACTCCAAAGCTTTCGGCATCACTAGCGTCGAATTCATCCTTAATAAGGAGGTTGGTATGTCAGGACCCTAAAGGGGCCTAATAGGATTACCTAAAATTTCCATAACACGTGTGCACCCATGATTTAAAAACCACCTTACAAGTCAGAAATTGCAAGACTCTAAATAATAAATCACTAAGATTATCGATTTTCAAGTAATTAATTTATTGTAACATAACATAACATAACATAACATATAAATATTAATAACTACAGATATCCGATATCCCACAGTTCTTCAGAACTGCAGAGAATCGGTATCTCCTACCAAATAATAAGACAGGATATACTAACATTAAAAAAAAGAATATGCAAGAAAAATTAAATTATAGTAAATTCTAATGTATAAATATTTTCTACAAAGGATGTTTATGTAACATCAAAAGAGTACTCGGCTACTTCTAATACTAGTATACATATCTTCATCTCGCACTCGGTACTCAAAACTTATCTTAATCCCATTGTAAGTAAACTTGCAAAAGGAACTAAGTGGGAATGAGGGTAAAATAGCTCAATGAGTTCATTCCTTACCGCTACCGTTCAAGCAAGTTATCACACATTATTATCATACATGTAAGTAAGCTTTCTACATATAAAATGAATGTAGGCACCATGAATGCAAGCAATACATCCATAGGAGTTTGGAACTATGGAAGGTGTAGAATTACGTTGTCTACACTTCGATTATCTCCTGTACTTACCCACACAAGGTACCTCGGTTTACTCGCATGAGGCTACCTAAGGGCACCACTCCTCTAGGCAACACTCGACTGTTACTCTAGTCGAGAAAAGAGTTTCAATCTAAATAGGTGATCCTAAACTAGGACTATCCACCATCCAAGGCCCCTTAGGCACAAACATACGAGTCCTCTTGCAACCAAAATTATCCAAGGCCTTACAAGCATAATAAAGCGAGTCCTTTTGTTATCAATTTAACTTTGCCTTAACGTTAAAATATTATTTATGGCTCCATGAGCCCTTATAGAGATCATACAAAAATATGTTTAAGAGTAGAAAAGCTTTTTCTAAAAACACTTTTCTCAATTTTTTTTTTTTTTTGGCAAAGCTAGCACTCTCCATTCATACCTTTACCAAGTCATAAACATGTGATGAGTATAATTGGTTATTTTGGTCTAATACTTATATTTATCAATTTAAAAAGGTGATCACACACATGATAGCAAATAAGCAAAGTAGTCATTCAGACATATAAGCAATAGCAAGTAGCAAAACCTCATACAAGAACACGTATAAGCAAGTAGTAGGTCATTAGAACTCTCTTACCTGGATTATTGCTCATTCTCCAAGCCTTTGGGGTTTCTAGAACTTGATATTGAATACCTACAAAATAGTAAAACTTATAAGTATTCTGAGAAGTCAAACTCCTTAGTTAACTTAAAGTCTATTATAGTTTATCTAGTTCCCCCAATATAACCCAAGTATAATGTATATAGGGTTTACCATACTCAATGGGGTTAATAGTAACGATTTTCTTATATTTGTAAGTTATGAGACTTCCTTTATGTATTTAGTAACTTTTTATTCTAATTCTGATATTTGCGAACTTATAGTCGTTTTTCATCGTTTTGGACGCACGTTCACACGGTGATGTCCATTTTGAACGTTAGGACCTGTGTTTTACAATATGGGCTAAACTTATTGAAATTTTAACTTATTGAAGTTTAATTATTCTTATTGCTTATAGTTATATCCTAGTTTAGTACTTAATGATTAAATTAGCTATTTGATTCTTACACTTAAGAAATTTTACATTAGTATTACTAATTTATGTATTTAATTAAGTTTAATTCAATTTAAGAAGTCTATTAGGGTTTAAAGGATCTTCGACCCCTAAGTACATGTATACATATATATGTTATATTCTTATGTAATCTTATAATTTATTATTTCACAAGCTTATGCTTATGGCATCACTTAGGTCATCAATCGCTTGTGTTATCGCTTATGTCATCAATCGCTTGTGTTATCGCTTATATCATGGCTTATGTAATCTTTTGATGATGTTATGGCTTATGTAATCATTCATTACATATAAATATATATATATCCTTATGTACTCCTACAAATGTTATATACATACATATACTTCTAACATGCTAATATGTATACTTATGTATTTATACATATACTAATACATATACCCATATATACATACGGTGGTATACGTATTTTTATATATATTTTCGTATGCCTTATTTACCCTCTTAAGAAAGCTTCTCAAATTTCATCTTTTTGTATTTTAAGGGTGTATTTAGCATGGTAGATGTATGTATAGTTAGTATATGACTTATTTTAGGTTATGTACATAATGGATACTTATATACAAAGGGCTTTATACATGTATTTCTCTATTATACTCTTATGTACACATACTTAAAGTCATGTACACATGCATCTTCTTCCATTGTCTAAAGATTCCTCCACTTCTACACATAAAGATTGAAACTTTAAGCCTTAATCAACATATATATATACAACACATAACTACTTAACCTAACCTAACTCTTTATTTGACTAGTAAAGAATATGAAGCAAGACATAGTAACATAAGAACATACCTTAATTTGCTCTTGAATATGGATGCAAAGTTGAAAAGTAAAGAAGAGTGAAAGGGAAAGGGAAGATACGATTGGGAAAGGAGAAGAAGAAAGGGACTTTGTTTTGTGTTCTTTTGCTTTCGAAAAGGAAAACAAGTGGGGTCTAGGAAAGGGAAAGAAGTGGACGGCAATTGAAGGGAAGAAGGGAAAGAAAAAGCTAAAAGAAAAGAAAAGAAATCATTAGATGGCTTCGATATTTTCTAAAGTGTAAGTGTCTTTTGTTGACTTTTCCACATGTTGACTTAGTCAACTTTTTGACTTTAGTCAGCATGTGTTGACTTGGTCAATTTTCCAAAAATAAATGCCATTTTGTGTACATAATGAAGTAATTAGGGAAAATTAGGAGAAAGAGTAAGGAAATGAAAGGAAATAAGAAATTTAGTGAATTGATTAGTAAAAATAGATAATGAGATCTTCCATTAGATATTTATATCCTATATATACCATTTGATAAGCTACTTAGTGTAATTACGATGAAAAATGTCATTTAGGGTATTAATGTTCACTACATGTAACTTAAGCATCAACTAAACCGTTAACTTTATATAATACTAACCTAGTTATATACTTAGAAGATGAATGTAATCTATCATGTAATATCTTAGTTTCTAATTGATTACTTTTGTATTGTATGTATTTATGAGTGATTGAAAGTTATTTTTAATCTTTTACCAATGATTTGGTATAATACTAAAGTTATATTATTAATTAGGGTTTTAGGGTAAATTATAGTGAGTTAGTACTTTTATATCCTTAAAGTTATAATTTTAGGGTTTTATCACTTTCGAGCGCAATCTTTAGTGTTTATATACATTTAGAGTATAAAAATTTTCTACATGATTAAATCTTCGATTGTTATATTAGGGTTTTCATCTTAACTAGCCTTGTCAACTTTTAAAGTTTTCAAGTACACAAGGGTCTACTTGGGTATTAGGTTGAAAATTTTAGGGGTTTACATGATGAGTACTTTGTCCCGTGTTGGAGCAAAAATGTTTTAGATACCAACTAAGTGCTAGGTGACAAGACAAAATCTTTAGCCTTAATGAAAGAAATTATTCTTTCAAAGGATAGGGATATTGCCAAGAAAGATGTTGACAGGGTTGGTAGTTGCAATAAGGCCCACATTACGACCAAGTTATATGATATGAGTATTTGTATGCATCTATATAACTGCTAAATTTACTCAATTGCTAATATTCGGTTTCCTTTTTAGATGAGCAGCCACATTTTGATAGCTTTAGATGAGGTTAATAGGGAGACTAAAAAGGTAAGACCCATAGTAGTTTTTATGTATTTTGTTGAGTCATTTCGAGTACTCATCATATTAAATGAAATTGTCGTAGAGAATTGAGGATGCATATAATGCATCTAAACCCAAACTACTGCTGCCGAGAATGTGAGGATAAGGGCTGAGATGGAGATGAGAAAGCTCCAAGAAGACCTTGCTGTCGAGAAGTTAGTATATACCCTTGCTGCTGATAAAGTCTCGAGCTTAAAGGCCAAAATGGAAGAGTAGTACAAAGAATTTGAAGGCCTAAAGGAGGAGCTGTAGAAGAAGAAAGAAGGGTACTGGGGGCTAGGCTAAACTCTTTGCACGATGAGTGATGAGAAAGATAAGCTTAAAATGCAATTAAGGAGTTTGAGACCAACAACTCGAACTTACAGAGTCGTGTTGCTAAATGGGAGGAGACTCTGAGGAGAGGACCATCAGTTAAAGAGGTCCTCAATATAGTCATTCCTAGTTGGCAGTATGAGAGACTTCTATGGAAGAAGTTGTTGGAGGGGGTCCAAGTGGCAAGAGAAGAGATCCTTAAGCTTCAACTTGATTACGATCTCTCTTACCTTAACTTTACTGACGTCGATGATAAAGTCAACAATGTCGATGATGAGGATGACGATGAGGCAAGTGTTAACATCATTGAAGGTAATGGCAAAGCTCATGTAGAGGATCCAAGGGAAGATGAAGAGAATCTATTAAAAGAAATCCCCTATGTATGGAAAGAGAAATTTACTAGCTTTGAGACCCTAGGTGTTGAGAAAGAAACTTGCTCGAAGAAAGCCCTAGCCTCTAATCCAAAAATTACTTTCGTTGATTCCAAGAGTAGGCCATAAGATTTTCTTTATATTCTTTGTACCTTGCCCTCTCATGTAATTATTTGAAGGAAATATTTTTCATATAATAGGCCGTACATTTGTAACTGCATTGATCGAATGAAATATCTTTCATATGATTGTTTTCAGTATGTTTTATTTCACGCATCACGAGTTTCCTGTGTTCCATTTCACATGTTCTTATTTGTTAGCATTTTTCACTTTACACGCTAAGTATTTTTCAGCATGTTTTATTTCACACACCTAACTAATTCTCAGCATGTTTTATTTCTTATGCCCAACTAATTCTTAGCATGTTTTATTTCATACGCATAATTGATTCATGGCATGTTTTATTTCATATGCCCAATTATTTCTTAGCATGTTTTATTTCACACACCCAATTAATTCTCGGCATGTTTTATTTCACATGCCCAATTCATGTGTCTTTATAGACATTATCCGTTAGCCAGCATAGGCTAGTCGCATTACTCGACTGTAAGATTAATTTATGCAGTTCGTTAACCACAATAAGCTAGAACTTAGGTAAGTTCATTTGCTGTGCGGTTTAGAACTCATTAACTCGGTAATCATAAAAAGGAATACGAAACATAATGAGATTTCAAACATAATTCTCATAAAAAAGTACTGTAGTCTTACAAGCATGTAGGTTGTCACCTTACAAATAAGTGGAGATGAACATCATTTGAACAATCAATTGAAATATAATTTCAAATTCTTAGTGTTCCATGCTCAAGGGATGATTGATCCATCCAATGCTTTCTAATCAATAGCCCCCCTCGCTAATGGCTTCCCGGATCTTGACAAGATCCTCCTAGTTCGTGCCGAGCTTCCCTTGACTTACTTGCATGCCAATAGCTTCCATCTTTTGGCAAACTAGATTTGTAGGTTGAAAAACCTTGTGATT
This sequence comes from Lumnitzera littorea, assembly GCA_024138015.1. Lineage (NCBI taxonomy): Eukaryota > Viridiplantae > Streptophyta > Magnoliopsida > Myrtales > Combretaceae > Lumnitzera > Lumnitzera littorea. Next base: position 56,092,035 of record JAMXBB010000003.1, on the reverse strand, counting down.
TACTTTTTGATTGTAATAACTTCCCGCTTTATGCTGGTATGTCGCGACCCTAGCTCTTGCAATATCCCGAATTTCATCAATGGTGTCCAAATTCACTGTTAATCTAACTTGATTAACCATAACATTAAAATTTTGCATCCGTAGATTTGGCAAATTCAACTCAATTAGCAACATAGCTTCCATGTCGTATGCTAACCTAAAGGACGTATCCCCATTTGTAATTCTGTAGGTGGTTTGGTACCTCCATAAATCATTTAGTAGTTCATTGACCCATTTCCCTTTGACTCGATCAACTTTTCATCTTAGGTTGTGTAGTATGATCTTATTTACGGCTTCAACTTGTCCATTCATCTGAGGGTATGCTATAAACAAGTAGTTAAGGTGAATGTCGTACTTCTTGCAAAATGCTTGGAACTTATTGTTGTTAAACTACGGGTCATTATCGGTGATTTTCATGTAAGGAACTTCGAATCTTAATATGATGGAACTAAAAATGAATGCTTCCACTTTCTGTTCGATGATCTTCACCACTACCTCGACCTTTGCCCATTTGGTAAAGTAATTTGCAATAATAATGATGAATTGTCGTTGGGCGGTAAACTTCAGAAAAGGTCCGAGAATATCTAGCGCCCACTAAGTAAAGGGCCAAGGGCTGGTTAGGCTATATAACTCAATTATAGGCACATTCCTTTGCATCTTCTCTCATGGTTGGCCAATAATAGTCGAGTCATGGTACTCGATCATACAGTGTCTATGCTTTTACGTAGTTACTGCATGCATCCGTATGCAACTCGGATAACACCCTTTGGGAATCTCTTAGAGGATGGCATCGAAGATAGGGTTGTAATATGCCGTATTTATATAGTCGACCATCAATCAATGTATAGTTTATGGCTTGGTAAGCTAATCTTTGCACTCCTTTCTTATCATCTAGAAGAATACCATCTCTCAAATAATCTACTAAGAGATCCATCTAAGATTCTTCTCTTGGGCAACGAGCCAACTCACAGCTCTGTGAAAGAGTAGATAAACTTTTCTATGGAAGAAATTAGACAAAAAAGTTTGTTGCTCAAGTCGGGGAATGCCATATTGACTAATTTTGACAACTTGTTGGCAGCAATATTCTTGCTTCTCGAAATTTTGTAGACGGAAAAATATTGAAATTATTTTATGATCGTTCGTACCACCAATAAGTACTTGCTCATCTCCTCTTCCCTTGCCGCGTAACTTCTCACGACTTGATTTACCACCAATTGCAAATCAGAGAAAACTTTAAGTTTCTCGGTACCAATCTCTTTTGCCAGTTTCAGTTCGGTAATCAAAGCTTCATATTCTACTTCATCATTGCTGGTCAGGAATTCGAATTTTAAAGCATGATGAACTTTAACATTATAGGGGCCTTGAAGAACAAGGCCTGCACCATTTCTTTCTTTCATCGAAGAACTATCAACATAAAGAAACCAAATAGGTTTCTTAGTAAAGTCCATACTATCTTCTTCACCAGTGAACTTGGCTAAAAAATCTATTAGCACTTGAGCCTTTAATGCCGTTCTAGGCTTGTATGGTACACCATGAGCACTCAGCTCTAAGGCATATTTTATCATCCTCCTGGAGGAGTTAGGTCATTGTAATGCTTGTTGCAATGGTTGATCAGTAAGTACTATGATTTGGTGAGCTTCGAAATATGGCTTCAACTTCCTTGTCGAGAGAACTACTGCTAAAACAAAATTTTCAATGTTTATATGCCAAAGCTTTAGCCCTTGCAAAACATGACTGATGTAATAAATGGGTCAATGCTCTTTGCCATCAGTTTGGACCAATACAAAAGAAAGAGCTTGGCAACTGACCGATAAATATAAATATAAATTCTTTCCTAAAATAGGTGTCGAGAATATTGATGGTGACGTAAGGAATTCTTTGATATTGCTAAAAGCTCTCTCACAATTGTTAGACCACTTGAATTCTTTCGAATTCTTTAAGATTTTAAAGAATTCTGTACACCTATTAGCACTTCTTGACACAAATTTGTTGAGGGCGGCTATATGCCTAGTGAGTTCCTATACTTCCTTGATCGTGCGAGGGGATTTCATGTTCCTCATCGCCCTAACCATTATCACTTTTTAGCATGCATTTGACTAGATGAGACCCAAGATCAAGGCATAGCTAAGATCTTATAAGTATGATTTGTATGCCTTCAACAACCAACCAATTCAAGTAGTTAAAGTAATTCTTTGTTGATACATATCGGAGATGTAGACTTCATCATCGTCAAATGTTGGTCCTCATACAACATGATAATGTGATAACCATATCAACATCTATTTAGTATTGTACCTTCAATTGGACATCTTAAAGCCAAGTTTCTTACTTCTATGGGAGTTGGCGTATGCAAAGGGGACTAGTAATTGGTAAGGTCCTTATACATGAGGGCCTTAAGATGAGAAGTGGTATTTCAGGTGGAAACCTATCCAGAAGGTAAGTCAGTTGGCACAGAGAATGCCGAGAGTAATACTGAGGAAATTTCTTTGGGAGATGACCCTAGGGAAACTATGAGGATTAGGAAACCCTTTTCAGTAGATATTCAATAAGGGTTAATCAACTTCTTGCAAGCTAATGCTGACATATTTGCATAGTCCCCTTTAGACATGTCAAGTATCTTGAGAGAAATTATGGTACACAAGCTCCAAATTGATTTGAATGTGAAGGTGGTATAATAAAAGAAGACGCATTTTGCACCAAAGAGATAAGAAACAATAGAGAAAGAAGTCTAGAAATTATTGAAGGCAGGATCTATCTGAGAAGAGCCTTATCTGACTTGGCTAGCGAATTGTATACTAGTTAAGAAGTCTAAAGGCAAGTAGTGAATATGTATAGACTTTATGGATCTCAACAAGGCTTGTCCCAAGGATTGTTTTCCACTGCCAAAAATTGATTCGATGGTAGATGCAACTATTGGACACTCGTTACTTTCTTTTATGGATGCTTTCTCTAGTTACAACCAAATCAAGATGGATAAGGAGGATGAATTCCATACATCTTTTTTTATTAATTTTGGAACGTATTGTTACACGGTGATGCCTTTTAGGTTGAAAAATGCCAGTACAACATACCAGAGACTTGTTACCAAGATGTTCAAACCCCAGATTCATAGAAATGTCGACGACATGATTGTGAAGAGTGTAAAGGAGGATCAGCATCTCTTGGACCTTGAGGAGACATTTACTACATTGAGGAGATGTGGCATGAAACTCAACCTACAGAAATGCATCTTTGGCGTAACATCAGGATAATTTTTAGGATACATGGTTACTTAATGTAGCATTGAGGCCAACCTAAGAAAGATTGAGGTGATAAGGAACATGAAATCCCCTTATACGGTCATAGAAGTACAGGAACTTACCAAGCGTATAGCTGCCCTTAACAGATTTAGGTCGACAAGTGTTGATAAGTGTGTGGAATTCTTTAAAATCTTAAAGAATCTGAAAGAATTCAAGTGGTTTGATGATTGCAAGAGAGCTTTCAATGATCTTAAAGAATTCCTTACATCGCCACCAATACCCTCAACACCTATTTTAGGAGAGAATTTATATTTATATCTATCGATCAGTTACTGAGCTCTTTCTTCTATATTGGTCTGAATTTATGGCAAAGAGCATCAATTCGTTTATTATGTGAGTTATGTTTTGCAAGGGCTAGAGCTTTGGTACTCAAAAATTGAAAAGTTTGTTTTAGTAATGGTTCTCCCGGTAAGGAAGTTGAAGCCGTATTTTGAAGCTCACAAGATCATAATGCTCACTAATAAGCTATTGTGGCAAGCATTGTAACGACTTGACTCCTCCGGGAGGATGATGAAATATGCCTTAGAGCTGAGTGCCTATGGTGTATAATACAAACCTAGAATGACACTAAAGACTTAAGTGTTAGCAAATTTTGTAGCCGAGTTCACTAGTGAGGATGATAGTGTAGAGTTTTTTGAGAAACCTATTTAGTTCCTTTATGTGGATGGTCCTTCGATGAAAGAAGGAAGTGGTGCAGGCTTTACTCTTCAAGGCCACCACAATGTTAAAGTTCATTATGCTTTAAAATTCGGATTCCTGATCAGCAACAATGAAGCAAAGTATGAAGCTTTGATTGTAGGACTGAAACTAGCAAAAGAGATTGGCGTTGAGAAACTTGAAGTGTTCTTTGATTCGCAATTGGTAATGAATTAGGTCATAAGAAGTTATACGGCAAGTGAAGAGGAGATAAGCAAGTACCTATTGGTGGTATGAATGCTCATAGAAGAATTTCAATCTTTCGTCATCCACAAAATTCCGAGAAGTAAGAATATTGCTACTGACAAGTTGTCAAAATTAGCTAATACGACGTTCCTCTAATTGAGCAACAAACTTTTTGTTAAATTGAGCGATAAGTTGTCACAAAAGCTATGTTGTTGATTGAGTTGGATTTGCCAAATTTGTGGACGTAGAATATTGATGTTATGGTTAATCAAGTTGGATTAACAACGAATTTGGACACCATTGATGAAATCTAGGATATTGTGAGAGCTAGGGTTACGGCATATGAGAATAAAGTGATAAGGTATTACAATCAGAAAGTGAAGCATAAGGCTTTTCAACTTGGAGATTTGGTTTGCTGAAAGATAGAAGCTACTAGTGTACAAGCAAGTCAAGGGAAGCTCGATGTAAACTGGGAGGATCTTGTTAGAATCTGGGAAGTTGTTAGCAAGGGGGCCTGTTAACTAGAAAGGTTAGATGGATCTACCATCCCTCGAGCATGGAACGCCGAGAATTTGAAATTATATTTAATTTGATTGTTTGGATGATGTTCATCTCCACTTATTTGTAAGGCGACAGCTTATATGCTTGTAAGACTATAGTGCTTCTTTATAAGAATTATGTTTGAAATCTCATTATGTTTCATATTCTTTTTTATGATTGCCGAGTTAATGAGTTCTAAGCTGTACGGTAAACAAATTGACTTAAGTTCTAGCTTATCGAGTTAAAGGAATTGCATAAATTAATCTTACAGTCAAGTAATGCAGCTAGTCCATGCTTCAAATGGCTAGCAGACAATGTCTATAAAGATACACGAATTGGGCATGTGAAATAAAACATACCGAAAATTAATTGGGTGTGTGAAATAAAACATACCGAGAAATAATTAGGTGTGTGAAATAAAATATGTCGAGAAATAGTTAGACATGAGAAATAAAATATGCCAAGAATTAGTTAAGTGTGTAAAATAAAACATGCCAAAAAATACTTAGCGTATGAAACAAAACATGCTGATGAATAAGAACGTGTGAAATAGAACACCGGGAACTCATGATGTGCGAAAAAAAATATATTGAAAACAGTCAAATGAAAGATATTTCATTCAATCAATGTAGTTACAAATGTATGGCCTAATATATGAAAAATATTTCCTTCAAACAATTACATGAGAGGATGTAAGGTGTAAAGAATACAAAGAAAATCCTATGGCCTACTCTTAGAATCAGCTGAAGTAATTTTTAGATTGGAGGTTGGGGCTTTCTTCAAGCAAGTTTCTTTCTCAACACTTGGGGTCTCAAAGCTAATAGATTTCTCTTTCCGTACATAAGGGATTTCTTTTGATAGACGCTCCTTGTCTTCCTATAAATCCTTCGCATAAGCTTCGTCATTACCCTCAATGATCTTAGCACCTGCCTTATCATCATCCTCTTCATCAGCACTGCTGACTTTATCATCGACGTTGGCAAAGTCGAGTTAAGAAAGATCGTAATCAAGGTGAAGCTTCAGGATCTCGTCTCTTGTCGCTTGGACCCCTCTAACAACTTCTTCTATAGAAGTCTCTCATATTGACGGCTAGGAGTAACTATATCGAGGGCCTCTTCAATTGATGGTCCTCTCCTCAGAGTCTCCTCTAATTTGGCAACATGGCTTTGTAAGTTTGAGTTGTTGGTCTCAAACTCCTTAATTTGCATTCGGAGCTTGTCTTCTTTGTTGCTCATCGTGCAAAGAGTTTGGCCTAGCCCCTAGCACTCTTCTTTCTTCTTCTACAGCTCTTCCTTTAAGCCTTCAAACTCTTTGTACTCCTCTTCTATTTTGGCCTTCAGGCTCAAGACTTCATCAGCAACAAGGATATGTGCCAACTTTCGGTAGTAAGGTCTTCTTAGAGCTTCTTCGCCTCCATCTTGACCCTTATCCTCACGTTCTTAGTAGTGGCAGTTTAGGCTTTGGATGCATTATATGCATCCTCAATTTTCTACAACAATTTCATTTAATATGATGAGTACCTAAAATGACTTGACAAAATACATGAAGACTACTATGGATCAAGTAGCCTCAATCTTTCTTGGGTTAGCCTTAATGCTATGTCGAGTAACCATGTATCTTAAGAATTTTCTTGATGTTGCACCAAAGACGCATTTCGGTGGGTTAAGTTTCATGTTGTATCTCCTCAATGTAACAAATGTCTCCCCAAGGTTAGCAAGATACCGATCCTCCTTCATACTCTTCACAATCTTGTTGTCGATATATACTTCAATGTTTCTATGAATTTAGGGTTTGAACATCTTGGTAACAAGTCTTTGGTATGCTACACCGGCGTTTTTTAACCCAAAGGGCATTACCGTGTAACAATACGTTCTAAAATTGGTAACACGTATGGACTTCATCCTCCTTATCCATCTTGATTTGGTTATAACTAGAGAAATCATCCACAAGAGAAAGTAACGAGTGTCCAGCAGTTGCATCTACCATTTGATAAATTTTCGGTAGTGGAAAATAATTCTTGGGATAAGCCTCATTGAGATCCGTGAAGTCTATGCACATTTGCCACTTGCCGTTAGACTTCTTGACTAGTATGCAATTGGTTGACTAAGTCGGATAAGGCTCTTCCTGGATAAATCTTGCCTTCAATAATTTCTGGAATTCTTCCTCTATTGTTGCTTATCTCTTTAGTGTAAAATACCTCTTCTTTTATTGGACTATCTTCACATTCAGATCAATCTAGAGCTTATGTACCATAACTTCTCTCAAGATACTTAGCATGTCTAAAGGGGACCGTGCAAACACGTCAGTGTTGGCTTGTAAAAAGTTGATTAAACTTTGTTAAATATCTGCTGACAAGGGTTTCCTTATCTTTGTAGTTTTCCTAGGTTCATCTCCTAAAGAAATTTCCTCAGTATCACTCTCGATGTTCTTAATATTGACTGACTTGCCTTTCAGACAAGTTTCTTCCAAAAATACCTCTTCTCGCCTGAAGGCCCTCATGTATAAGGACCTTGCCAATTGCAGGTCTCCTTTGCACACACTAACTCCCGTAGAAGTAGGGAACTTAGCTTTAAGATGTGCAATTAAAGGGATAATGTCGAATAGATGCTAACATGGCCATCCCATTATCATATTGTACGAAGACCAACATTTGAAAATGAGGAAGTCTACTTTATCCTCTGCGACATGCTCGTCATTGCCGATCTATATTGGTAAAGAATTTACTCCGTCTACTTAAATTGGTTGGTTGTTGAAGGCATATAAATCATACTTGTAGGATCTTAGCTGTGCCTTGATCTTAGGACTCATCTAGTTAAATGCATGCTGAAAAATGATATTAGCTGAACTTTTTGTGTCAATAAGATCTTCTTGACTTTGAAGTTTGCGATTCTTACAATGATAACTAGTGTGTCATCATGCGATCTCTAGATGCCCTCAAAGTCATCCTTTGTGAAAGAAATTGTGTTATCGATCTTGACCTTCTTGCCTTGGATATTATAGATGTAATTTTTGATGTTCATCAAACTCAAAGAGCTTGACTGGCCGATTGTAGGTTCATCGACAATGGTGTTGATCACTCCATTAGGTGCACTATTGGGATTTGCATTCCTTGTATCTGTCCCAACCACAATTAGTTGAGTGTTATCCTCTTGTTCCTCACGTCTCCTTTGGGATGGTCTCTCTATATTTTCAATGGCATGCGTTAGGAATTTTCGCAAATTCCCTTGTTGAATTGCATCTTTAATTGCGTTCTTGAGCTATATGTACTCATCTATGTTGTGACCCTTGTTATGGTAGAAGTTACCATACTTATTGGAATTTCTCTTTGAGGGATTTTCTCTCATTCTTTTTAGCTACTGTAGAACACCTTGTTGCCTACGTACCTCCATCAATATGTTTGAAATTAGATGATTGACGGGTGTATGGGATGAAGATGTCAGAATTCTTGGTCTCTTTCTCTCGGCATTCAAACTTTGATCATCATTTAAGCCAAGTCTATCCTTCACACTTTTTCTCTTGTCATTTTTTCTATCTCCTCTATTTTGATCAGCTTCTTGTCAGGCCTTTATGTTATCTTCCTAATAGATGTATGAGGTGACTATAGCCTTAGACTAGATAAAAGTTTTTGGCTTGTTATTTGAGAGAGACTTAAAAAAGTATCCATAGGGCTTAACTCCATCGATCATAGCATTGAGGGCTACACTTATGTCCAATTTTGGGATTTGAACCATCTCATCCATAAACTTAGCCAAGTAGTTTCTAGTTGACTCATCTGATTTTTGTTTGATTGAGTTAAGGATTAAAAAAATCCTTAACAGGAAGTTTGCTTGTAAGGAAGTGTTGAAGAAACACTTTTGCTAATTCATCGAAATAAGAAACAGTGTTTAGTTTTAAGTGTTTGAACCATATATTGGTTGCATTCCTCAAGGTTGAGGGAAAAGCTTGGCAGGCCACTACATCACTCCAACCATGCAATTTGGCTAATGTATAGTAGTACTCTAGGTGATCTTTAAGGTCCTTTGTTCTATCATAAGTTTCAAATTGCGGTAGCTTAATGTGCTGAGGTATCACTTCCTCTAAAATCGCTGGAACAAAGGAACTCTTCTTGATTTGGAATTGTTTACTTGATGTAGCAAGGGTGCTTACATACGAGGGGTCCACATGGTGCACTTGCTATGGTTGCTTACCTTTGTCATTCTTTTTGAAAGCAGGAGCCAAGGGTCCCGTCACGACCTTTACTTGCTTTTTTTGCAACTCAGGTAAATAAATTAAATCATCGCTATTATCAACATCATGATCACTATGCTCTTTGTTCTGATTTAGATGAATACTATTAGGAAGGAGGTTAAGGATCTATTCATGCTTTTTGTGCAACTCTGAGTTTTCCTCTACTAAATCGAGGCATGATTGCTCGAGTCTAGCCAGTCGTTGCTCATTAGTATGCTGACTCCCCTCCTTATGGTATTGGGTGGAAGTGCTAGTACCTGTACTCTTGATCATTTTAGTTTTAGCCATGTAGGTGTGTTTAGGAAAAATAGAGAGTGCCAAATATTGTTGGTGAATTTTGGGGGTTGAAAATATCCTACAAAGATAAGAAAAATACTTGGTATTGGGACCAGTTTGGTGTGGCCACTTTGATGCCTAAGTCAATAAGTAGGAATGAGAAATGTAGAGTAAAGAAGTTAAGAGTTATCAGATATCTCTTATATAGTTTCATTCCCGTATTTATAAGAGATTGTCATATCTGAAAGGGCAGTTATTGGAATAACTGTTGAGACATATGGAAGCTTATTGATTAGACACCTTCCCTGAAATGTAGAGAGAGTAGATGGTTATGTAATATAACTATGCTTGTGATAACTATTTGCACCATGAACTTGAATTCAAATCAGCAATGGATTTGTGTCACTTAGCATAGTGCCAAGAGTGTAGATCACTTGGCGATTTGCTGATAATATAGATTATACAGCTTGTTGGCAGCCGAATAGACGAGTAAGATGTGTGGACAAAAACTAACTATTAACAAAAATCACTATTAAATACTGATATTTGATATCACGATTGGATAATATGCTCGATTAGTTGCGTGGTGCACGAATATTTTTTAAGGTTGATCTAAAGAGTGGTTACTACCAGATTCGAATGAGACTAGAGATGAGTGGAAGATTGCTTTGAAAATGAAGGAAAGTATATTCAAGTGGATGGTGATGTCGTTTGGGCTTACAAATGCGTCAAGCACCTTTATGTGACTTATGAATCATGTTTTGAGATCCTTGATAGGAAAGTGTGTTGTGATTTAATTTGATGACATTTTAGTATATTGTGCTGACCTTAACCTCATGTTGAGCACTTAAGGTTAGTATTTGATATCCTTTGAGTTGAATGACTGTTTGGCAATTTGAAGAAATGCATGTTTTGTCATGACAAGGTAGTATTCCTTAGATATGCTGTCTTTAGAGCAGGTGTTAGGATTAATGATGAGAAGGTCTGAGCAATTCTCGAATGCTTGACATTGACCAGTGTTGTTGAAGTAAGGAGTTTTCAAGGTGTAGCTTTGTTTTATTGAAGATTCATTAGGAACTTTAGTTCCATAGTTGCTCTACTGTTTAGGCTAACTTAGAAGAGCTTAGAATTCAAATGGTTCGAGAGAGGTTAGAAGAGTTTTGAGGAGATTAAATCTAAGTTAACTTCTGCTTAAGTGCTAGTATTACCAAACATTGGCAAGGTTTTTAAGCTAAAATGCGATCCATCTAGAGTTGGCATTGGAGTTGCTCTTATGTAAGAGTGCTAACCAGTTGTATATTTAAGTGAAAAGCTCAAAGGTGCCACATTGAATTACTCGACATATGACAAGGAGTTTTATGCCCTTGTACAAGCACTTCAAAACTAGCAACATTGCCTACTATTAAGAGAGTTCATTATCTACAGAGACCATGAATCTCTTAAGCATCTCATAGGACAACAAAAACTCTCCTGACACCATGTTAAGTGGATCAAGTACTTAAAAACCTTTTGCTATATCATCAAGTACAAGAAAGGAAGTTCTAATACTGTGGTTGATGCCCTTGCTCATCAGCATGTTCTTATGATGACATTATAGGCTAGAATACTTGGGTTTGGTACCTTACTTAGTCAATATGACCATGATTTGTACTTTGGACCTTTAGTAGTGAAGTACAACATTAGAGGAGTAGTGGATGGGTTCTATTTGAGTCAAGGATTTTTTATGAAGGTAAAGCAAGTTTGTGTGCCGAACAATTTTATTAGGGAATTACTTGTTTAAGAAGCCTATGCTGGAGGGCTTTGTTAGCCATTTTGGTGAGAAGGGAACTACTGAGTTGTTAAAAGATCATTTTTATTGGCTTGGGATGATAAAGGATGTGTGGAAAATTCTTGAATGTTACAATGTGTGCAAGCGAGCTAAAGGAAGAAAGGAACCATATGGAGAATATATACCTCTGTCCATACCTAAATGACTATGGACTGATCAAAGCATAGATTTCATACTCGGTTTACCCAGAACACCTTGAAAGCATAATTCTATTATGGTAATGGTCAATTGGTTTAGCAAAATAAGCCACTTCATCCTTTGCCACAAAACTAATAGTGCTTTATTTGTTGCTAACCTCTTTTTGTAGGAAATTGTGCAGCTGCATGGCATTCCAAGGAGTATTGTCTTAGATTGTCACTTGAAGTTCATGAGCTCCTTCTTGTAAAGACTATGGAAGAAGCTTGGCACTAAACTCATGTTTAGTATTTCTTGTCACCTACAAATAGATGGCCAAATTGAGGCTGTGAATAAGACCATAGGGAACCTCCTTCGAGCTACTATTGGGAAGAATTTGCATGATTAGGACTTATGCCTGCTCATCATCAAGTTTGCTTGCAACCGCTCAACAAGTTTGCTTACAACCACTTTAAACATAGCTCGATAAGAAAGTTGCCTTTTGAGGTCACCTACGGACTTAATTTGAACTTGCCATTGGACATGATTACTAACTCGACCTCTCAACTAGAAATTTAGTCAGGTTTATAGCATACCAAGGAGTTTCAAAAACTACATTATAAGGTTGCTAAACAACTAACCAAGATAGTTGCTTAATAGCAAGAGTACGGGAATAAGGGACGAAAGCATGTCATTTATAACCTATAAGACCTTGTTTGGATTTACCTAAGTAAAGAATGTTTTCCAAGGAGGAGGATGAGTAAGTTTTCCTCTAGATCAAATGGCCCTTTTAAGATCCTATGGTAGATAAATGACAATACTTCTATCTCTTATCACTTAGTTTGGCTGAAGGTGGGGAAAAGACCATTTCAACTATCTTCATTGAAGAGGGTTTATGTTTAGCTCAAGAATCTTAGCCATTACCCCTAGTAGGTTATAATGCATGTTAGGTTAGATGCTAAGCCATGTTATTTCCTTTTATAGCTTAAATAACTTAGCTTTAAAGTCTCATTGTATTTCAGGCTTAATTTTAGGGGTTCCGACGAGTTTTATACCATATTGAATAATTTCACTTCTAATGCTAAAATTGGGGTTTTAGGCCATTATTGTTAACATCTAATTTCAATGGATTACTACTACTAACTTTTCTAATATATTTGAAAAATTTAAGCTCAATTAGATAAGTTTTTCCCTAGGGCCCTATATCTGAGTACGGTTATCCTAAGTATGACTTTAGAAGTTCATATAAAGTAAATCCTCACTATTTTGATTATATTCTTGATACCTTATTATATTTTTTACTTCCAAGCCTACGAGGATTCCTTGATTAGGGTTACTAAGTTCTTTATAAATTTTTAGCCTAATCAGGTTACTTTTCTTAAACACCTTAAATCAATTGTCTATCTTAATAGTACAAGAACAAAGCTTTGCTTTAATACTTAGATGTTCATGTCCTGATTGCTAATTTATGGGACATCACATTCAACCCTCATTGCAAATAATTTCATCCTTGAAAATAACACGTACCAAATCTTTCCATGTAGAAAGTTATATGGATTTATAAATTTGTTATCAATCTTATATCTATGGTCTATTAGGGTTACTATCTTATTACTTAAGGGAACCAGAGGGATGGCCTTTCTTTCATGAGTTTCATTTCTCTAAAACATCTCTATTCCATATTTGTCCAACTCTCCTCTATTTAAGTTTTCGATGTATCTCTTGTCTATTCTTCTAATTTCATTCTTCAATCTCTTGCATCACATGTCTATTGTTAATCATACACTAAATCTAAAACTGAAAATTTCTACTCACATTACACTTCCCTAATCTTGCGACTTTCCATTACATTTATTTAAGGGTTCTCCTACTGATCAGTCTTTTATGTATTCTCTACATTACTAATGCTTAGGTTTTAGTTAAGATTAATAACAATATAGATCCATCATTTGTCATAAGTATTATTCCCTTTTTTCTTTTCCCCATCCATACCTTCTATCTTACAATGACTAAGTTATTGCCATATTTATTAATTTGTTCTTTCATATAGCTTAGTACAAGTATCAACAAGATTGAGTTTGGCAAATCTGGACTTTTCTCCACCTTGAAGTCAAATGAGATGGCCAATAATTTGAATCCTCATGACTTGACACAACTTAATAGAAACCGACACAACTCTTGATCAATGGACTCACATTAATACTGATATGAACTCATTACTTGACAAAACATGACATGATGTGAAGTACTTTGATGAGAACAAGAGACTCAATAAGGAAGAGTCTTGATAATCATAGATTTACTATTCTCTTCTTGATTACCTATTGCCATTGCATATATGAAGTGTATGCCTTCTTAGTATTTTAGTTATATCTTGGTTTACATCTATCAATCTTCCTCTCCTAGTAGGGATTGTTGACTAGAGCTTGAGGCTTATCTTTGATTCTCTTCTTTTCAGATTAATTTCTTATGTAAGATGTGGAGTATGTGATATGACTAGTTTGAATTACCCATTAGTTCTACTTATTGATGTCATTAACATGTCTTTAGGGTGTTTAGCTAGCATTCTTGTGTTGGGTATTTGTTATGATATTAGATAGCTTATACCATACTCAGGGTTTGATTCATAATAATCCATAGTCCTAGTAGAATACTTTTAAGTTGCATTAAAATCTTACCTTTCAATTAACATGATATGGTTACTATTTTTAAGGTTACTTCTAGCATCAATCTCCTAGTATGTCTTTCTTCATTGTCAGAGCATTATGTGGTTAACCCTAATGCTTACTAATAGAGAGATTCGTTGGGTTAACGTGGAATTATAAACTACTAATAAGTTAAAGATTAAGTTTCTTACTTCACTAGTTCTATAGGCAATAAGAATAGGGTCTCATATTCAAGTTTTAGATTATTTCCTAATATTGGATCAATTAGTCTACGAGTTAATTCTAGCTAACTCACAAATAATGACTATAATATGCATGCATCTTTATCAATAATATACTTGCTTTAGAATGTAACACACAATTTTATTTATACATTCCCATGATACAAAATATAAAAACGTTATAAACCTCATAATAGAAGTTAGTCAACACTTATATGAAATATAGTTAATATATGCAACAGATTGTACCCGTGGAACAATAATTCACAATTGAAGTTACGATATTGCATTCATGTGAATATTTTTGTGTTACTTCATATTTCAAATTCAATGATCAGGTAGTAGCTCTCAAAACGTACAAGAATATATGTCTATGTACATAATAATTTCCACAATTAAGCAACATACATTTTAACTACTATAATTACACAATATACTTACGCAAATCTAGTTTATTAGCAAGGAATTCTTATTTTAATCGTAGGTATCTTATAGTCAAGTTCCAATTTTTATAAGATCACCAATCTCATATACATCGTACTTACTTGACATTTATCCATCATCACACATTTTAACTTCACAATCCCAATCAATAGCATTCATAGTGAACAAGAGGATATAAGTTTCAAACTTCCCATATGAAATGCAAAATTAACATTCTTATGTTTCTCTACTAATGCTAGATATGAGGACTTCTATGATTTCTCAAACTACTAACAAATCATCTTATCTATTTTATTTATTTATTTATTTATATGTATTTTTTTTAATACATCCTATAATTGATTTAACTTCAAAATCTAGCAGAGCATCTAAATATGTACATAGCTATGCAAGTACGTTATCAATATGTAATATATTCACTCCAATACCCAGCTACATACTACCTTATATATTTTTATTTGTTTATTATATATATATATATATATATATATATTCCCAATTACACTTCCAAGTTTTCAAGATAACACAAATAGAACAACAAATATATCTAACTTTAGAAGGTATATTATGAAATTATAATTGTATTAAGTGATTTTGATCATGTTGTCACACTCTATGTCATATTATAGAAGGAGCTTAATCTTCTTGGACTTGTACAGGAACATACATATAGTAATGCCGGTACATCAAGGTAGATATTACATGCATTAGTCCAATTAGTTAATACCCCATCCCTATTTTGCTTATCAATATTTTATAGGCATAGATAGGTGTATGAAAATACTTTAGTATGATTGCACCTTATTTTATGATACCCCTTATTCAATATATAATCCAATTTCGTTAGTACATTTAGAAGAAGTGAGAAAATATAAATTCAAAACATTCTATGTTATATACATAGTTAAGCTTCCTATATTCCTATTCAAATTATTTCTTATACAATCTTGTTTCAATTTTAAATTCTTGGGAATGTGTTTGGTATGTTACCAATACATAGGACATTCAATTTAAATAGTATGGAGTCTTGCTTTAATTCATGCTTATTCCAATTACACTTTCATGTTAACAAGACTACATGTTGGTAAAATCATAGATATATATCAGGTTAGAGGGAATTTTATAATTTAAATATTGCTAAAAGTCATAGTCATATGAGCGTTGAGATATATTATGTTATAGAGTAACCATTAATTTTAATTAATAATACTATTGTGTTCCAATCTTGCACAAGGTCTAAACAAAGGTTTAATGTCATTATTGAGTATATTATTAACATACCAATCCTTCTATCTTATTAACAAAAGTCTGTACCCGCCTTTACTACATCTTATCTACTACATTGTTGCCTCAAACCACCACTTTAAGATTGACCCTATCACATCTAATAGTTTGATTTTTCATGTTTATCTCATAATCCTCTACTTTACCTTCTGAATTAGGTTCTATAATATCCATTGTGAATGGATTTTTACCTACTTCACTTCTCTAAATTCTACCAACTATTCATCCCTAGACTAAGCCACCATCCTATTCACTACTTTATTATACCCCAAATCAGCACTAAGGTTCTTCTTAAGATCCTTCTCCTTAGTAGCTACTAAACTTCAAAACTTCCTACTTATAATTTCTTCTAATCCATTAAGTAATACCCTAGCATAGTAAGGGGGGTTACTACAAAGTTTTGACTTGTTAAATCGTAATGGTAGTTCTTAATACTTATTAGAAATAAGTTATCAGGTAATTAGTCAATGGGTGTGAAGGAGTCTCTTAGGAAATATAAGAGATACTTATGAACACAAAAATTTATGATTATCAAATTAGGTTTACCACAACTTTCCTATATTATTCCAATATTACCTAATTAGTCGCTTCTAATAACAATCTTGAAGGATAGTATTCTATATCTTATAGGCAATTCTTTATTGCTCTACTTAAGAGTCGATCAAGAGATTAGGGGTGCTTTTATATAGTTGTAAGAATTAGTTAATTAACTCTAAAGTCAATATTACGCATTAAAACCCTAACTTCCTTGTATGTGTATAAATATTATGGCTATAGATGTACCTGTAGTTCAAATTCCTTTTTACTACCTACTCTTAATGTTTTCTAATACATCTAATTCATTCTATTTATGACGCTTCAAAGAACATTAAGAATTATAATTCAGAGCGAATTCTTAAGAATAATGCTTCAATATCAATTCAAAATTGTCACGCCTTGAAAAGGTGGAGTTATAATAGTCCCTCCGTATGAGCCATCAGAAGATAGAAATTGACTTTACAATTGCTATTTTAGACCTAGTTCACATTACATGTACTCGACTCTACCACTTTGAAGCATCTAATTTAATACTTATTTAATATAAACTTGTAAAATAATATTTTGAAATAATTTATTAAAAATAAACTTATAATTTGACTTTGCAAAAGAATGGTAGTAAATCCTACATGTATCCAAACTAGAATATTGAAAACTATCAAGCCCCTTAAGGAGTCCTCTGTAGTATTCCTTAAAAGTTAGAAAAATTAGTACTAAGAACAATAACTAGTCATTTCTTGTTAAGCCTTACTCCCCGTTCTAGTTTGCTAGTACTCTTAGCTTTGGGTAGATATTAGTAATCTATTCGAAACTTAGAAAATAATCTATAAGGGAATAAGCGACAACTTACTCAATAAGTGGGGTGGTAATAGAAGTATGCATTAAGCACATTACAAGTGGGGTTTTCAACTAAGTTAGTTAGATACAATGTATGTATAAGAAAATGCCACCATACAATGTTATCTAGTTTGTCATAAGATTAAAGAAATTGCACCTACTCTAATCCCGGTTGAGGAGTTTGACATTGTGCACTTGTGAATCGAAACCAAATCGAGGCTTATACAATCGAAAACACCTTCTTCTTATGACTACCTTCGAACTACAGCTCCTAACTTTGCTGCGACTTTTTCACCTATCACTTAGTTTAGTAAAGAGTGGGGAAAAGACTATTTTAGCTGTCCTTATGGAAGAGAGTTCGTGTTTGGCTTGAAAATCCTACCCATTACCCTTAGTGAGTCGTGATGCATGTCAGGTTAGATATTATGCTAAGTTTGAGTTAGTTCATTTTTTTTAAGGTGATCAACTAAGCGCAAATATTTCAAGCACAATAATATTCATGGAACAACCATAATATAGAGCCCAGCTCCCATTATAGCAAATTGGATTTCAAACATAAGTGTTGCACATGTATAAACAGCTAGCTACATGTACAAGCAAATACATACCAAAGTCTCTAAATATTTTGAAATAATAATCCAAAATGCTGTTAAGCATTGATCTTGCTTACTTGTACTAAAGCTTTTTCCAATAGATTTGGAACATCATGGCTTCATTCACTTAGAAGTCCTATACATATATATTAAAGCTCATATTCAACTTTCTTAAGATTTACAAAAACATTAGAGTTTTAGCTAGTACTTAGTTGAGATATTATTTATATAGCTATTTAGTAGAGTTGCATATATATATATATATATTATATACATACATATTATATATATACACATATATACTTTAAGTATTTTATTTTATCGTACAATTTATAGCAATTTACTTAATATTATCAATATAATTAGCTTTACTATTACCTATATTATATTGTTTCAATTGTATTGAAACGTACTTTTTATTAATCAAATTTCGTTTTAATTATGGAAAATAAATTACATTTTAATTATGGAAAGATCATTGTAGGATGATTTTTTTCGTAATATTATAGGAAACATATGTTTTATTACTTAAAGTGATCCAGTTTTAATAAGGTTAGTATCATGGAGTTCATATGAACTCGATAATATGTGTTACGTGTTTCATTTAAAAGATGATTTCTAAAGAGTATTTTTAATCCTAGTATACAAATAAAGCTATATAGTAACAAATATCATGTTGGTGTTGTATTATGTAAATGAAAAATATATTTTCACACAATTTTGAAACAAAATATAATAAATCATACATAATTGAATCCTAGCATATATATATATATATCATAACCAGATATCTATAATAGCATGAAATATAATAAAGAAAATGGATAATCTTAACTGGTTAGGTTATGTTCAAGCATGATTTAATCACATAATTAACATATTTTAACATATCATTACTAAATATATATTTCGCTTACTAATTTAAGATATTTAACTAGGAAAATTCATAATAAATAGCACAAATCATCAAATAATTCTACGAAAATTCATAAACTGAAAAATTTATATAGAATTCAACTAGTAACTTGTTTCTTGCATTTGAGTTTATTGTTTATATAAATAAAATTACTATTTTACCCTAAATTATGATTAGTTAACAAAATAATATGATTTACACTGAACTAATTCCAACTTATCTTAATATCATTGCAAACATGCTGAATTAATTTGATTTGAATTTAATTATTTCACCTAAAATCAATTTATTCCACAAATTACACTATTTTTAGCCATTTTTAGGCCTTAAAAATGCAATAAATACTAAATATATATTAAATGAAAATTGATCTACATAGTAATAAACTACATGTAATATGTATCCTATATAAAAATCTTGAGCTTGAAATAACATCATTTAATACATTTATTTTAAAATTTTAAAATTCGGATGAATAGTCAATTTGTTAAGCAAATATACAAAATATTCACAATTTTGCAAAAATAAAATTATAGCATGAAATGACATCTAAAACAAAATAGGAATGATTTTTTTCATAATTTTATGGAATTATTTAATATTTTTAAAAAATACGTGAAAAACAATGCAAAAATTAAACTTGCCTACTCATCGGAGCTTCAGCTACTATGGGCTAGTAGGGGATTCTCGGTCAGAAAAAGCAGTGGGTGCTCTACTAGAGGCCGATCGATTGCAATAGTAGTATACGATTTAGGTTGGGAACCTTAGTAGCCTAGTCTTTACTCTATTTTTTTTTTCTAATTTTTGTTTGATTTTTCTAATTTCTTTCTGAATTTTTCTTGGGTGCTCTTAGTTGCTTAAATCTGTAATATGAACCTAGGGACCATATTTATAAGGATTTGGGGGTAGTAGGCATTTTTTTTTTATTAAGAAATTTTCTTTTAATTAGAAGTGTCAATCTCCTAGCATAAGGTGTTAATTTGTTATAAATTCACTTTTGATGCAGCTAGTTCTTCATTTCAAGATGCTAAGTGTTAATTTTTTATGATTTCAGTCCATTTTCCTATTTTTTAAAATTTTTTGGAGGATATTTTAGGGTATTTTGGTATTTTATGTTAAAATTTAATGATTTTGTTAATATAAGGATATATATCATATATATATATATATATATTACACGTAATAAGTAATTATAAGCATGTAATCATGTTTTTATCATGTCTTTTATTTTTAAGATATATTTCCTATTTAACTTTGTGAATTTATCGCTTATTACACATAATTATATAATTTTGGGTTAATTTACCATTATATTTATTATATGTACCGAGCATATGCATAAAAATACATGTATATTCATATAGTATATTATGCCATATTATTTCCTGTTATAACTTAAATAACTTATTTCTAGAGTCTCATTGCATATTAGGCTAAATTTTAAGGGATCTAATGAGTTTTATACTATATTAAATAATTTCATTTCTAATGTTATAATTGGGGTTTTAGGTCATTATTTTTAACATCTAACTTTACTGGGTTATTTTTACTAACTTTTCTAATTTATTCGTAAAGTTTGAGTTTAATTGGATAAGTTTTTCTTGAAAGCTCTAAATCCGAATACGATTATCCTAAGTACAACTTTAAGGGCTTACATAAAGTAAATCCTCACTATTTTGATTATATTTTTGATATTCTATTATATTTTTTACTTTCAAGCCTATGATAATTCCTTGATTAGGGTTACTAAGTTCTTCGTAAATTTTTAGCTTAATCGAGTTACTTTTTCCAAATGCCTTAAATCAACTGTTGATCCAAGTAGTACAAAAATAGAGCTTTGCCCTAATACTCAGACATTCATGTTCTGATTGCTAATTTTTAGAATATCACATATTCTTTCCCTAGAGACTTACTATAAATAGTCACTTATCTTTTGTAGCCAAAATCATCTTACATTTTACACATTATTGTTAATGAATATTCTTGTCTTTGTAAGACACTATTCTCTAAGTACATGCTTTTCACACTCTTATCTAATCTTACTTAGTAGCTCGAGATTAATGGTGAGTAGACCTTAGTATTTACTTATGCATCATGTAAGCAAGTACTAAATCGTGTTATATTCGTTGGTACATCATATCTTACGAGCAACTTCGCGAAAGCTACTGTGTTTGCCGACCTATTCAATTCCTCTTTCTTTAATATCTTGAAGGACCCATTTGGTTACTATCTCCTACAATAAGCCTTAGTGATTACTGAGCTCCTTGGTGCATTACATTGGTAGTTTCAAGTTCTCTTCCAAAAATGCATACTCTAGATTATTTAAGAGTTACTTTAGTTCTAACTCTAGTGGCTCCTCAATAAATGACTTCAATTTTGCTCCTTTTTCTTACTCAAACCTTCTCTCCACGGATGGATGATTGGCTTCCAATTTAGCTTTTGCATTAACTATATCTAAATCATTAGATGACTCTTCTTATATTCCTTATTTCAAACATGAATCTAGAAGATCTTTGGTTAGTATCTCCTACAAAGTAGTCGGTACCATTAAGACTAAAGCATGTGTCATCCTATTTAACATACTTTTTCATTGCTTCTTTTATTTTAATTACTATCTCTTCCTCTCATACTGATATGGATTGTCAAGAAGGTGTAACAGATGACTACCGATATCATATAAATCAGGGTGGATCTAAACCAAGATGGTTCAAAAGCTAAATGGAAGTTAAGGGTTAAGTAGGGCTCTTTGTGCACCAATGGTAGACATGACACACTAACACCTCACACGAACTCAAGTCATACTTAATATTACTCACAAGTGTAGTCAGAGAACACTCGCCACTAATATATGCTCATAGTAGACTAGATAAGAGTAAACGAAAGTAAGCAAGGGATACTTAGCTCACAAGGGAAAATTTATCTGAAATTTAATATCACTGATGTTACTATCATTATATGTTACAAGAATTTATATGACCTAATTATGACAAGTCTTAGGTTTACATAAATTACAAAAAAGTTCCTACTAGAAATGGAAAAAGGGAATAAATTACAAAGGTAAAGCTGTAAACAAGCCAAAAGAAGTATTCGGGTATAAATAGGATAGTATGGATGTTAGAAAAAAAATGGTTGAGGGGTAAGGGGTGGAGAAGGCACATTTCAATTATCCAGTTTGTGATCCTAATGATATTACTTGTTGAGTAGAGTTGATCTGAGTAGAGTAGGTCAAGTTGGATACTCGGTAGCTTAATAGTTCAATTGTTTAGCACTTAAGAAAGGTTAGCTCAATAGGTGGCTATTCTTTAAATCAACCTCAATTGATAGGCTTCGAAATGGGATAGCTTGGCTTCAAAGATGTGTCAACTCGATAGCAAGTGTATTCAATGCTTAACCTTGGATCGGTATGTTGTAAAGATGTTGGCTCGACTACAAGTTGGGCACCCTAAAGGCTTCTTCAATGAGATCGAGAATAAAGTACCTCGGTAAGTTAGGATGGAGAATGCATTGTTCTTTAGAGTTCACTCCCCTTTGCTAGCTTGACAAATCCTTGAACTCGGGAGCGAGTGATTGGTCCGTGATCCCTTTAGGCTATTTGAGATTTGGGATCAAATTTGGCTTAACTTCTTATTGCTCGTCTTTGGGAATGTATGGATGGAGGTTGGCAACATTAAAGGAGTTTGAGATTCCATAATTTTTAAGTAATTCAATCCTATAGGCATTAGGATTGATCTTTTTAAGAACTTTAAATGGTACATTAGCTATAGGAGATAACTTGCTCTTCCTTAAACTTGGGAATCGATCTTTATTGAGGTGGATCTAAACCAAATCACCAAGCTAAAATTCTTTACCCTTTCATCCCTTGCCTTATCTTTCAAGCTTGGTAGTAGCTTGGCTCAGTTGCTCTTTGACCTTTTATTACATCGTCTTGATGGCCTCTAACTCATTAACAGTTAACCATTCTTCTTATTAGCTTGGTAGTGGCGTTTGATCTAATGGAAACTCAAGGTTGAAACCATAGGCAACTTTAAATAGGGATTTGCTTATGATGCTATGTGTGATTCTATTGTTGGCAAACTTGATTATAGGTAGGCATACATCCTAATTAATTAGGTTTCATCTAGCAACGATTCTAAGTAGGGTTCCTAATGTTCTGTTGACAACCTCAATTTGTCCATTGGTTTGAGGGTGACACATGTTGAATCGTAGCTTAGTTTCCAGTTGCTTCCATGAGGTTCTCTAGAAGTGACTCATAAATTTTGGATGGATTAGATACAATTGTTGTAGGCACTCCATGGAGCTTAACCACCTTCTAAAAGAAAAGAAAAGAGATTGTCAAAGCTTCATTAGTTTTGGAACAGGGCATGAACTGTACCATTTTGCTAAATTAGTCCACAACCACCATGATGGAGTCTTTCCCTCAGGACATCCTTAGTGATCCTAACATAATGTCCATGCTCAGCTTAGACCATGGTTTGGTAAGGATTGACAAAGGTAAATATTGCCCTTGCTTAGCTTAGCTCGGCTTGACTCTTAGCTCTTTTGCAAGTAGCACATCTTTTTAGTATGGCTTGAATATCTCTCATCATCTTTGGCTAATAGAATCTAGAGGCTAATACCTCAGGAGTTTGATACTTGCTAAAATATCCTAATAATCCTCCACCATGTGCCTCGTACACTGGCAATTCTTGCATAGAACAAGTTCGAATACACAATCTCCCCTTCCTAAACAAGTATATGTCTTTCTTGTGATAGTCATTAAGTGTTTGGTCATCTTCACATTTGGCATAGATCGGGCCAATGTATGGATCCTTAGTTCATAATCCTTAATCATAGAAAATCCAAGTAACCTAGTCTATAACTCGGTCAAGAGGGGATGTTGTGTTGATAGGGCATTAACCACTATAGTGTTCTTGCTGTTCTTTACATGACAATAGAGGAAAATCCCTCCATAAATTCAACCTAATTAGCTTGTCTTCGACACACCTTAAGCTAGCTCTTTTGATATTTCAAAGATTTATAATTAGTGTAGATTATAAATTCTTTAGGTAATAAATAATGTTGCTAGACAGTAAGAGCTTAGATTAAGGAGTAGAAATCCTTGTCATATATAGAGTAGTTGAGCATGGCTCCTCTAAGCTTCTCACTGAAATAGGTAATATGTCGACTCTCCTACATCAGCATGACTCTTATGCTTAGTCTGGATGTGTCACACTCTACTTTAAATACTTTGTCAAGGCTCGATAGAGCTAAGATAGTGGTGGTAGTCAGTTTCTCCTTCACTTCATCAAAACTCCACTATTCCTTCTTTACCCACTTGAACTCAATATTTTTCTTCGATTGCTCGATAAGTAGGGCCACAATATCACTAAAATTTCTTATAAATCATAGTAGAATGATGCTAGGCCATGGAGGCTTTGCACATAGGTAGAGCAAGTTAGCATAAGCCAATTAGAAACCACACTCACCTTCTCATTATCAACTTGTATTCCACCACCGCTCACACCAAATCCCATAAAGTTCACTTTAAGTTGGCATAAAGCTTCTTACCTTAGAGTTTTGAGAAGACTGTTCAAAGCTGCTTACAATGAGTCTCTAAGTTAGGGTTGTAGACTAGGATGCCATCAAAATATACAACAAATTTTCCTATCAGTTCTCAAAGTACGTGGTTCATTAGTCTCATGAATATGCTCAGCACATTTGATAGGCTAAACGGCATCATAAGCCATTCATACAATCTATGGTAGGTCTTAAATGTGGTCTTCTACTTATCTCCCTTCTACATTCTAATTTGATGGTACTTAGATTTAAGATCAATCTTCGAAATATTCGTACTTCATTCAATTTATCAATCCTTAGCATAGGGTACCTATACTTGATGGTAATGTGATTGATTACTTGGCTATCCACACTCATCCTCCTTGACCTATCTCTCTTTGGCACTAACAGAGATAACATAGCACATGGTTTTAGGGACTCTTGTACATACCCTATCTTTATTAGTTCATCTTCCTATCTCTATAGCTTAACAGCTTGTTCTAGATTTAGTTTATAGGTAGCCTTGTTTGGTAATGTGGCTCCTAGCTATAATTCTATTGCATGTTCAATGCCGTGGATCGGGGACAAACCTTCTGGCAATTTACTTCAAAATAGGTCTGCAAATCCATTCAGCAGGGTTTTCACCTTGGTAGGCAGTAATTCCTCATTTGATCCTTACATCTCATGTAACCTTTTGACCAGCAAATAGGTTAGTTTTTCAAGCTTCATCTCTCTCTTTAACTTGGCTTAGGTCATTACCAAAGCCTCCTTCTTCAAAACTTCGCTTAGTTGAGTTTGCATGCTTTTAACTTTCTTAGTAATCATAGGGCTTAGCTTCACCTTCCTGCCCTTGCGCTCTAAGGAACATGTGTTCTTCCTTCTATCATAAATCACATTTCGATCAAACACCCATGGTTGTCTAATAAGAATATGAGACGCATTCATTGGTAACACATCATAGAGCACTTCATCTCTGTAGTTTCTAATATAGATTGGTACAGTTACTTGTTTATTTACTTATAAAGCTCCTTTGTCACTGAGCCAACGCAATTTATAAGGCTCAGGGTAGGACTTGGTTGGCAGCTTCAGTTGCTCAACCATGAATGCAGATGCTACATTGGTGTAGTTGCTACTATCAACAATTAATGTATACAATGACCCATCTACCTTATAGCTAATGTGGAACAAATTCTCTTGTTGCTCGGCCTTTGGCATAGGGCTTACACTCATTGCTCTATTCAACACCATGGTTATAGGCACAAAATTACCCTCTTTACTATAAATGATCTCTCTTCCTCGGACTATTCTATGTGTTTGGGAGTACTTTTGACCTCAATGGTTGATAACTCTCCCTTAATCACCATTACTCATAAGTTCAAACATTATGTGACCATATGTCCAAAGCCTTGACACTTGAAGCACTTAATCTCACTCATCTTTCTTCCTAAGCTTTATCCTTTCTTCAACTTCCTCGAGATTTCTTTCTCCTCTACTTAAGTAGTTTGAGCAGGTTGGACCTCAGCAACTTTACTTAGTTTTGATCATACAAGTCTGCTTAGAACAAATTTGCTAGGGGTAGGTTGACTAATAGGAGCTTGGAATCTTCTAACTCAGGGCTTGTCAATTCTTTGGGTAGCTTAGATAACTTCATCAAGTGAACAAATATCCATAGTCTCTAGAATATCTCCAATCTCATACTTTAACCTACTAATGAATCGAAACACTGTTCAGTCCTTAAGTTCAATTACTTCACAATGGATCATCAACATTTAAAATTCCTTCACATAAGATTCAACATTTAATCCTTCATGCGTCAACTCCTATAACCTCCTGAATGTATCCTACGGATAGTAGCTTAGAACAAATCTTCTTCTCTTGACTCTCTTTATTTCCTCCTAATCTCTTATCTCTCGTTCTCCTTCTCTTATACGGGTAGCTTGTAGATTCTTCTACCGTAAAGTTGCATAGCGAGTAAATTCCAGTATAACAAGTCTAACTTTGGCATTCTTAGGCTTCTCATGACACTTAAACTGTTTCTCAATCTTATCTACCTAGTCTAAGTAGTCTTCAGCATCACTACTCCTAGAAAAACTAGGGATATGCATCTTTGATCCCTCTACTCTAGAAGCTTAAACATTCCTCTCATCGAGTTCATAAGACTCTTTCTCCATATTACCTACTTCCTTATCTTCTTCTTCGATCTCATTTAATGCGAGCCTTCATTAAAAAACTCTATCCCCTCTACTAGCTTGGGGTGGTCTAATTGGGGCATTAACTTAACCATATTTTCCATTGCCTCTCTTGAGTAGTTCATTGGCTTTGCCTCTATAGTGATCATTTTGAGCTCATGACCTATCTTCGTTTATGGCAATCACCAGGCTAGTCACCAAGTTAGTATGCCTATCCTATTGTTTGTCTACAGGTTAGGGCGTGAAACTTCCTTATTGATCTTAGCCATTACAAGCACCACTCTCTTGGTTACTTAGGGTTCCTTGAACACTTGAGTTGGACATTGTTGTCTATTATAAGAGATTAACAGCTGAAACACAACTCAAAACAACTTAACACACTAATAGCTATTATAACCAAAACATGATAAATCAATTGAACATTCACATTCCATTTAGTCAATGAGATATAAGGGAGAACAAAGCACTAAATTTCTTCAACACTAAACACTCTTCAAACGCTCATAGCAATGGTAAATAGTTTCCCCAACATGATGTAATAAGTTACTAAGAGTACAAAGTAACATAAACTTGCATGAACGTAGCCAAGCTTTGATACCAAGATGATACGGATCACCGGGATGGGGTAACATATGACTACTGTTATCACACAAACCAAGAGTAGGTTCGAACCTTAAGATGGTCCAAAAGCTAAATGGAAATTGAGGATATGATGTACCAATGCCTTACATGAGCTTAGGTCATACTTGATATTATGAACAAGTGCGGTTAGAGGGTATTTGCCACTAATCCATGCTTACAGTAGACTAAATAAGATTAAATGAGATTAAGTAAGGGATACTTAGCTCATAAGGGAAAATATGTCTAAAATTCAATATCAGTGATGTTATTGCTATTACCTATTACAAGTGTTTATATGACCCCATTAGAATGAGTCCTAGGTTTACATAAATTACAAAAAGATTCTTATAAGAAGGAAAAAGTGAATAAATTACATGGGTAAAGTACTAAATAGGTAAAGAGAAGTTGTTAGGTACAAATAGGATAGTATGGATGTCAGAAACAAGGGAGGGGCTAGGGTGGTGGTATCAATTGTCCAGTTTGTGTTCCCAATGATACTGCTTGCCAAGATGATCCAAGCAGAGTAGGTTAGGTCAAATGCTCAACAGTTCAGCTATTCAGGGCTTAGGAAGGGTTAGTTTGATAGGTGGTCATTCCTTAGATCGGCCTCAATTGATCAGCTTAGAAATGGGGCAACTCAGCCTTAGAGATGTGTCAGCTCGGTAGTAGGTAGGTTTAGTGCTTGACCTTAGACTGGTGTGTCGTAAAGAGGTTGACTAGGCAATAGGTCAAGTACCCTAAAGGCTTCTTTAATGAGATGGAGAATAAAGTACCTTTATAAGTTAAGATGGAGAATGCATTGTTCTTCAAAGTTCAACTCCCCTTAGACAACTCGACGAACCATATGGGTGAGCCCTTAAGCTTAGAAGCGAGTGATTGGTCTATGATCCCTATTACCTACGCTTAATATAAGCTTATCGTCGCTAACATCTATTATAGTTTTGACCATAGCTAAAAAGTTAGCCCATACGTCATATTGAGTTGATTCGTGAGTCCTCGATAGTTTCTTGGTGCATCATATCCTTATAGTTGATCACGATTTGCTTACTTGTTTGTTTGCTTTTGCTTTTGCTACCTTCGTTTTCGAGCTTTCTTTAAGCTTTTACCTACCCCGATATAGCTGACCTTATCAATCCTTAGCACGGCCTTATCATCTTGGTATCAAAGTAAAGGTTCACTTAGGTAAGTTGTATTTGAGCTTTATTATGAGTAACGTTGGTTATGATAGTGTGTTGTAGTTGTGTAGAGGTTAGCTGTGATTATTTGATTAAGTAGAAGACGTATTGATTTGCCATTATGTATGTGTACCCTATTGTATTATGTTTTGAGCTGCAAAAATAGAGTAAGTAATAGTTACATGTTTTCTATTAAATAGTGAGTTGAGTATTTAGAAACTATACATGTGTTGTTTTGTAAGAACCATTAATGTTGGGTAAAGCATGATTGATGCAAGTGTGAATGCGAGGATTTAGAGACGATAATAGTGGTGTCGTCTATAAAGGTCGATAACCTGATAATACCCTTAAAAGCATGAATGAATGAATTGACAAAATGGTTAACTTGATAGCAAACCTATCTAGAGCCATTCACGCATTAACCTTTCAGCCTATTGATGCAACCTCAAACACTTCCTAAGATGCTTACCTTATGAGAGGACAAGTCTCAGCTTGACAAAATCTAGGTAGAAGAGTAGGAGAACATATGTAAAGGAGGATTGACTTAGGTAAAGTAGATGAAGAGGATGAGGAAGAAGAGTACATTGAGGAAGAGGACCAAGCTTGAGCACCTTAAGCTGGTAGCCATATAAAAGCTTTAGATTTCGAGCTTCAGTGGTTTTGGGAATACAAACACTATCTAGATTTGAAAGAGAAGGTAGAACGTGTTTTTAGTTATTATCAATACGAAGATTACGAGAAAGTTAAGACTACTGTTGTAGAATTCTTAAGATATGCTGGAACGTGGTGGAGGAACTTCTAAGCCATGAGAAGGAGAGAAGGATACAGAGAGGTTAGCACCTAACCTAAGATGAAAAGAGTCCTTAGAGATAGATTTGTGCTGGTTACTTACTTGTAAGATACTTTTGCTCGACTTTAAGAGTTGAGATAAGGAAGCTAAACAATTGATGAGTATGTTCAAGAATTCTAAATACTTATGATCTGATGTAAAGTAAATGAGCCTTTAGCTCAAACAATTTCTAGATTCCTCATTGGATTAAGTTATGATATTTGAGACATAGTGGAATTATAGCATTTTACCACCTTGGATGAGGCCATCAAAATTGCTTGGTGAATGGAGAGGTAGGGGAGGAGTAGATTAAGTTAACCCCCAATAAGTCGATCTGGCTAATTTCATTAACCTACTCAAAATCATAGCCAAGCTCCCTAAAGCTCTAACACTAGTAAAAGAGCTGAGACAATGACTGAGTTGTAGAACTGCCTTATTAATGAGGAGTTGCCAATGAGAACTTATGAAAAGGGATAAGGATCTCCAAGGAAGACTAGTTAGATCAAGTGCTTTAAGTGTCAAGGGTTTGGACACATGGCTGACTAATGTCCGAATAGAAGAACTATGATCATTAGGGGAGATGCCCTAAAGATTGTAGTAGATAACATGAATAAGGAACTTGAGGAGAAGAGAGAGTTGGAATATGAGGTTGACGTTAATAACAAACTAGTTGAGGAAGATGTATTTGCCAAGGATTTGGACAAGTTAACCTTGGTGTCCAACATGTGATGAGTATTGAACCTTCTATTGAGGAGGAGTAAAGAGAGAACCTGTTCCATATCACTTGTAAAGTGAATGAACAAATACGTGCACTCATAGTAGATAGTGAGAGTTGCACCATTGTACCGTTTGCCGAGTTGGTTAAGAAGCTCAAGTTGCCAATTATCTCATACCTAAAACCATATAAATTGCATTGGATAAATGAGAAAGGAGCATTACATGTCACTTAACAAATACTGCTACCAATCTCCATTGAGAACCATTCTAATGAACTTCTCTATGACGTACTACCTATGTATGCCTCTCATGTGTTGTTAGACCAACCTTGGCTTTTTGATTGGAGGGTTATGCATGACGGTTTTAGAAAAGACACATGTGTTTGAGAAAGATGGGAGGGAAATTACCTTGAACCCCATGACCCCAAGTTAAGTGAGTAGACTGTAAGCTAAGTTAGCTTGAGGAGCCAAGAATGCCTTAGTTCTAAGTCAAGTCAAACTTTAAGAAGCCATCAAATTTGACTTACTGACCTTCTTATTGATAAGGAGACTTCTAGAATTGAAGAAACAAGTGAAGTTATCAAAGGAGGTTAAGGAGTTGCTCGATGAATATTCTAACTTGTTTTCAGAGAAGTTACTAGAATGGTTACCCCCTTTCTAAGGCACAAAGCATTGCATTAACTTGATACTAAGTGCTACACTATCGAATGAACCAACTTATCGAATGAATCCTAAACAAAATACTAAGCTCTAAAGACTAGTCAATGAGTTACTGGAGAAAAGGGTATGTGAGAGAGTCTTAGCCCTTGTGCTATACTTGCATTACTAGTGTTAAAGAAGGATGGTACTTGGCAAATGTATGTAGATAGTAGAGAAGTGAATAAGATCACCATCAAGTACAGGTACCCCATTCTTAGGCTAGATGACATGTTAGACGAATTGAGTTGTGCTGGAGTGTTTAGTAAGGTCGACCTAAAGTCAGGGTACCATTAGATTTAAATGAGACAAGGGGATAAGTGGAAAACTGCTTTTAAGAGTCGACATAGCCTTTATGAGAGGATGGTCATGCCTTTTGGGCTATCAAATGCCCCTAGCACTTTTATGAAATTGCTGAACCATGTTTTGAGAAACCTAATCGAGTGATATGTCATGGTCTACTTCGAAGACATTCATGTCTATAACACCAACCTAGCAAACCATATTAAGCATCTCTAAGTTGTTTTTTATATTCCTTGAGTAGAAAGGTTGATTAGAAACATGAAGAAGCATTGTTTCTATCAAGAGGAGGTGATCTTCCTGAGTTACCTGGTTAGTAGAGGAGGATTAAACGTTGATGAAGAGAAAGTTCAAGCCATTGTTGACTGGCTGACATTAGCTTCATGTACCGAGGTAAGAAGTTTCCATAGATTGGCTTCCTTCTATTAACACTTTTATCTAAGGATTCGGTATCATAGTTGTACCTTTGGTTGAGCTAATAAAGAAAAACATAGAGTTTAAGTAGGGGGATAAAGAGGAGAGAAGCTTGGTTGAGGTGAAGGAAAGATTGACCTTTACCTTAGTCTTAGCTCAACTAAAATT
This sequence comes from Lumnitzera littorea, assembly GCA_024138015.1. NCBI lineage: Eukaryota > Viridiplantae > Streptophyta > Magnoliopsida > Myrtales > Combretaceae > Lumnitzera > Lumnitzera littorea. The sequence continues at coordinate 56,060,689 of JAMXBB010000003.1, read as the reverse complement.
TGAGAAAGTGTTCGAGTTTGAAAGCGATGCATCAAGTGCCAACATTGGAGCTGTACAATGTAGGAAGGCTGACCAATTGCCTATCATAATGAGAAGCTAAGAAGAGCATAACTAAACTATTCTGTATATGATAAGGAACTCTTGGCATTAATTTGAGCTCTTCATGTGTGGTAACATTACCTTTTGCCAAAGGGATTTGTCATATACATAGATAATGAATCCTTCAGGTACTTACGGAGCCAGTTAAAGCTTAGTAGTGCTAAGCTTAATGGGTTGAATTTCTGGAAAGGTTTAATTTCATCATCAAGAAGATATATTCTTCTTATTGAGTTCCAAACTAAGCTATTAGGGTTTGTAACCATTAAAGAGCAATATCAACATCATCCTCATTTGGGTCTTACATACAAACACTATGGGGAAGGGAGAATAGTAGATAAATACCATGTGGAAGATGGTTATCTATTTTGAGGCAGCAAATTATGTATGCCGACCTGTTCAGTAAGGGGACTACTAGTGAGAGAAGTACATAGTGGAGGACTCTTTAGACTCTTTAGAGAAAGAAGGAAGTATGAACTATTGAATGATAAGTTCTTCTAGCCTAAAATGAAGTAAGATGTACACTGTATGGTTGAAGGTTACGTTACCAACAAGAAGGCTAGGAGCATAGTTGAACAAGAGAGAGCGATGCCTTTGCCTATCCAAACTAGACCATAGGCTGACTTAAGCATTGATTTTGCCCTCGGATTACCTAAACTGCTCAAGGCAAAGATTATGTGATGGTTGTCATAACCTATTCAGTAAGATGGCACACTTTAGGTCCTATACCAAAACTATTGATGCATTGGCTATTGCTTCTTTGTTTTTACAGGAAGTTATTTGCTTACATGGAGTGCTAAGGAGTGTGGTGTCAAACTACAATCCAAAATTCCTAAGCCATTCATGTTGTACTATTTGGTATTGGATGGTGACTAAGGTACTGTTTAGTACTTTTTGCCATCCTAAACCGATGGTTAAACAGAGGTTATCAACTGTACCTTTGGATTACTGCTCCAAGCTACAGTAGGAAATAACTTAGTCGACTGGGATGTTTGCCTCCTTGTGGTAGAGTTTTCTTACAACTAAACTACACATGCCACTATTGTGCATGCTCTATTTGAAGTTGTCTACTGTTTCAACCCTAAGCTGCCCCTTAATCACACCCTAATGCCTTTAGCTAACTAAGAAGACCTAGAAGCAAGAACTCGATCTTAGTCCCTTTAGTAGATCTACTAGTGAGTCACTCATCATATTGACTGAGTTGCTAGGAAGTTAAGAGAAAGAGGCAAAGGAAGGAAGACCAAGTAGTTTCAGCTTGGTGACTAAGTATGGCTACACTTGAGCAAGGAGAGATTCCCTAACAAAAGAAAGAGCAAGCTGTCTTTCAAAGCTGATGGACCATTTAAGATCTTCCAGAAGATTAATGACAACTCTTACTAATTAGAGCTACTAGAGGACCTTAGAGTGTTCGATGTGTTCAATGTTGTCAACCTTAGTCCCTACCGACCCGAGGAAGACTTAGATGAGGAATAACTGGATTTGATCCCAAATCCTAATCAACTGAGTGAGGATGATAGGAATCAAGCCACCGGACCTCTAATTGAGCATGTGCTTAAGGACTAGAGAGCATGGCAAGGAAAGTTCTCTCTTTGTGACCAATATCTAAGGAGTCTGAGATGCTACAGTCAGTAACCTACTAATCTACCGAAACTGAACTCTCTTGTGCTTGTCAATAGTCTCCAATTGCTTATTAGAGATTCACTTAGATAATAGCTCAGCCCCTTAACCATCTATCTAATAGACTTGAATCCAAGTTGCTTAAGTACGTTCAAGCTAAAGCTACTTCGGAAGATTATTAGCTCAGCTCCACATCACTGCTCAGCAATAGTAAGGCTAGTCATATAGATTAAATGTTTGCTAAGAGCACGAACACTATCTATTTGCTATGTATCTGAGCACCCTACGTGATAGAATCTTCCATACAGAATGCTTTCTTTTGTTGATTTTACTTTATAGCCTTCAAACATTCCTTGTATAATACTTATTTTAGGTACTACCCATTTCGTCTTTTCCACTTATTGTAGTTGCCTTAATATTTCGGTTATAAATACCCATTGTAAATGTGGCCACAATCATCATCTATAATCAATATTATAGAATATACTTCACTTTTCATGAGCATTCTCTTTGCTTGCTTACTTTTCACTCTTATCCTATCTCTTAAGTAAGGTAAGGTAGCAAATACCCTCGCTAAGTTAGCTCATGTGTCATATCAAGTTTGCTTTGTGAGTCCCCAATAATTCCTTAGTGAGTCATATCTATGGAGTTAATCATGGTTTGCTTACTTATTTGTTGCTTCTGCTACCCTCATTTTTTAAGCTTTTTACAAGCTTAGACCCATCTTGATACAGCCGCCCTTATTAACTCTTAGTATGGGTCGTATCAATGTGAGTGTGATAACTCTAATTTTAAACATATTTTATATGGTGATTTTATGGTATTTCCCTTACATTTTTTGTTTTCTTTAAAGAAAATGATACTTAATTGAGTAAAATGTTGATTTCAGGGTTTAAACGCGTTCTAGGCTCGAAAACGAAGAAAACGAATCAAGTTTCACTCAATTCCGAGTTCAAACGAAGAAGTTATGAAATTTTGAAGTTGTGCAGAAATTTTGCCTTAGTGCAGAAAGTTACACGACCCGGGGACACGGCCATGTCCCAGGCCGTGTCTGGTGACGAAAATAAAATCCGTGAAATACACATATAAAAGGGGATCTTAGGGTTCAAAAGGAGGAGAGACATTACGGAAAAGGAGAGACACAAGAGACGGGAGGAGACTTGAGGAGAACATCAATCAAGAAGCGATAACGACATCGATTTCAAGATTAGAGATTGTTCATCAAATCAAGAGGGGTTTTCATGCTTTATTTTATGTTTTTGATGGAACTCGTTTTTAGATTCGTTATGATAGCTTAGAATTCAAGTATTTAGGATTATGGAACCTAAGGTTTCATGTAACCCTTGGATTGAATTATAATTTCAAGAAAGTTTCTATCTTTTCTTGATTCAATTATGTCGTTTAGATATGGATTGATAATTCTAGAGTATCAATATATGATATTATGCATGTTGATTGAGAAATTGCATGTGTAATTAGATCTTAACATAATTGAAGAGAATTACATGTATACTTAGAGATAAGATACATGATTCTTCCGGAAAGTTGATTGTTTGTATGGGAATTCATTATACATTAATGCGATTCTAAGTTATATTGCTAAGTGAAGAGATTCCGGTAAATAATTTAGAATTAGGGTTAATATGCTTAAGAAAGATATTAGCTTTAATTGTGAATCCCTCCAGTCAAGAATCATAGAAACTAAATTGAATATATTTTAAAAAGGTTACATGTTAAACACTAGGGGAAATAATTCCTAAATACATTATTGCATACTTGAAGTCGTTTGTAGTTTTATTGCTTTCTAAATTGCTTAGTTAAGTCTCATAATTAGTTTAGTTTATTAATTTCAGTATTTTTAATTCATTCAACTCGACATAATTTTCCGGTTAGATAATAAAGCTAAAGTTAATATTAGTACTCAAAATCTCTAAGGGATCGACTCGGACTCATATCCGACTATATTAAAATTGACAGGTGCGCTTGCCTCGTATCAAAGTGGCACCTCAATATCCTCATCAATGTTTGAAATAATAAAATCAATAGGAAATATGAATTTATCTACTTTATTAGCTTATCCTCAATTATACCATTAAGGTATGTTATTGATTTATTAGCCAATTGTAAACTCATTCGAGTCAGTTTTAGGTTTACTTAGGCTTAGCTTTTTAAATAATTTATAAGGCATTAAATTTCTACTTACTCCTAGATCAGCTAATATCTTTTTAGTAGATAAATTTCCAATAAGGTAAGGGATAGTAAAACTCCTTAGATCCTTTAGCTTTGTTGGAAGCTTATTCTATAGGATAGCTAAATAGTCTTTGCTAAGCATGACTGTAGATAATTCTTCCAATTTCTTCTTGTTAGAGAGCAGCTCCTTTAAGAACTTTACATATTTAGGCATCTTTGACAAAGCCTTTAGAAATGGTAAATTAATATGCAATTGCTTAAATATATATATATATATATATATATATATATATATATATATAAACTTACCATATTGCTCATTTAAGCATTCTTTCCTTAACTATTGAGGATATGGGAATGACGGTTTGTATTCTTTGACCTCATGAAGTTTAGGTTCTTCCCTAGTTTTGAAGTTTCTATGACTTTGTCTTTCGGCTCTTCTATTATTGGCTTGGGATTGACTTAGATCTTTTCAGGTTGTTTAGTAACTTGTAACTCCTTACCACTTCTTAACGTTATGGCTTTTGCTTAAACTTGGGGTAAAGGCTATTGTTGTTTCTCGACTAAAATCTTTGCAAGTTGTTCTATTTATTTTTCAATGCTTATCAATCTAACATCATTGCACTATATATACCTAGTCGACAAATCTTCTAGTTTTAACTTCTCCTCTCTTTAAGGAGGAGCTTGGAATCTATGAGGAATACTCATATACCTTGGTGAAGTCACATAGAAATAATCACTTAGATAAGTAAAATATTCCCGACCCCATTCTTCATGGTTGTGATACGGCATAAGCTGAAAGTACCATCGATTCATAAAATTTTTAATTGGCCTTTGATAATATTGTGTCATATATCCTCCTAGGTTAATCAGATTTGACATTATAGAAGGTTGTGCTAACACAGGATAAGTGTCTAATGTTTTATTAGGCTTTTACCATGGCTACTAAAGTTGTGGTAGCTTTTACATCTACCATGACAAGCTTCTTCCTAATGGGTTTAGCACCATCCTAGTGATAACTTTTCATAGCTAAACTCTCAAACAAAGCATAAGCTTCATTAGGCATTTTTGTATTTAATGGTCTACCTACAAATGCATCAACGAATTGTTTAGTAGCAAAATTTAACCCATTATAAAAAGTTTGTAATTATACTTAAAGTAGAAGAATGTGATTAGGATACTTTTGAGTGATTTCTTAAGACATTCCTATGCATCATATAGTGTTTCATTGTCAGACTGAGCAAGTAATGAAATATCACTGTGAAGTTTAGTTGTTTTAGCTAAAAGAAAATATTTTTATAAAAACTTATCTGAAGACATCTCCTATGATGTAATTGAATCTTTTTGAAGTAAGGCCAACCATTGCCCTACTTTTCCTTATAAAGGAAAAGGAAACAATCATAACCTTATTGCATCATCTATAAGTCCCTCAAATACGAAGGTAATACATATCTCCCAAAAATTGGCAATATGTGCATGTGGATCCTCTTTTGGAAAATCTTCCAATTGTAACTGCTACTAGATCATTTGGATAATTATTGGCGAGATCATGAATTCATTTGCACTAATGGCTGGTCTTACAATGGTAGAGTTGTCTCCACTAACTGATGGTTAAATGTAATTAAACATAATCACTTTAGTCTCCTCAAACACAGACAAGAAGAATTAAACTAGACTCTAATTAACTTAAAAGAAAGAAAAAGAGTAATGGCAAAAAGAAAAATAATAGAGTAATAAATGAACAAGTTATCCTTATTAATAGTCCCCAACAACGACACCAAAAACTTGATCTGCATGTATTGCACTGCATAGGTAAGTGCATTTGTCAAGTAATAGTATAAGAGACTCTAAAGTCTAGGGTTGTCGATCCTACAAGGATTGGACACTTACTCACTCGTGCTCAATTACTCTACTCGTAATAAAATGAAAATGTGATAATGGAATAAGGATTGACATAAATTAAAGAAACAAGAACTATTCAACAACTAATGAATAATTATGCAATTTATTAACAAAAACCCTAAATAACCATAAAATGTGATATCTAGACTTTGATCATTGAGAGATTAACATGTAATAGCATAAAATTTCTAATGTATTCTTATCTTATTAATTGGAGGAATTTAGTTGCTAAATTAATAGGAATCGCTTCTCTATTAATTTCTAATCCTAATTACATTATCTACGAATTACTTCTATAATAGAATAAATTAGAACAACATTAAGAACATGAATTCCGTAAATAAACAATATATCAATATCAATTCTGAAAGAAATCTATAACTTATTTATAAGCTTACAGTAAATTCTTCAATTATGGTAGATCTATTTATGTATTGGCCCCATGACTTCAATATACAAAATCTAATAATTAAGTTGAAACCCATGAAATAACAAGTTAATCAATACAAAACACATAATTGAATTAATATGAACAAGAGAATTTCATTAGAATTATTGCAAATAAAGTATGCTACATGTTAACTCAAGGCTATAAGTCTAGATATTGATAAAAACTATGGTATAAACATGATCAAAAACAAAAATTTCACGACGAAATTCAATAAACCCCAAGAAACACTTCTATTATATTTGTTATGATGTCCCTCTCTCCTCCGTATATGTGTTTGATATACATTTATATTGTCTAGACAAAATAATCTTCAAATGATAAGTATTTTAAAAATCATGACAAGTTCATGAGTAAGAACATAGCCATGGAGTCTAGGTGTAGGCTACTCTTTTCAATAATGCTTTGAGAAATTGACTTGAAATTAATGAGAGAAGATTACAGCCATAGAACATTTCCATGGAGTTAGAGCGTGATCTTATACTTGACAAAAAATTCTTTAAGCTTCAATTGAAAATTGAGGAGTGGGTTTCACGGCCAAGGAACATGGTTGTGGAAATCAATTGTGATCTTCCTTTTTACTTAATCCTTTGAAAAATTCTCTTCGACACTTGCTATGCTTAAGTCATTCCTCAAAATAGGCGAAAGTTCCTTAATAAATCGCCTAAATTCTCATCTTTTTACTTTATTGCTTCATTTAAGTCTTGAAATCGAAAAATGACTCAAATCAGTAGCAAAATCGTTATTAAATCAAAATAACTCAAAATACTTAGGAAAATGACATAAGAAAGGAGTTTAAAATTACACTCATCACAAGCCCTAAGAAAACTATGTAATCAATCATTATTCTACTCAATCGATATATCATTTACCTTAAGATACAATTGCATTCTTAGTTTTCTTTAAGTTAATATGCTACTATGTTAATTCAATATATGATTTTATGCATGTTTGATTTAATCTTATGTTTAAATAGTTCTTTATAATTGGAGTGAGTTGCACACAATCTTAGATATAGGTTGATATAAATCATCTGGATTATGATTAAACTTAATAGTGGAATTCAAGAAATGTTGAGGCAATTATAGGGGTTTTAATTAGGAGATGATTTCGATTAATCAATCTAGGATAAGAATTAATAATCTTAAGAAAGATATTAGTTCAAATAAGGAATCCTCACAAACCAACAATTGTTAATCAGCTTACATGGGCCTTAGGCTCAAAACCAACTAGTCCGAGATTTGAACTCAACTCCAATAACCTAGTTTGAGTACATAACTTACTCTCACCCACTATAAATGGGGAGCAAAATCCTCCAAGCAAGGGGCTCTCTTTTTTCTTTCTCTTCCTCTTTGTTCTTAAATAATTCTATTCTTATACAATGAGAGGGCTAACTTAAGTACTGGAGTAGTAATGTTGTAACACCTTCGTATGCCCCCTATAGCCATTTTCTATTTTGTAGGTACCTATATACCAGAACAAAAAATGCTTGTCGGCAATTTGGCACCATCTACTAAAAAGATACAATCCACTACCACAATTTTTTTTTATTCTTTGAAATTTTATAATGGGATGGTTCTTCCTTATTTAGATTTTCCCAAGTTTAGTTTTATTTGTAATTTCTTTCCTTTATTTTTTTCTCTAGATTTAGGTAAATTTGTTCATAATCCATAGGTTTATCTTGGCTTCTAGGGCTTCTCATTTCCTTTTGCTTTAAATCTACATACTAACATCTCTCTTCTTGATATTTTGATGATTGTTGATACTCTGGTTTCATTGAGTAGTTTCTTTGTCCTTCAAAATTTGTTTATGATGTAAAATTTGAAAACACCGTCATGTAACTAGCATGGGGTTGCCATTGGAGAAACTTAGATTTCTTTCACATTAAACCAATCAATGCTCATCATTATCTCTATGATTGATCCTATTATATTCCCTAACATAAAACTCAAAAATTGAAAGATTCTCCCTTTTAGGCTTTTCAAAAGTTTTCCAACAATGTGTCTTGTTGACAGTTTGCATTCAATTATGACAACTAAGAAGTTGTTTAATGTTCTCTTTAACTTGATCCCATTGTAGTTAGATCTAAATAATCACATGCAAATATAGATTGGCTAACTCATTCTACATGTGTTGCTGCATATGTAAACAAACCTCGCTCTTGTAGTATGAAGCTGATATGTTATAATGGATATAACCAAGCTTAGCAAAGGGGGTGTAAGGGTAGGCAATTGCATTTTCAAAAACTCAAGAGCTAGGTAGCAACCAAGATTGAGTTGTTATCATTGAGATGCTCATGGCAAAGCTAAGTTTAAAATTGAATCTATGTATAACATTGTGGGGCTGAGTAGCTCATAAACTAGAAAAGTCAACTAACAAAAAAAGCTTATTGATCACAACAATCTGAGGTTTAATAATTTTTTCTACTTAGTTGAGTCGAGCTGCTTGTTATATACTAAGTCAAGTAGCAACTCGACTCTTATTGAGCACTTTTTATTATTGATACGAACTCTTCCTTGCCTTAGGCCAAGCTACTGATCTACAATGAGTGGCAAGTTCCTCTTATTGATACGGTTTTAGGATAATTGTCTTGATTTTTATTTCCTTATTCAAATTTGTTTGTTATATAATAGGAAAAAGGGTCATTAGTAGTCCTTAAGAGAATGATACTTGATATTACTATCTACTATACTATAGTATTGATAGATGTGCTTACCTATATAGTTTTAGGATAATTGTTTGAACCAACTCCAAGTTTTGTGCCATTGTGGATGACTAGCATATTAAGAATGCCTTTTGCTTTGTTATTCTAACCATTATCCCTTCCTTATTCATCTAATCATTTTCCTTCTTATTTGCATTCTTTTTGTTTCTAATTCAAGCAATTGTTCAGTTTATGACAAGGAGCAGCTCTTCTAAATTAGTAAAGGAAGATTCGAAAATTGAGAGAACAACTCTTGGAAATCTTAGATGAATCATGAAACAAACCATAGAAGAAATGAATCAAGGGTTTCCTTAGTGGGTTAAGGAAGAAAAGTTGGTGAACATGGGAGATTTAGCTAAAACTATGCCAAATTATATTAAACCATCACTTATTGGGGATAATTTTGGTATTGTTAAACCAACATCCAATAATTTTGAGATCAAACCTAAAATTATTCAAATGGTATAGTAGTTGTTCTATTTGATTGGTTACTAAATGAGGATTCGTGATACCTCTAGGGTTAAACACAAGGAGGTATTGACTCATGCATAGACAATACAAAAAAAAAGGACAATGGAGGGTTTCGGGTTTTAGCAATTTTACAAGCTACCTAATAGATATGAGGCACCATCAAACCTTATACGGCCTAAACTTACACTCAATATTACACATGAGTGCTAACCTAAGGGCACTCACCACTACTCATGCTAAAGGATTAGATAGGAACAAGCTTAAAAGAAGAATCATAGTAGAAAAGTTAATATATTCGATATTCAAATGAGAAAGATGTAAAATAACCCAATCAAAACTCCTCCCATCGAGATATTGTGTACTTTTCCATGAAACGTTGCATATTTTTGTCCCCTGGTAGGGCACCCATTTTGGGATTGACTTAGCTTAAGTATGTTTAACTTTATAATTCTAACATACTCTAAGCCACTTCATGAATAGGCAATTCTACATAAGAAAAAAAATCCATATCCTAGTATATTCTAAAAGGGGCAAAATGGATAAAAAAACAAAAGGTACAAATGTTAGAGAATTGTCCTTATAATCAATGTAGTTGGACATGCTTAGTTGGGTAAGGCACTTTGTTAAAATAAGAAAAAAAGAACATTTAGTCTATCCTTGGCAGAACGTAATGATTTGATCTTTAAACTAGTTAGCAACCCATTGGGATGGCTTAAAACTAAGTGGGATCATGTAAGGGATTAGCTCAACTAACATGATTCAGGTTGAATCAAGAGGTCAAACTCTTTCAAATCTTAATGGGGAGAGCTTAGACAAATAGTAGAGTGGTTAAGGGTCATTCTTGCTTGGATGATTGTTAAGGGCTCAGCTCTTAGTTGTTGAGCCTAAATTTTTACCCCTCCTTTTGAATTTCGATTTCCTATTACATCTAGTGACTGGCCACTATAATATGAACTACTCGATTACTAGAAATTGAAAGGGTTTCTTAAAAAAACTATGCTAAAAGTCACCAACTAACCAAAGTTGGTAAAAGAAAAGATTAGGAACTAGTGGCTAGATAGGATCCCGATTAGGTTACTTGATACGGGCATAACTATGGATGAACACATGATGTCTAGTATCATATAAACCAAAAGGGGGATCGATCTAAACCTCAAGATGGTCTGAATGATAAATGAGAGTTGAAGGTTAAGTAGGGGTCCTCATGCACCGATAGTAGATATGATGCATAAGTGCCTCACATGAGCTCAGATTGCAGTTGATATGATGCACAAGTGTAGCTAGAGGTCACTCATCACTAGTCCATGCTTAATAAGAGAGATAAGAGTAGTCAAGAGTAAGCAGGATACACTTAGCTCATGCAAGAAGAAAATGTCTGAATGTTAATTGTATTGATTATTGCAGTTATCCTCATTTACAAGTATTTATGAGACCTAATTAGGGTAAGTCCTAGGTTAGTGTAAATTACAAAAAGAATCCTACTAGAAAAAGGGAGAGGAACAATTTATAAGGGCAAGATTTAGACTAGATAGAAAAATATTCGGTTACTAAAAAAAGGATGGTATGAATGTTAGACAAATAAGGCATGTTTCAACTATCAATTCTATGGTCCTAATGATGCAATTTGCTAAGTAGAATAGGTTTCAAGTAGATCAAGTTAGGCTTGATAGCTTAGTAACTTAGATGATCTAGATTGAGGAAGAGTTAACTAAGGGATGGTCCATTGTCAGGTCAGCCTTAGATAGATGGCTCAAGTCGGTGTCACCTCAGCCTCTTTGGGTCGGCAGCATGTAAGTTCTATACTTAGCCTTAGATAGATGTATTATGGAAGGGTTAGCTCGGCAATAGGTTAGTCACTTCGGTAATCTCTTGGATGAAGTAGAGAGTAGGGTAATTTGGCAAGTCAAACTAGAGAATGTATTACTCTTTTGAGTTTAACTCATCTCAAATAGCTCGACATACTATTTGAGCAAGTCCTCGAGTTTGAGAGCGTATGATCAATCTATGATCCCCTTCATCCCTTTTAGGGCATTTGAGATTTAGGATTAAATCTGGTTCAGCTCCATGCTACTCATCTTCGGGAGTACATGGATGGAGGTTGACAATGTTAAAAGAGTAGAAGGCTCTATACTCATCAAGTAGTTCAATCCTAGAAGCATTAGGATTGATCTTCTCAAGCACTTTAAATGGTCTATCAACTTTAAGAGATAACTTGCTCTTCCTTAGGTTCAAGAATCATTCCTTAATAAGGTGGATCCAAACAAAATCACCTAGTTGAAATTCTCTATTATTTTATCTTTAACCACGCCTCTCGAGCTTGGTAGCAGTTAGGCTCAAATGTTCTATGACCTTTTGGTGCATTGCTCTAATGGCTTCGACTCTTTCAACAGTTAGTTAATCATCATCTAGGCTTAGAAGGGGTATTTGGTCCAATTGGAGCTTAGGATTGAACCTATAGGCAACCTCAAATGGTGACATGTTTGTGATATTATGGGTGGTCCTATTGTAGGCAAACTCAATTATTAGTAGGCATAGATCCCAATCAGCCATGTTCCCACTAATAGCAACTTAGAGTAAAGTTCCTACTATCTTATTGACAACCACGATTTATCTATCCATTTTTGGGTGACAGGATGTGCTATTTAATAGCTTAGTTCCCATTTGTCTCCATAACGTTCTCCAAAAGTGGCTCATGAACATTGGGTTTCTATTCGAAGCAATAGTCCTGGGCACTCCATGAAGTTTGATAACCTCTTGCAAGAAAAGAAAAGAGATAGCCAAAGCATTATTAATCTTGGAACAAGGCATGAAGTGTACCATTTTGCTAAATCGGTCCATGACCACAATGATGGAGTCCTTCCCTCGAGACATCCTTAGTAAGCCTAACATGAAGTCTATGCTTAGTGCAGACTATGGTTTGGTTAGGATCAGCAACGGTAAATATTACCCTTACTTGGCCCAGCTTTTTTCCTTTTTGTAGGTAGTATACCTTTTCAACATAGCTTGAACGTTCCTCATCATCTTTATACAAAAGAATCTTGAGGATAGTACCTCACCAGTTTGGTTCTTGCAAAAGTGTCTAGATAATTCTCCTCCATGTGCCTCATACACTAATAGTTCTCTCATGGAGCAAGTCAGGATACATAACCTAATCTTCCTAAATAAGTATCCGTCCTCCCTATAATAGTCATCCAGTGCTTGGCCCTATTCACATAGGGCATAGATTGGACCAAAATATGGATCCTTAGTGTATAAATCTTTGATCATTGAAAATCTCAATAGCTAAGTCTATAATTCAATCAAAAGGGAATGTCCTCTCGATAGGGCAATAACTACTTCATTGTTCTTTCCATACTTATACCTCACAACATATGAAAATCCCTCCATGAAGTCGACCCATTTGGCTTGTCTTCATGACAACTTAGGCTACCTCTTCAAATATCTCAAAGATTCATGATTAGTGTAGATCATAAACTTTTTAGGTAACAAATACTATTGCCATATAGTCAATGCCAAGATCAAGGAGTAAAACTCCTAGTCATAAATAGAATAGTTGAGTGTAGCTTCTCTAAGTTTTTCACTAAAGTAAGCAATAAGTTGACCCTCCTGCATTAGTATAGCACCTATGCTTAGTTTAGACACATTACACTCTACTTCAAACACTTTGTCAAAGGTCAATAGAGTTAAGACAAGGGTTATAGTAAGCTTTTCCTTTACTTCTTAAAAACTCCTTGACTACTTCTCTCTCTACCTAAATTCAATATTCTTCTTTCACAACTTGGTGAATGGGGCTACAATTGTACTAAAATTCCTTATAAATCTACGGTATAATGATGTTAAGCCATGGAAGCTTCACACGGCAGCTAAACAGGTTAGCTTAGGCCATTTAGTAATCACCCTTATCTTCTCATCATCAATACTAATGCTACTACCACTCATAACAAAAACTAGAAAGATTACCTCAAGTCAATAGAAGTCATGTTTCTTCATATTAGTGTATAGCTTTTCAGCTCAGTATTTCAAGAAAACTGCTTGGAGATGCCTTTATTGAGTCTCCAGATTGGGATTATAGACCAGAATGTCATTGAAATATACTACCACAAATTTTCCATTTAGTTATTGGAGCACATGGTTCATTAATTGCATGAATGTGCTTGAGGCATTTGATAGATTGAATGGCATCATAAGCCATTCATACAATCCTTAGTAGGTCTTAAATGTGGTTTTCCACTCATTTACTTCTTACATTCGGATCTAATGGTATCTAGATTTGAGGTCAATCCTAGAGAATACCCTTGCTCTACTCAACTCATCTAACATATCATCAAGCCTTGGTATAGATACCTGTACTTAATGGTGATGTGTTTGATTACTTGGCTATCTATACACACCCTCCATGTCCCATCTTTCTTTAGTACCAATAGGGTTAGCATAATACATGGGCTCTGGGACTCTTACATATACCCTTTCTTTAACAGCTCATCTACTTGCTTATATAGCTTAACAACTTATTCAAGGTTCAATCTATAGGCAGGCTTATTCAACAGTACAACTCTTGGTAGTAAGTCAATTACTTATTCAATACCTTAGAGGGGAGGCAAACCTTCAAGCAGTTCTCCTAAGAACAGGTCGGCAAACTCATCCAATAAGGTTCTCACCTTAGTAGGTAGTAATTCCTCCTCAGATCCCCTCATCTCAAGTAGCATTTTGAGTAATAGATAGGTCAGCTCTTTAAGCTCCATCTCTTTCTTCATCTCGACTAGAGTCATCACCAAAGTCTCTTTCTTTAGAATTGGGCTCAATTGAGTTTACATGCTTTTAACTTGTTTAGTAGTCATAAGGCTAAACTTGACCTTCCTGCCCTTATGCTTTAGGGAACATGTGTTCTTCCTTCCATTGTATATCACACTTCAGTCAAATAACCATGGTCATCCAAGCAGAATATTGAATGCACTCATGGGAAATACATCACGAAGTAGTTCATCTTGATAGTTCCCAATACTGACTGGCACTGATGCTTGTTTGTTCACCTAAAGGGCTTCTTTCTTACTGAGCCAGTATAGTTTAGATGGCTTAGGGTGGGGTTTGGTCTGCAACTTCAACTATTGGACCATGAAAGCAAATGTTGAATTGGTACAGCTGCCACTATCAACAATCATTGCATACAATTACCCATTCACCTTATAACCAATGTAGATCAGAATCTCTCGTTGTTTGTCCCTAGGTATAGGAATCACATTCATTGTTCTTCTCAACATTAAGGTAGTAGGCATAAAGTTACCTCCCTCACTATAGATAATTTCCTCCTCCTCAAACTGTTCTTTTTATCTAGTCTCTTGTGGCTCTTCTAACTCTTCATCAGTATTGTCTACCTCAGTAGTTGGCACTTCACCTTGGATTACCATGGTTCTTCTATTCAAGCATTAAGCAACCATGTGCCCATATCCTTGACACTTAAAGCACTATATCTCACTTGTCTTCCTTCCTAAGCTCTAGGTTTTCTCAAACTTCATTAAGATCTCCTTCTCCTCTGCTCGGGTAGTCTGAGTAAGTTAGGTCTCAACAACCTTACTTAGTTTTAATTGCATAGGTCTATTCGGATTAGGTCGACTCAGGGTTGGCCGACTGACAAGAGCTCGAAACCTCCCTTATTGGTGCTTTTTAGATCTTTAGGTAGCTCAGATAGCTTCATCAAGGGATCTAATGTCTATGGTCTCTAGAATATCTCTAATCTCATACTTCAACTCACTAATGAATCAAGACATAGTTCAGTCTTTAGATTCAGCAACTTCATATCAGATCATTAGCCACTAGAATTCCTTTATGTAGGAATCAACACTCAATCTACCTTACCTCAACTCCTATAACTTCCTAAATGCATCCAGCAA
The DNA here is from genome assembly GCA_024138015.1 of Lumnitzera littorea. Taxonomy (NCBI): domain Eukaryota; kingdom Viridiplantae; phylum Streptophyta; class Magnoliopsida; order Myrtales; family Combretaceae; genus Lumnitzera; species Lumnitzera littorea. The sequence continues at coordinate 56,045,373 of JAMXBB010000003.1, read as the reverse complement.
ATAGTAACTTAGAACAAATCTTCTCCTCATGACTCTCTCGATTTCATCCTAACTCCTTACTTCTCATTCTCCTTCTCTTCTACATGTAGCTTGCATATTCTTTTACTACAGGGCAGCATAACCAGCAAATTCTAGCATAACAAGTCTAACTTTTACATTCTTAGGCACCTCATGGCATTCAAACTGTTTCTCGATTTTATCTACCTAATCCAGGTAATCCTCTACATCACTACTTTTAGAAAAACTTAGGATATGCATCCTTAACCTCTCCACCCTTAGAGTTCTAACATTCCTCTCTTTTGGCTCATAATACTTTACTTCATCACCTTCTTCCTCATCTACTTCTACAATTTCATCAAATGCTAGCCTATGCTTAGTGACTTTATCTACTCCTCTAGCTTGGAGTGGTTAAACAAGGGCATTAGCTCGACCATATTGATTATTTCCTCTTTCAGGTTGTTCATTGGCTCATCCTTTGTATGGACCTTCTCGAACTTGTTGCCTATCTTCATTTATGATAGTCACTAGACTAGTTACTAGGTCGATGAGTCTATCCAGTCGGTCACCTATTAACTAAGGTATAGAACTTCCCTATTGACCTTAGCCATTTTAAGTGCTACTTTCTTAGCTACCCATAATTCCTTGAGCACTAGAATCATACATTATCGTCTTTTACAAGAGATTAACAGTAGAGACACTATTCCAAACTTCCTTCCATGAATCAAGAATAAAACAACTCTAAATACTCTATCAGCTAATACAAGTAACACATAATAAACCAAGTGAACTCATACATTCTATTTTACGAGCAAAAAACAAGGGAAAATAGTGCACAAAATCTATTCACTCTAAACACTCATCTAATACTCACAACAACAATAAATTGACTCTAAAACACTTACAGCAGCAATAAACCACTCAAAGTACAAGTAACAAGGACTTACTTAAACATAGCTAAGCTCTGATACCAAGATGATATGGGTACGACTATAGATGAACACACAACGTTCGATATCACGTAAACTAGAAGGGGCATGGGTCTGAACCTCGAGGTAGTCTGAAAGATAAATGAAAGTCAAAGGTTGAGTAAGGGTCCTTGTATATCAACATTAGATATGATGCACTAGCTCTGACATTGTATATGATGCACTAACTCCTCATACGAGCTTAGCTTGGACTTAATATGATGCATAAGTGTAGTCAGAGGTCACTCATAACTAGTTTACGCTTAATGGGTTAGATAAGAGTAATTGAGAGTAAGCGAGATACACTTAGCTTATGCATGAAGAAAATGTTTGAATGTTAATTGTAGTGACTATTGTGGCTATCCTCATTTATAAGTATTTAAAGGACCTAATTAGGGTATGTCCTAGGTTAGAGTAAATTATAAAAAGAACCCTATTGGAAAAGGGAAGAGGAACAATTTATAAGGGTAAGATTAGAACCAAAGAAAAGAATATTTAGTTACAAAAAAAGGGCAGTATGGATGTTAAATAAATAAGGCATACATCAACTATCCATTCTATGGTCCCATTGATGCAGTTTGTTGAGTAGAATAGGTTCTGGGTAATTAAGTCGGGCTTGGTAGCTTGAATGATTTGAATTGAGGAAGAGTTGACCTAGGGGATGGTTCATTGCCAAGTCGGTTGCGAATGGTCAACCTAGATTAGTGTCACCTTGGCCTTAGCAATGATTTAAGCTGGCAGCATGTGCATTCTATACCTGGCTTTATATAGATGTATTGGGGAAGGGTTAGTTCAGCAACAAGTCGGTTACCTTTGTAGTCTCTTGGATGAAGTGGAGAGTAAAGTAACTCGATAGGTCAAACTAGAGAATGTATTGCTCTTTTGAGTTTAACTCACATCAAATAGCTCAGTGTACCATTTAAGTGCGTCCTCGAGCTCAGGAGTGCCTAGTCAGTCATGATCTTTATCACTACTAGTCTAAATCAAAAACCAAAAATCAAAACTTTGGTGATTGCTAAATAAAGCCAAAGTAGCTAACTACATTTATAAATCATAAAATTGTTGAAAAATGTGAGCCACCTTTATTGACTACTTAAAAAGAATTAAACAAATAATTATCATTTATTGTTATCAAGAGAAACTAATAGTACCAAAATTAATATGTTAATACATCATAAACATATATATAGTGTAACTAATATAAATATTGATCATAGATGAATTAATTGAGGATAGTAAAGGATAAGTTGTGCTCAAATGGGATAAATACGAGCCTTGAGATCAGTTAGGTTGCATTGGCTCCTTTCTCCTTGATACTTGCAGAAAGCCCCCTTAAGGGTGTGACCATGGCATCCCTCCATTACTTAAGTTAGCAAGGAGGACAAGAAGAAATGAAGGATGGAGGGGTAATTAAGCATCAAAACTCTCATGGGTGGTGCTCACCAGGTATGTGTATGTGTGAGAGAGAAAGAGGGTCCAATCATTTACCTGATTGCCTCATACACCTTTTATAGCATAAGAGGGGTACGAATACCTAAATACTTAAAGGTTTGGGGCTTGCTTGTATTGGCAATTGGTAGGCGACACATGTAGCAGAGTTAACAGGGTGGCCTTGAGGGGTGGTCGACTACGACCATATTGGTAACCACATCTGTGATCTAAAAGTCTAACATTCTCAAGGGTTGTCGACTATGCTGACTGTACCATGAATGTTAATTGGCAATTAATGTGCTATGATTGGGTGCCGATTCTAAAGACAAATGGGGATTGAGGATGCTAGAAGGCCTACAAGCATTAGGTTAAGGATAAGTTGAGTTTTAGGAGCTTACAGGAGAGTCCTTGCCTAAGTTCACGGGATATCCTCACCTACTATGCTTGAGCTGAGTAAGCATGGCATAACAGGTTCGGTGCTTGGAGGTGAGCCCTTTGGATAGGTTACTAGGGTACTCACAATGGGGGTATTTAAGAAGGTTGCAATAGTTGAAGGAAAAGGAGTACTCATTCGTATGCTCATCAATGGGAACTTAGGGGTCGGCTTGTAAGTTGGGCCTCAAGCCAAGCGAGAATTAGGTATCAACACTTACTCCCTCTACTCCCTTTAGAATGAAGTTTGCAAGGAGAGTAACTTAGATAAAGTCGTTGCCTAAAGCGAGGTTGCTTTAGTTATGGCTAGGGAAACTTGTCTCGTTACTTGATGATGTGATATCTAACACCTCCAGTCACATTCGCTGTGTTATGTAGTGATGCTTGGCATGACTAATGTGATTGCTAGACTGTTCAAGGTGCCATGATGACTTCTTTTGGAGGCATAACATGCATTGTTAATCTTCTAAAAAATGATTGCATACATAAGGTTCTCTCATAACATACCATGTTAATGATTCGTGTTAGTAAACTAATCAAAGCCCTTGGTTGGTGGAGTAGGATACATGGATGGCTAAGATTTGGTGCATATCCTGTAGTGGGTATGTACTCCAGTAGTGTCAAAAACTATTCGGCTTTCCTTCTTAGTTGTCTACATAAAGGAATGGCTTGTGCTTCATTCTCTACTTTATGCTATTGAACAAAGAGGAAACTTTGCCAAATTTCTCTCTCATAAGCTGATACGAATCAAGCTACTAGGCCTTTAACTCTCTGCTGAGCCTAAGGACTAGAAGGATTGACTAGGTGAATCCTCCTACTCCAACTGACTCCTATCGATGCTGAGTTACTCCTTGCTGTTGATCAACTCTCTATGTCATGCCAAATGACTACCCATCTCTCTAAAATTGTGTGTCAACTTGAAGAATGCCTTAAGAGTAGCCAAACCTTATGCATTTGCTCAATCATATCCAAGCCGACCACTTGCTTGGTATCACTCTTGTCGATAGGCCGAGATAAATGCCCTGCACTAATCTTCAGGCACTCCTTTTAGATGAGTCCATGCCTCCTCGGCACTCCTGCTCAACTGCCCAACCAACTCATACTGTTTTGTCTACATCTTCCAATAGCATCACCAATATATCCCTAGCACGTATCCAGGACCACATGTAGAATCTGCTGCACTAATCATTATTTTTCTTGATTATTCATTTTTATCCTTTTGTATTCTTTATACATTTCTGCTTTGGGATAATACCTTTTTTTTATCTCTTCCATTTTTAGGCAAGTCACCCTAATTTCTAAAGTATAAATACCCATTGTACATGCACCCGTAATCATCGAATTATCATTAATGCACTAGACATTTTCTCTTGTAAACATTGTCTATTTACCCTCATTTCACTCTTATCCTAACTCTTAAGTTGGGTTAGGTGGTGAGTAACCTCATTGGACTAATTCGTGCATTATATCAAGTTATGCCATGAGTCCTCGAAAGTTCTACTAGTATGTCATATCCTTTAGAGCTATTCGTGAGTTTGCTTACATTTTTTTTTTTTATCCATTAACATTCCTTTGCACATTTTCCCATTACCCTTTCCAAGCTTTCAGCAAGCTTAGATCTATCCTTATGACCGACCTTGTCTGTTCTTAGCTACAGTTTACATCATGTTGGTATTAAAGTAGAGGTTTTGTTTGGATTGTAGTAGTTTGTTCTCGAAGTTCCCAGTTTATACTCTATTTTTAGGTTTGTAAGACAAAGAGGTGGATGCTTACTTGGATTAGGAAGAGAAGGTAGAGCAAGCTTTTGATTATTACTAATATGAAGATTACGACTAAGTGAAAGCTATTGCTATTGAGTTCTTTAGATATGCTGCTATGTGGTGGAAGAATTTCTAGGCCATGAGAAGACGAGAAGGCTGCTAAGAGGTTAGTACTTGGCCCAAGATAAAGAGAATACTATAAAACACGTTTGTGCTGGATACATACCTATAAGACATTTTCACTTAGCTTCATGAGCTAAGACAAGGAGGCCAAATTGTTGAGAAGTATGTTTAAGAATTCCAAATGCTTATGATTCGTTGTAATGTGGAGGAGCCATTAGTGCAAACAATTTCTAGATTCCTAATTAGGTTAAGGAGTGACATACGAGACATTGTGGAACTCTAATAGTTTACCACAATGGATGAAGCTGTATGGATAGCTTAGTGAGTAGCGAGGTAGAGAAGGAGTTGAATGCTAACTAACCGACTTATTCAGGGAAGCTATCAAGGTTAGCCTAGTATTGATGTAACCAAATGTGCAAATGTCAGGACTAACTAAAAGGGTCAAATAGAAGGTAACGTGCTAACCTGAACATATGAGAAAGGGTAAGGTTCTGGTAAGAAGATGAGCCAAATCAAATGCTTCAAATGCCAAGGTTTTGGACATATGGCTACTCAATGTTTGAATCGAAGGACTATGGTCATCAAGAGAGATACCCCAAAGCTTGAAGTGGAAAGTATTGATGAAGAACCTAAGGAAGAAAGCATTGCCAAGAAAGAAGCTTCTAAAGAGAATGAACTGATTGAAGAAGATTTGTTTGCTAAGGACTTGGATCAATTGATCCTAGTTGTCTGACGCACTATGAGCTTAGAACCTTCATGTAAAGAGGAGTAGAGAGAGAACTTGTTCCATGTCACCTGCAAGTTGAATGATCAGCTGTGCACGCTAATTGTAGATAGGGGTAGTTGCACCAATGTAGCATCATCTGATCTGATCACGAAGTTAAAGTTGCCGACTATCACACATCTAAAGTCGTATAAGTTGCATTGGCTGAATGGGAAGGGAACACTACATGTTACTCTATAAGTGCTACTACTGATCACAATTGGAAATTACTCCGATGAGATTCTCAACAACATGCTACCTATGTACGCATCACACGTATTGCTTAGCTGATTGTGGCTTTTCGATTGAAGGGTTATACATGATGGGTACTAGAGCACCTTTGTGTTCAAGAAGGAAGATCATGTTGGACCCTACACCGTCGAGTTAAGTTAACAAATTGCAGGTGAAATTTACTTGAAGATCAAAGAAAACTCTAATGATGAGTAGAGCCAAGCTGTAAGAGGTGATTAAAGCTAATGTACCGACCTTCATGTTGGTTAGGTGACTATTAGAGTGGAGGGAGCGGGGTGAACTACCCTTGAAAGTAAGGGAGTTACTGGATGAATATGCTAACTTGTTTCTTCAATAGTTGCTCGAAGCGTTACCCCTTATTTGAGGCATAGAACATTGTATTGACTTAATACTCGGCATTGCCTTACCGAATAAGCCCGCTTATTGAATGAGTCTTGTACGGGCTTCTGAGTTGTAATGACAAGTCAATGAACTATTGGAAAGAGGGTATAAAAGGGAAAGTCTCAGTCTTTGTATTGTTCTAGCACTCCTAGTGCCAAAAAAGGATGATACTTAGCAGATATGTGTGGATAGCTAAGCCGTAAACAAGATTACGATCAAATACAAGTATCCTATCCTTAGGTTAGAAGACATGCTAGATGAATTGAGTGGAGTTAAGATCTTCAGTAAGATTGATCTAAAGTCTAATTACCATCAAATTCACAAGAGGCCGAGAGATGAGTGGAAGATTACATTCAACACTCAGCATGGACTCTACGAGTGGATGGTTATGCCATTTGGCTTGTTGAATGCCCCAAGCACTTTCATGTGATTAATGAACCTGAATTAAGAAATTTGATAGGAAAGTGTGTTATGGTATACTTTAATGACATCTTGGTGTACAATGCTAACATGCTAAGTCACTGTGAATATCTCTGTACTGTATTGGGTGTCTTCCGTACTGAAAGGTTATTTGGCAATCTTAAGAAATGTTACTTTTGTTAGGAAAAAGTGATATTCCTAGGCAATGTAGTAAGTGGGGGAGGCTTACGAGTGGACCATGAGAAGATTTGAGCAATCATCAAGTAGTCGACTCCAGCTACTTGTGGCGAGGTCAGAAGTTTCTATAAACTGGCTTCCTTCTAAGAGTTGATGAAGAAGAATACTGACTTCAGATGGGGAGAAAAGGAGGAGAGAAGCTTTGCTAAGGTGAAGGAAATATTGACCTCCACACTTGTACTAGCTTTACCTAACTTCAAAAAAGTATTGGAGCTAGAATGTGACGCATCAAGCATTGGAATAGGGGTTATCCCAATGCAGGAAGGCTAACCAATCGCCTACTATAGTGAGAAGCTCAAGGGATCTCAACTGAACTACTCTGTATATGACAAAGAACTCTTGGCTCTTATCTAAGCACTCCAAGTATAGCAACATTATCTATTGCCAAGAGAATTTATCATTTATACCAACCATGAGTCCTTAAGTTATCTTTGAAGTCAAACTAAGTTGTCGAAGCGGCAGGCGAGATAGGTTGAATTTCTTGAAGGGTTCAATTTCATCATAAAATACAAGCAAGGAAAGAGTAATGTGGTTACAAATGCTCTTTTGAGGTGGCATATACTCCTAACCGAACTACAGACCAAATTATTTAGGTTTACAAGTATCAAGGAACAATATTGTAGAGATCCACACTTCAGACCCACATTTAAGAGTTGTGTCGATGGAAAAGCAGTAGATAAGTATCATATGAAAGATGGGTACTTTTTCAAATGTGGGAAGTTGTGCGTGCTGACTTGTTTGCTAAAAGAGGTACTCATTAAGGAAGCTTACAATAGAGGACTATTCGGACATTATGGGGAAAAGAGAATGCATGAGCTGTTGAGTGGATAATTCTTTTGGCTAAGAATGAGGCGACATGTATACTAATTTGTTGAGGGTTGTACCATTGTAAGAGGGCCAAATGTTGAGCCAAGCAAAGGAAAGCAATAACTTTGCTTGTCCCAACGAGAACATGGATTGAGTTGAGCTTGGACTTTATCTTCGAATTACCAGGAATAGCCTAGGAAAAGATTTTGTAATGGTCATCGTAGATAGATTTAATAAGATGGCATACTTTGTGCCTTACTCTAAGACTATTGATGCTTTGGCTATTGCTTCTCTTTTCTTGTAGGAGATTGTTCGATTATACAGCGTATCGAAAAATGTAGTATTAGACAAAGACCTAAAGTTCTTAAGCCATTTCTAGAGAGCCCTATAGCATTAGTTGGGGGCTAATCTACTATTTAGTACTTCTTATCAACCCTAAACTGATGACCAAATAGAGGTAGTCAATCATACTTTGGGATCATTGCTTCGAGCTATAGTGGGTAAGAACTTAGCTAATTAGGACATTTGTTTACCTGTAGTCGAATTCTCTTACCACCGAACAGTGCATGACACTACTAAACAAACCCCCTTCGAAGTTGCCTATGGTTTTAATCCCAAGTTACCTTTCGATCACTCCCCTATACCTGTATCCGAGTAAGAAGACCCTGATGTGAGAGCCTAAGTAGAGTCCCTAGAACACATCTACAACAATGTTACTCAACAGATCGACTAAGCTGCCAGATGAATGCGAAAGAAGGCTAAGGGTAGGGCGATAAGGCAGTTTCAACTTGGAAACCTGGTATGGCTGCAATTGAGCAAGGAATGGTTTCTTAGTAGGAGGAGGAATAAGTTGTCTACAAGAGCTAAAGGACCCTTCAAAATCTTCCAAAAGATCAATGATAATGCCTATAGATTGGAGTTGCCCAAAGATTATAGGGTTTTAGATACCTTCAACATTGTCGACCTTAGTCCATATCACCTTGATAGAGAACTGAATGAAGACTAATTAGATTTGATCTCAAATCTAAATCAACCTAGAGGGAATGATAGGAATCAGGTTACTAAGCTACTAGGCCTTTAACCAACAACCGAGTTGAGGATTAGAGGGACTAGTGGGACAAATCCTCTAGCTCCAACTGACTCCTGTAGAGGCTGAGTTACTCCTTGTTGTTGATTGACTCTCTATGTTGTGCCGAATGACTACCTATCTCTTGGAAATCATGTGTCGACTTAAAGAATGCCCTGGTAGCAGCCAAACCTCGTGCACTTGCTTGTTCATGTTTAAGCCGATTACTTACTCAACATCACTCTTGTTGAGAGGCTAAGAGAGCTACCCTGCACTAATCTTTAACTACTCCTATTCGGATGATCCATACTTGCTAGGCATTCTTGCTTAGCTGACTAACTAGCTCATACTATTTTGTATGGATCTTCCAACAGCATCACCAATGTGTCCTTGATACGTATCCAAGACCACATGTAGAATCTATTGCACTAATAATTATTTTTCTTGAATATTTATTTTTACCCCTTTGTATTCTTTGTATGTTTCTCCTTCGGGATAATACCCTTTTTTTGTTCTTTCCATTTTTAAGCAAGTCGCCCTAATTTCTCGGGTATAAATACCCATTATACATGTAGCCATAATCATTGGATTATCATTAGTACACTGGACATTTTCCTCTCATAAACATTGTCTATTTACCATCATTTCACTCTTATCCTAACTCTTAAGCAAGGCTAAGTGGTGAGTAACCTCACTGGACCAACTTGTGCATCATATCGAGCTATGCCATGAGTCCTTGGAAATTCCACTAGTGCATCATATCCTTTGGAGTTGTTTATGGGCTTACATACTTTTTTTTATCCATTTTCACTCCTCCATGCATTTTCCCATCATCCCTTTTAAGCTTGGACTCAACCTTATAATCAGCCTTGTCTATTCTTGGCCACAATTCGCATCAGTAGCTGAACTTTCTTTTCTCTTCCTTATTTTTCTTTGTTGACCATAATTAATGATGGCTGATAAAGGTGTGTTAGTTTATTAGAGTAAGTCTTCATATGATTTGATTTCTAAAGAAGTTGGCAAGGACTACGAGAAGATAGTCTATAAAGGGGGTGATGACCTTACTCCCCTAGAAACAATAGTGACGACGGTTGCTACAGATGGTGATCATGATGGAGTGCTCTTGACATTAGCCGAGAGGAGGCAATGGCATAGGGGAGGCCCTACGATGCTTACCACCTAAATTGGGAAGAAGAGATGTTGGGGGAACCGTTGCGCATAACTAACATCAATGGTAAGGCTTGCACCTACGTATTCTTCAAGGAGGATGAGAAGAAATTATGATTGGTTAGCAACGTGCCTAAGTAGCGATAGAGGTGCCCATGACTAAGGATAAGGTGCTAGAATATGTAATCATTTTACATGTATGTGAAACCATTCGAGCTAAGACTTGACTGCCTTTTTTCTAAGTTTCTAGTTGAGTTCTTTATGTACTTCAAGGTTGTCCCTAAGAGTCTTAATGCCAATGTGTAGGCTTAATTACTTGCATTTGAGGCACTATGATTATGGATCTTCCAGAGGCCAATAGTTCATTTGTTTAGATACTTCTTCCATGTGAAGAGGTCGCTTGATGGATGGGTATACATTGCCAACTGAGGTAAGGCACTAAAAGTTTTTTATAAGCTACTAAACAAAGTGGATGACTGGAAAGAGTTCTTCTTTCATGTGCAAGCTTCTAAGAGACCGAACTTCTAGACAAATTGAACTATCCCAATTTAGGGTAAGTCATTGGGTAAACTTGGAGTCGAAGATTGCAAGGTGAACATATATAGGGAGGAAGAAACTTTGCTCACTGTCTATTTATCAGTAGTATGGTAAGGGTGGGGGGCTTGTTTGGTTTTAGACCAGTATCTCCTAACCCTTGTTGAGGAGAGGTGGTTGGGTGCCTACTGCGTCGCTTGTTGTCATAGTAGGGGATGCCAAGCCTACTCATCCTTGGTATGTAAGTGTAATTGTCTTGCTACTTTGATTAACTGATTTGATCTATTCTCTTCTTTGCAACCATACTGCTGGCTTCTAAGAGGGTAAAGGAGAAATTGCTTGGTGTTTAGGTAAGGCAGATGGAAAATGTGGCTGAATCTAACTAGAAGAGGAAGCAACCTACCATAGAGGGCGAGGGGGAGACTTTGTGACCCCCTTTAAAGAAGAGCAAGAAGAAGAAGAAGGGTAGGTGGTAGCCAACTATTGTCAAGGTAGTATAGAATGCATCAAGGGATGTTCTTATTGGTATTTGTTGATGATTGATTTTCATCTCAGTGTGCAAACACTTGTAAAATAAGAAAATGGCTTCGAGGGGTGCTAGAAGGTGCTCCGGTGTGGCCACTCCGATGCTTAAGTTAGCCATCTATTCATGTGGAGAGAAAATGTCGAATGGTTATGTGAATGAGAATGGAGAAGAGGGGCCCCTTACCTGGAGGTTATGCTTGGTATTTATATTGAGACAATGAAGATTACACCTAGACTAGATAATTGGACCAGGCTTATATATTGGGTTGATTAATATAAGCCCACATAATAATTATCCAAAAATTCCAATCAACACTTATCCCCTACTCTCTTTGGTGACTAAGTTAGAAAAAAGAGTACTTAAGAAGGTTGATTTAGCAGGATTTCTAGAAAAGTTCGTAGTCACAGCTTGAAGAGGCAGGGAGCACCTAAAGAGGCGAAGTATGCCTGAAGAGGTGAGGGCCCACGAAGGCCAAAATGCCTATCTATTAGTATATTGGAATTTGGTGCCAAATGTTAGGTTTAAGTGTTAACTCGCTACCATTTGACTACTGAGGGTTTTGAAGTAGCTCGTTGTCTATTTATTAGATAGAGCATATGAGTTTATATTAGCTCATTATCTAGTATATAAGACTTATCCACGTGCTAGTGACTTGGCCAAATGCTTGCCGACTTTAAAGAGTCAGCATGACATGGAAGGCTTGATATTCAGCTTAGATTACGTGAAAAGGCAGCAAAGCCACTGTCAAGCTCAGACTTTCTTAAAAATCTTAGCAATCCCAGCCTAAAGAGGCTAAAGTGCTTAGAGAAGCAAAGGCTTGAAAAGGTGAAAAACAGGAGTGACTGAAGGACCTATAAATATTGATATGATTAGAAAGGGGAAGATGCAAAGCGGTTGGAGTGCTTGAAGCCTGAAGAAGCAAAGGCCTAAAGAAGCCGATACACCTAAAGAGGCGATAGCGCTCGAAGAGGTGAAAGCGTGGCAGGAGTGCCTGAAGAGGCGAAGTATGCCTAAAGAGGCTAAAAGCTTCTAAAGAAGCAAAAGCCTTAGGAGGCTAGTACACCTAAAATGGCGATGGCCTAATGAAGCTCGAGGCTTGAAGGAGTGATGGCTTAAAAAGGCCGGAGTACCTAAAGAGGCGGGGGGAGAACAGGTAGGTCATCCGAGTCAGATGCAACCCGTGCTATGCAAAGTAAGCAAGTAGTCTTAGTCAGTTAGCACCTGTGCTAAGTAGAGTGGTAAAGTAAGTGGGTTCTCCTTCTGACACCTCTTGCCCCCCTACTTTTATTGTTGAGTATTTGACAATGAAAGTTAGTGTACGAGTGGGGCTTCTAAGGCTTATACTGTAATTGTCCCGAGTCTCTTTTAGGTGTCATTATGCTTAGAGCATTGTGTGTGAGTGAGTAGCTCATATTTATGAAAATATAAAGGAGCATAATAGAGAGAATTTATTACAATGCAAATAAGAAAGAGGAGGGGAACTAAGCTTAGATATGTGGGTTGTACTCGAATTCCTTGTTGTTAGAAGGATGTCAGAACATAGCTTAGCCACTTGGGTAGTTCTTTTTGTATGAGTTGACAACTCATGCCAACTTAGTTTGATATTATTCACTTTGGTTTATATCGTATTATGACCATGTAAGTGCAATCTACTTAGTTAATGCTTAGAGTTATTGGCCTTATCCATAGCTAATTGAGAAAGCAAGCTACGATTGAAAGGAGTGTGAGTATCTTTGATGTACTCAGCATCTAAGGTGAGAAGCCTTAGGATTAAGAACTTAGTCGTTAGATAGATGATCATAGGTTTGTTGTAAATCAGGTTATATTTGGCTCTATCTTATTTGGATTCGAGCCTCTTCTTGGCTATTCAACATAATGCTCGAACTTAAACTTGTGTAGCAGATTGATTCTTAAGGAGCACTCAGCTTGTAAATACATCAAAGTTGTTCAGTACAGTTTATCCTACACGGCTACTAGATTCTTTCAACAATCAACTTCTCAACAATTTGCAGGTTGATAGAACATTATTCGGCATTATCATTCATTCAGCATTCACTATTGCTCAGCAGATCGTGGTTAATTCAGCTTTGGCAATCAAAGCTGCAAAGGTGTTCAACTCGTCAACTTCTCATCTATTCAGCTCTAGAATTCAGGTTATTGGTTTGGTGGTCTCAATAGCTTGGCTAGAGCTTCTCGGCATTGGTTTCTTAAGTAGCACCTCGACAACTCGATACAGAGCTTGGAGTTTGAATGTTCATTGAAGTGAATAGCTTAGCTATAGGAAAATTTGGTTGCTTATCAACGTGCTAAATACTCGGCTAAATGTTTTTCGAGTTTAAGAAGACAGCTTGCTTGGAGTGCATAGTGGAGAAAGTGAATAGGCAATTTAGCCATTGAAATTAGTCGGCAAGAACCAACCATGGAGCTTCATTGATGACTATGAAGAGTACTCCTTGGCTACTTGACATATATATGTGATGAATATCTTAGCAACATTAGAAATTGGATGGCATGGTAATAAAGTCTAGATCAGCTTTGAACTATAATTGCCTGTAGCTTAGAGTTCGGACTTTTGTTCAAAGAGCTCAGAAATATACTTTTCCATCATCATAGATCTTCTAATGTAAAGGAAGTACTTGTTCGACTTTTAAAGGAACCTCAGTGGGGTCACTAGCAAGGATTGCTCGTCTTTTGGCTTACTCCAGCTATGGTCAACTTCGGATTGAGTCTACTTGAACTTGCTGCTCGACCCTGGTGCTTAAAATTGTTTGAAGAGCATAGAGCTTAGCAAGTAGAGAGACTGCTATCGGCCATGATATTCGCTATAAGTTGCTTGGCATTTGGCCATTGAAATCAGTAGGTAAGTCAGCCAAGAAATTTAGTTAGCCACTTGGCCATGGAACTTAATTAGCGATCTAGCCATGAAAATTAGTTGATGACTTGGCCAAAAGGAGTTTATGATGTGGGCTTCCTTGACAACTCAGTACAAAGGTTGGCTCAATGACTTAGAATAACCTAACTTCTCAGCAATTGTTGCAAATCGCTTGGCAACAATGTGTCTTGGCAATAATGCCATTTAACAAAAGTGTGTAACTTAGCAACAATGACACTTAGCAACATTGTGTAGCTTGTTAATAATGCCGTAACTCTTCTTTTAAGCACACAAAGCTCAAACATGTAGCCACAGCTCTATTTAGGAACTTAACTAAGTAAGAATCACTCAGCCACGGACTACCATATGTGTGATTGTTTGGAGGCTTAGCTTGTCATCTTAGCTTCTTACCTATGCTAAATTCATTAAACAGCCAAAATAAGATAACTAGTTGGCCATTATTCAGCTTGCTGCTAGACTCTACTATGAGGTCACTCTCACTTTTGAGTGCACTTCACTAGAGTAGCATAGAAAAATCAACCACGAAAGAGCATGGCACATAAATGAGTAGTTAGAAATAAATCGGAGCTTAGCTTAAAATGCATGGCCATGGAAGTAGATTAGCATTGTGTATTTTAGTCACATACGATTATTACCAATCAATATCTCGCTTTGGTCATAGAGTTATGCACCTTTTGTAATACCCTAAATTTCAAGCTCATATGATTACCTTAGGATTTGAGGCCCTAAATTTAAGGCATTAGGCTAAGATATCAGTTTACTTTCAAACTTCACAGTAAGGTTAGAAAAGTTAGATGAAGTCATTCAAGTAAAGTCAATTTCTCAAAATAAGCTAAATAAACATATTAATTTAAGTAAATGTCAATTTATTGCTAAAGTTAATAAATATCGAAAACATGAAATTTGAGCATATAGATATAATGGGATATTAAATATAAGTTATTTAACTTATAAAAATAATAAATAGAGTTGAATTATAAATGTATTAACATAGAACATGCATTATTTGTATTAAATACACATATATAATAAGAAATTATTATTTAATAAGGTAAATTAATATAAAAAATTGGAAAATTAATAAAAAAATGTAAGGATGAGTCATCATACTTATGTGGCAGTTTAGGATTAATTTGGATGATAAGTCAAAAGCAAAGAAATGAGCAAATGACACCTTATGTACTGAAAATCCAATAAAATGACATATGTAAGTCACATGTCCAATTTTTATAAATTCTTATCCTTTTAGAAAACATAAATAAGGCTTGTAAACTTTAAAAACAACATTTTAAAAGTTTGAAAATATAATAAAAACACTCCAGAAATTTTCGAAACAAATTAGAAAAAAAATAAGAAAATTAGAGCAAAAATAGGGCACGGAATCTAATCAGGACAATTCAATAGGCTATTTGTGTCTAGTTATGGTGGCCATTTAGGGTTAAGAAAAGCACTACCATAGGAGGTATTCTGACAAGGTTAGGTGGCCAAAGGGTGGTTGAAGGTGGCCGGTTCAGGTAAAACAAATTTTCGGTCAAAACTTTATAATTTTTGTAAAAATAGCAAATGATATTATTTAATTATGAAACTTGGTTTTCTAGAGTTATTTTATGTGTAGAATAATGTAATAATTTTATTTTAGTGAAATAATTATTTGAAATATAAGGTCCTTAAGAAATGGCTCTATTTGGATGAAAATTGAATTAAATTTTAGAAATAATAAATAATGTTCTTTCAAGTTGAAAATTTATACGTGACATACTCAATATGTGTTTTTTATTGTGGTAACAAGAATTTTTTAAAATAATTATGTTTACTATTTATTATAATTACTTTAGATAAAACTAACAATTTTGTTGTTTTAGTGAATTAATTAGTTTTTAACAAAATCAAAGTATGAGCCCTATGTATTATGATTTCTAAATGTTCATAATGATGTTTGGGACACTTGAATTTTATCTTGTGATTAAATTCACTTATTCGCTTAATTTTGCTAATTTTCAATTAAAATCTCGATTTTCATAAAAATATAAAATAACTATTTTAGTATAATTCATCGTCAATAATTAAACTACGTATTTTTATGAGTCTATAGGATTTTTCATGGAATGAATCCGTCTTGTATACTATTTATTATGTATTTCCATAATATAAACCTATATATTAGCTTAATATATGATATAGCAATTAGTACTAATGTGATATTTGTTAAATATTCAAAGGATTAGTATTTTGGAGTACATAAGGAATGCTGAACAACTTAGGGAATGAGGAATTTTATGACTTTTAATTTAGATTTAGGATTTAATTGAGTTAATTACGAGGTTATAATAACATACGGTCGAATTGATAACATGAAAGGGGTATTTTTAGATATTTAGAAATATTGGTTAGTTATAATTCTTAAGATATCTTAATGGTACTCAGAATAATGATTGTAACGATATAAAGTTTACTAAAATTGGATAAGAAATGAATAAGATACAATAGGATTAAGCTTGGAAACGCAATAGCGAAAACGCATAAGAACTTAGTATTGACTAGGTAGTTGGCTTGGGCTTTGTGTGAATTTTTCTAGGTGTGATAGGTGAGGAACGACCACATCGTGTAGCTTAGGATTTTATGCTACTGTCGAGCTTAAGTAAGTGGATATTTCTATTTTTGTATAAGTAAACCTATGTCTACTTGACATGGAGTTAGTTGTGTTATGAATTGTAATGACGTACTGGATTGATTGGATGCTTAATTCTATTGAATGTGTGTTGAAAAAGTGAAATGTTTCCTTTTGTGTGATTGATTCATCAATATGTATTTCTGTTTAGAAAACTTAGAAACTAAACTATTCTTTATGGTGTTCACCCAAGCGAGTCCTATGCAAAGAAATGTAATATAAAGTTGAGAAACAAAGCTGAAGTTGAGATAATTGAATTGTTTATAACGTAGAACTTAAGATTCGTAATTGATACTAGGTTACTATGCTATTTACTCCATTCATGGCATGGCACGAAAGGACCTACAAGTCAAGTTTCTGAAAAGCTTGAAAACTTTTGAGTTAGCTTTAAGACATATAGAATGCATTACTTAACTTATTCTAGCCACATTGAGTAACCAACCACGTATTGGATTTTCAAACCATAAAGGATGGTTTTTGTTGGGGGTCCTACTTCCAGGTAGCTCCTTCTTGCCCTAGGTTCCTAGGTGTTGTATCCAAATACCCGGGCATCTTAACTAACTAGATGAGGAATTGGAAAAGTATAGGATATCGGTATCGATGTATGTCACATGTATGAGCATAGCATGGATTTTTTGCATAAACAGTTTGCATTGATAACTCTGGTTACAAGATTGAATGTCTTATAGTACTAATCTATATGAATGTATATATGTATATTCTATGTTTTGTTTTATCCATTATCACTTTGCTCATTGAGAGCTAAGGGAATACTTATGTATCCTTAAGTTATGAAGAGAATTGACGGGGTAACATCAGCTAGGGGAAAAGGTCTTTTGAGAGTGCATAAGACGGAGTCAGCTACTTTTAAAGAAGTTTTGTTGTATTTTGTTCTTAGGTCTATAATGGATTTGTGCATATAAAAAAAAAGTACTGTATTTTTTGTTTGGTTAAGTTTGTCAGATGTAATCTTTTATATATAGGTGTTAAGTTGAACTCCATTGTACTATCCTTTTGTGATAAATAGAACTTGTGTTAAGTATAAACGAGTATTCTTATATGATGGTACATCCTATGCTATGCCACGATGTGACAACTTTAGCGTAGTATGGCTTTTAAGAATATGATGAGAGGGGATGATCAACAAATTTGGTTGACACCGCATCACCAAGCACAAAGCTTGAACTTGAATGTATGGTGGATTGAATTGCAGGGATCACTTGGATCATACACACGTGAAAATTGATCAACATAATATTGATGGCGACAGTCACCAACGGTTGACAAACCAAGCCGATGTTTAGTTTGGTGGTTACGCTTGAAGATGGCGGTTAAAAACAAACTAATGGTGTAGGAGACAATCACACTTTAAAGGAAAAATCCCATGATTCCTTTCGTTTGCCTTGCATTACATCTAAAAATTTGTGCATCATGGAAAATTGTGTTACCAATTTGGCAGTGATGGTTATGAACCAAGAGAGGACAAAATTGCAGTTACTAAACTTGAAAGGAAAAAACTGACAAAATCCTTCATAGTTCCTAAATTGTAGATGGAAGCCGATGTTACAGGCAGATGATACAGTGCCACGAGAAGCCAATGGTCGAAAGATACTAATGGACTATAGACCAATTTTTCCAAATTTGAAGAAATAATTAAGAAAAAGAAGTAGTGTGACCCAAATGAGGAGAATCCATCAAAAGGGGTGAAACATCAAGAATCGTGGAAAAATGTTATACATCTCCACAGATGGTGGCAACTGTTGACGGTTGATTTTTGTTTCGATGTACAAAAACCTACAAAATAAGAAAACGGCTTTAGGGGGCACCGAAGGGTGCTCCAGCGTAGCCACTCTAATACCTAAGTCAACCCTCTAGTTATGTGGAGATAAAATGTCGAATGGTTATGTGAATGAGAATGGAGAAGAGGAGCCCCTTACCTAGGGGTTATGCTTAGTATTTATATTGAGACAATGAAGATTACACCCAAACTAGATAATTAGACTAAGCTTATGTATTGGGTTGATTAATATATGCTCGCATAATAATTATCCAAAAATGCCTATCAACAGTATTCTTATGGGTGAAGTAAGGCATATAGTAGTGGCTTCAGCAAGTAGATTGGGGCAGGGTATGTAAGTTGTTTATGCATGGGTCTCAAAGGAGATAGAGAGGCGAAGTTTGGAATGAGGAGTAATGAGAGGATTTTGAGGGACTTCTCAAGATGCTTAGGTTCAAACCATTGAAATCCTTGATGATGGGGATACCTAGCCCTTAGTTCGTTGGGATAAGTGACCTGTTATGTTGGAGGTTCTTGAGCCTCCTTCGATTTCACAACAAGCCTTACGTAGCAGATAAACTAACTAAAGGGTCGGTTTAGGCACCTCTTTCCTAAGAAGAATGATGTCGAGGCCTCTGCACAGCTACTCCGAAAGTATAATGAGGTAAGTTACTATTGGTCTCATTCTTAAGTGTTGTATGCTATTTGGTTGACTAATATTTTGTTTCAATGGCAATTTTATGATATGCTAGACTTCGTCCTAGCCCATAATTGTGCATACTAATAGGTGAAGAGAGGAGTGTGAGGGTTGAGGTAGGGAAGCTCTATGAGGAACTAGAACATGAGCAAAAGAGGCGTAGTGACTTGGCTACCACATATGGAGATTTGGAGTGCTAGTATGAGGAGCTGAAGGAGTAGGCTGAGAAGATGAAAGCCAAGTTGAAGGAGGCCCAAACTCTGCTAACGTTGCTGGGGATGAGGTAAGTACACTATGGAAAAGTTGGATGCTAAGGAAGGGGAGTTGGAGGGGGCTTAAGTTGATTTTTCTTAAAGGAAGGCTAAGCTGTTAAAGGGAAGGGTCTCTTTACTGAAGTGAAGCGGGATATATTCATAGAGACCATTGATGACCCACTTATGGAGAAGGCCCTAACTACTATTGGCTATGCTATGGTTTAGGAGGTTAGCAAGCAGGTTAGCAAGCAACTTCTTAAAGTGGATCTATCTTTCCTCAATTGGCTTAATGACCCTAAGGCTACTGCTAAGGATAGGGAGGAAGGCATCTCCTCGAAGAGCTCTGCTAAGGATTCTACTAGCGACGCTACTGATGATTAAGGCAAGGTTAGGGAAGCGAGCTAGAGTGGGGTTTGGAGCAAGATTCAATCACTAAGTAGGCTAAGGTAGCCTTGATTGACTTTTCATTGCTATACCTCTTAGGAGATGGCTGCCCTTTTTTGTTTTTGGTACTTTCATTGGGGGGGATCGAGATGTTGATCCCCCCAGCTACAATGTAAGAACTGTTGATAAATGAAATTTCCAACTTATTTGGTCCATTGTCATTTTTCTCCTCTTCGATATTGTACTTCTTCCCTTGTTTATGTATTCTTATTACTTACTAGGTTCATTAAGCTATTTGTTCCTTTAGTAGATTGATTAGACTTATTTCTTGCTAAGTCCTCTAACTTGTTTGAACAAACAAAAGTCGTAGGCATTGCTTGGCCCTAGTTTTGTTTGTGCTTATCATTTAGGATTAGTGAGTCAATTGGGGTAGATTTTTTTCTAACGTCATGTGATATCTTGGTCAGGGCATATTGGCTTAGTTATATCTCTTTTGACATCATTGGATCATTTAGATGTCGTTTCATGGGTAGAGTGTGTAAGGCAGATGCATAGCCTTATACATTGTGCTTGTTTAACAGCCATTTATTGTTGGTATGACTCATTAACATCATAGCAAAGTTGATTAGGCTCCCTTTGCCTTTGGGCCGTCTGATGTGCTCTATATGTATAGTTGGGGATGCTTTAGGCCCCTTATATAAAGGGTCAATAGGTCCTTTACTCTCTACACCAAACATTCTGAATGTCTTCGTGTGGTGGGGTCGGGTGGAAAGCTAACACACCTCTCTGCTTTGTTATGGGAAAGTCGAGAGCAATCAAGCTACGAGAGAAGGTGTATGAGATTGGGAGTAGTTCCCTTTGGTATTTCTCTTCAAGTTGTGATTGTGAGATATAGAGAATGACATAGTAGTTAAAGGTAGCCTTAGGTTGGGACTAAGAAGTGTACACTAGCCTTTGCGTCTTGCCTTCTTTTGTTTTAGTAAAGCCTAGATAGTAGGGAGACCTCTAGTGCACATCCACCACTCGTTGCAGTGGCTTTACTATGGAGATGCTCACTTGCATAGGGTTATAGGAGCCTTTAGGCTTTGCTTCGCGAGCTCTTGTGCAAGTGAGGGCCTCTTTCTTTGCCAAGGTTTCTTGTCTAAGGTGGCTCAGAGGAACTCGTTGGGATAATTATGAGTCTTCTATTTTGTAAGTCCTTTAGTTCAATTCCCTGGGCAGCTTAGGTAGGGTTAGTAGATAATACCTAGCTACCCTCCCTAGTTGCTCTAGTAGAAGGTCGAGAGATCTGGTTGGAGTAAAGGCCTTCTTCCTATAGAGGTTGGATGGAGTGGCTAAATTAGCTGCCCTCATCTCCTTAGGTTGCTTCCATAGAGTTGGGTAAACTAGGTGGAGTAGGGACCTTCCTTTAGAAGTTGAGGTTATAGGGGCCCCTTAGGCTTGGATTTTAGCCTTGCTGAAATCTAGGGATGTTGTCATATTTGTCTTGGTAGAGTTTGCTGGTTGACTTGAAGTTGAGAGCAGTTCCTCTTTAGAAGGCATGATAAGTGAAGCTGAGTCAAAGTTAAGAGTAGTTGCCTGGGCTAGGCATCGAGCAATGGATGAGGAGATGGCCTTTGTAATTTTACTTTTGTTCTTGTATGTACTTGGGGTTTAGATGCTAACCCCTAAAGCTTTGTAATCTCATTCACTACTTGAATAACATTTCTCCTTTCTATTCATACTTGCTTATCTATTGTTCAATTTACCTTTTAGTTTTTCTTTCTTCATTCAACTGTAATTGCTTCATTGAGCCTATATTTTCTCATTTTATCCTGCATAAAAGCTTACTAATATTGAAACCTAAACCAACTCGAGATATATACTTAGGTGATGAAAATTGGCTTGAAAGTATAAGATTGTGTTGTAAAGTAGCTTGTGGTTGATCCTATGGCATTAGTGTAGTGGATTTAGAGTTCCTTCCTAAGGGTGGACTTCAACCTGAAGTTGGGAGTTTAGCGAAAGCTAGTGCTTGAGAATAAGAAGTAGCCGTAATGTTAGTGGTTACTAATTTAAGTGAGCAGTCAAGGATGAAAATCTACCCAAGGTTAGAGCTCAATGGAGATCGACGCTCAAAAAGGAGCAGCAGGTAATGTTAGTGTAGTTACTAACTTAGGAAAGCACTAGGGGATGAGAATTTACCTAAGGTTGGGAACTTGATGGGGATTGATTCTTGTCAAGAAGTAGCCCGTAATATTAGCATGGTTACTAAGTTAGGCAAACATTCAAGGATGAGAATTGACCCGTGATTGGGAGTTCGATAGAGACTGATGCTCATTTGTAAGTTCATGGCCTTAGGGTGTTAATGTATGTACTAACATAGGTCGCATATTTGGGGATGGTAATTGACCCTATGCTATAGCTTAGCATAAGTTGGGGATATAAAAAGAGAGACAAATGTAGGGAACTTATCACTTCATTAATTGCAATCACAGTTACAGACGCTTCTGACCATGCTCCAACACTTAGTAAAAATAAGGCCTTAAATTATTATCATTCCATACTCTTGGGATAAGCTGCCAATCTAGGGTTTCTAGCTTATAAGCTCCTTTTCTTACATTCTTTACTACTCGTACTGGATCTTCCTAATTGGGGGTAAGCTTGCCCCATCCTTTAATCAAACCTACGCATCCTAGGTCTTCAAGTTGGAAAAACTTGTACTTCGCTTTTTGGTTGCAATACTAAGTAGGTCACTATTGATGAGTTGTTGTTCAAGCTCGTATGACATCACATACTTCCTCGATCATGTAAAGGCTAGCTTGTAGGGCCATGTGGTTAATGTCAACATTAACATAGTAGGCCTTACTGGTGAGCAACTCTAGCTCTATTAGAAGAGCAACCATTGCCCTAAATGCGAGATGGAAGGGAGTTTCCCTAATAGAGGTCTTGTACATTGTATGATGTCCCTAGAGTATGCTTAAGAGCTCATTAGCTAACCTACCTCCTGCTTGCTCTACCCTCCTCTTAAGGTTATTGAGAATAACTTGCTGATGGCCTCAACCTGGCCATTAGTCTAGGGGTAGGCGAGCAAGGTGTAATGAAGTCTAATGTCGTACTTACTATAAAATTCTTTGAATTTGTTGCTATCAAACTATCTTCCATTATTAGTGATCAAACTATATGTTACCACAAAGTAGGAGAGTATGTGAGTAAGTATGAACCCTAAGTGATCTGAGTTATGATGGTCACTACAGCTAATGCTTCTATCCATTTTGTGAAGTAGTTGACCCTTACTAGGATAAATTGCTAGCTTGATGAAGCCTTTGGGAAAGGTCCGACGACATTTAGTCTCCATTATGTGAATGGCCACAGGCTTGTTAGGGGATGCAATTCTAAGCTTAGAGTATGGGTTACTAAGGCTTGCTTTTGGAATAGGTAGCATTTACAAACTAGGGCTTTGGCAACTTCCTTCATTTTTTACCAGTAATAGCCTAGTCGCAGGGCTTAAATGTATAGAGCCTGAGATTGAATGTGGTTACTACATACACCTGTGTGAAGTTCCTCAAAGACATAGGCACTTCCCTCCTTTATGAGGCATCTTAGTAATAGGGTACTTTGTCCCCATCGATATAGTTCGTTGTTGATTCAAGTGTAATTAGCTAAGGCGTAGGCTAGCCTTTTCACTTCTGTCTGATTTGCGTGTAATGCCCTTGTCTTCAAGTGTTTTACTATGGGGCCCATCCAGCATGGTTCAAGATCTGTGGGCCATATTTGGAGAAACTTTTTCCTTACACTCATGTACTCCATTTGGGTAGGTACTGTATGAAAAGCAGCTTATCATCATCAAACAACACTAGGACAAAGGATGTGGCTAGCCTAGATAGCTTGTCTACTTTTGCATTCTTTGCTCGAAGGATCTTGTTGACCTTTTACAAGGTGAACTTAGCGAGAAGGCCCTATATTATCTGTAAATATTTGACCATCATTTCCCCTTTGGTCTCGTACTCCCCTTTTACTTACTAGACCACTAGCATGGAGTCCGAGTGAATGTTCAATTTCTTAACTCCAATGTCCTTAGCGATTTTTAAGATGATGATGATTGCCTCATACTTAGCCTCATTATTGCTTGTTAGGAAACCAAACTTCAAAACATAGACCATTTTTGTACCATTCCGGCCTTACCGTATTATATCAAACCCACTTTCCCCTTAGTAAAGGAGCCATCAATGTGGAGGGTCCATACTAGTATGGTAAGCTCTGGTTGTGGCTCGTCTACTCCAATGTATTTTGCTATAAAATTAATGATAACTTATGCATTAATTGCTTGTCTAAGGTGAAACTAGACTTTGTAGGCACTAAGCTTGAGAGAGTATTTCATCATTCGACCTAAGGAATCAAGCTTTTAGAGGATAACTTTGAGCGGTTGGTCCATTATCATGATGATTGGGTTCGATTAGAATAAGGTTGAAGCTTCTATGCAGCGATGACTATAATTGAGGCAAACTTCTCAACCTTATATACCTAGTCTCCAACCCCTGTAAGGTGTGATTGATGTAGTATATGGGTTTATGCTCTCACCTTTCTACTTAGATAAGGACTAGTGACAGTACATTCTCGTTGACTATATGGTAAAGGTATAATTCCTCATTAGGTATGGACCTAAAAAGTATTAGCGAGCTTTCTAAGAAGTATTTTAAGTCGTTAAAGGCTTTCTAACATTCAGTGGTCCATTTGAATTCTACAAGGTTCTTCAGTAGCTTGAAGAATTTCAAGCACTTATCTATGCTTCTAAACACAAATATGTTCAAGGTAGCAATTCTGCCAGTTAGGCACTATACTTCCTTTATGGTTTTGGAAGCTTACATGTCTCGAATTGCTTTCATCTTATTGGGGTTAGCTTCTATTCCTTGCCTTGTTACCATAAAGCTAAGGAACTTCCTAAATGAGACTCTAAAAATGCATTTCTAAGGGTTCAACTTCATTTAAAAGTAATGGAGTGTTTAGAATGTTTCTCAAAAGTCTTCAATGTAGCCTCTCTTGTCTTTGCTCTTTACAATCATGTTGTTTGCATAGACTTCAATGTTCCTACCAATTTGTGGCTTAAATATGGTGGTAACGAGCCTTTAATATGTTGCACTAACATTCTTCAAGCCAAAAGGCATGACCTTATAGCAATAGGTTCCTTAGTTTGTAATGAACAAGTATGCATCCATGAAACTATGTAGTACATGTTTAGATATTGAATCGATGAGTTTGGTCAATATGGGGGAGAGGAAAGCATTCTTTAGGGCATGCCTTGTTGAGATCAATATAATCTACTCACATTTTCCATTTGCCATTGGCTTTCTTTACAAGCACTATGTTTGTAAGCTAAGTTCTGGGGTGAAGAGTCGTTTTTTCTACTTAACTGGTTAGACTCTAAGATCGATGTTGATAGGATGAGTGGCCTCGAGTATGTTGATAATCCTTGGCATGTCTTTTGGTGAGAATGCGAATACGCTTATGTTATGTTTGAGGAATTGGGTAAACTTAACCTTCTCCTTGTTGGGCAACTTTGCCCCAATTCTTGTGATTGTTATTAGGGTGTTCATGAGCTTGATTTCAATAGTTTTCTCAACTAGCTCTCCCTACGATGCTGAGGATGTAATAGTAGTGGATTTTATGTTCATGACATTGTCTCTAGTTTGGGCTTTGAGGTAGAGGGATCTAGATAACTTCTGGTTCCCTTAGGCATCATTAACTGTAGTTGGTGTCATGAATTTTACTTTTAGGCACCTTTAGCTAATGAGCACATCAAACATTATAATGCTCGACCGACCTAAAATTACACTGTATGGTGGCTAGTGGTCGATGATGAGGAAGTTGATGGACTGTTTGGTGATATGTTCATTGCCACCAAGTCATATCACTAGGGTAATGATTCCTTTAATAGGCATAGGTTATCCTCCCTTGAAACTTGTAAGGCCATGCTTGTATGGCAAGAGAGGTTCATTGAATTAATCTTTCATCTACTTGTAGGCATTGTAAAGGAGTATGTCTGCCGAGCTCCCATTATCGGCGAACGTTTTGGGTACATCGAAGTAACCGATTTCGGTGTTCATTATGAGGGCATCGCTATGAGGGAAGTTGATGCCTTGCTTATCTTCATTAATGAAGCTTCTTATTGTGTTTATTCTTGGCTTTTTTGTTCTTACAAGGTATACCTCATGCTTTCTTATCGTGGTTGTATCATTGGAGAGGAAGCTAGGTCCCTTGAATATGCTGTTCTCTTGTCCCCACCGACTTCAATGGTTTTCGTCATCTACAAAAGCATCATTATGCTCGTTATTTGTTGTTACTATTGAGCCCGCTATTGCTATTCTACTTAGTAACATTAGGTTGGCAATTGTATTTGATTCCTTTCGTCTACTATGAGGTGGTTAATATGACCTTTATGGACAAGGCCTTCGACCATAGTTTCAAGGTGGTGGCATTCGTCCATATTATAGTCATGCACTTGGTGGCAATCACAGAACTTGCCCAATTTTGCTACTTCTAGGATTTTGCAAAGCTATTTCCTAACCTCATACATGATTTCCTTGAGAGGCCTATTGAGGGGTCTATACAAGGGGTAGTCTTGAAACGTCTATCTCTATCTTTCTTCTTTGTCTACTATGGGGGACTACGATTTGGAGTCCCCAAAACCTAAGTGATCCTTCACCGACCATTAGATGTTGTTATCTACCTCAAATTAAGCTTTGATGGCATTCTCTTAGGCTACATACTTCTCAACCACCTGCATGAACTCATCCAAGAAGTCGAACTTGTTTAGTGAAACTACATCGAATAGTCTCTAAATAGGGTCAATTCTTGTGATGAGGGCTTATAGGGCCATTTTAATGTTGATCTTAGACACCTATAGCTTTACATAATTAAAGCGTTGGAGGTATGCTCATAGGGTTTTGTTTAGTCACTACCTTACATTATAAAGTATTAAAGAGTCTCTTCTTGGTACCTTCGAGCTTATAAAGTGCTATTGGAATTTGCCTACTAGGTCATCGAATGATGTGACAGATCCATTAGGTAGGGTGTTAAACTAAAGCAAGGTTGCTTTTGCTAATGGGCTAAGGAAGGCCTTATGCATAATGGCATCGGAGAAGTTGTATAAGCTCATCATTGTTCTGAAATAAATAAGGTGGTCATTAAGGTTGGTGGTTCCATCATACAAGTTAAGTTACAATAGTCTTACACCTGCAAGCAGTGTTTCCTTTAGGTTACTATAGAGCATGATGCATGGGCAGATGATTACCCCTTCTTTTGGTCGTATACGCTAGATGCACAACCAATATGTTTATCCAATTCATTAATGTTCATCTCCTTAAAGGCTTTTGGTAATAGTTTTAGGAATAGGTCATTGACCGATTTGGATGTCATTGTACGTTTTCCTTACGCATGTGTTTTACTGCGATTACGATTTAACTACTCGTACAGATCTACGTACTTCTGCCATTCATGTTGAGTTTGGTTACATAAACGCGCCAAGGGTGTAGTTCGTAAGTCATGACTTGGGTTTAGCTTTGAGGAAGAGTTCACAGTTGCCTTGTCATGAAGGCATTTTTGAGATGCATTTTTAAGCATCACAACATCTCTACATAGGGATGCATTTTTAAGCTCCTCGATTTTGGATTTTTGATTATCATGTGATAGAAGCATTACCATAAGCAATGGTAAGGGTATTACATTGCCGCTGTATGGCTACGATGTATTGGTGTTACTTAAATTTAATGCATGAGGCTTGTGTTTTTTTCTTTTTCTTTTTCTTTTTTTTTTTTTTTTTTTTTGCTTTTATCCATCCTATGTATAGTGGCCTATAATGGCAAGTACCAAAATGTTGATCGTAGATGAATCAACTAAGGATAGTAAGGGATGAGTTAGACTTAAAAGGGTTAAATAAGGGCCTTGAGATCAGTTAGGTTATGCTGGCTCTATGCTCCTCGATACTTGCAAAAAGTCCCCTAGGGGTATGACCATGAAGACCCTTTAATGCTCAAGTCAATAAGGAGGACTAGGAGAAAAGAGGGATGGAGAAGTGATCAAGCACCAAAACCCTTATAGGTGGTGTTAGTTGGGAATTTGTTTGTATGAGGGAGAAAGGGTTTGATCCTTTACTTGACGGCCTCCTATACCTTTTATAGTGTAAGAGGGGTACAACTAGCTGGACATGTAAAGGTTTAGGGTTCACTTATATCGATAGTTAGCACGCAATATGCATTATGGAGCTAACAAGGTTGTTCTAAGGAGTGGCTGGCCATCACCATATTGGTAGCTACGTTCGTCATCTGAGAGTTTGACATTCTCAAGGGTTATTGGGTGTGTTGATTGTACTACGGATGTTAGAGGGAAATTCATGAGCTGCAACTAGGTGTCAATGCTAAAGATAAATGAGAAGTGGGGACGTTGGAAGGCTTATAAGCACTTGGTTGGGGACAAATCGGGTCTTGGGAGCTCACAAGAAAGTCCTCACCTAAGCTCATGGGATGTCCTTACCTATTGTGCTTAAGCCAAGTGAGCATGGCATATCAAGCTCAATACTCGGAGGCATAGCCCCTAGATGAGTTGCCAAGGTGCTTGCAATGGGGGCATCTAAGCAAGTCGTAATACTTAAAGGAGAAGGAGTGCTTGTCCATGGGCTCTTAAGGGTTGGCCTATGAGTCGAGCCTTAGACTAGGCAAGAATTAGGTGTCAACAATAACAATTGGTGAAACAAGAATATATTAACATAATACACAAAAGTATAGAATTTCAACAGTAAAATTACTTATTACTTAAAATAAACTATTATATTAACAGAGTACTCTATGATACACTTAGCAAAGAGAGTAATAGATTTTTCTATGTAATAACTTAACTATTATTTGAATTTTACACATAATTTTTTTTTTTACACCAATGATATTATACACATGATAACAATTTACATCAACACAAAAATTAAAAATAATGGTATTTTGAATCTATATATTAATATGCATCATATTCTATTAATTCTTCCTAAATTAAGTTATTATTACACCAACTACTATCTATACATTTACATTTATAAATATTACAATTTATTTATTATTAATGGTTAATCATGGAACAATATGCAACAGTATATTGAACTCTTGATTAAGACATAAGGCACACTATTTGCCTATGTTAACATTACGTAATAATATTACGATAATGGACTTCATTGCTATGGTGATATTTATTCAAACGGTGTATAAGGATAACAAGAACAAAAATATACAACTGTTGTAATTATGATATGCATATCCTATACATTATTTGATGAAGGTAAGATGAAACATAAGTAATGTTGATTATTATGACATTTTTGACAATATGTGCTACAAATAATTTTGTTGCTTCCTATCTAATTACCATTTGTTAATATTCAACCTAAAGGGGTTATTATTTATTAGAAAAGAAAATGGCCATCAAAATCCTTACATATATACACATTTCCTATACTAAGTTCTTAGAAAATAACAAAAATTTAAATATCCTAGACATATGTAATTGTATATGACTATATCAACTTACAAGAGCATTAAGTGGCTATGTTGCAATTACTATGACACACAAGCAACTAAATAATCTATAAACACGATAACTAATATTACAAAAGATTAGTCATATTTTACACTTAATGTATACTGATTCGTAGGAATACTCATAATAATAAATTCTATAATTTATATGGAGTCTATTTTAAAATTGAATACAGTAAAAAGAGAATTCTAATATTCACATTATCAATTTAACAATTAATAGAATACAACAATTCAATTATGCTAACATATAAATACAATACCCAAATTGAGAACTAACATCTTTATTGTAAAATGTTATTGCTAAAATAAATATTTTCTTTATCCATCATGAGGTTAAATATTATTATTTCTTTGCAAACTATAAATATTTATATATCACATATGCATTTTGCGACTCAATATTATATGTACAATGTTAACATAACAAATTGTTAAGTCAATATCATAATTGCCTAACCTTTTACAATAAGTTAGCAATATGATACAAGACTTAATGATGTTATGGTCATAGCTAATGACAATAAAACCATAATATATTTGTTATGCAAACATGGTTTATTTCACAAAATACACTTGACAAAATAAGAACAAATGAATCAATATAGTTTCCAGTAATACAATCAATTTCATTATAGCTAAGATTCATTAATGTATGCTACAAATACTCATCCCAATTGTAATTTATTACTAAATCTGTAAACCCTAGAAAATCAATAGTTTGAACCCTAATTCAAGTTCGAATGTCTTAAATTATGTAATAAGTTGATAAAGCTAGTAACAATAAAAGATTATGAAATTTAATAAATCAAACATAATACCGATAATAAAACCCTAGAAATTGATCAAAACCCTAAATCGCATACTGAACCTTAAAATTGATTTATGCACCATTAATCAAAATTAAACCCGAATTTGATTGAAATCCTAAAACTATAACTATAAGCCTATAAAATTGTTAAATATTACTTAATAGTGATATAATTATAGTCGATTGCAATTATCGACTAAATCACTTATTCGCATAAAATTTTAACAAAATCGCTACAATAATTTGTAAAAATTATAATTGTAACAGATACCAATTAAATTAACAAATTTTCACACAAATTTTAGAATTAATTTATGATGAGTATTGTTATAATTTATATGTTTAGAAAAATTACATATATTTATTTTTAATTTTTATTTTCTTCCTTTTTCTTTTTCTCTTTTTCTCTTTTCTTTCTTTTCTTCTTTTCCTATCGTTGCCACATCCTGGAACTGAAATGAAAAAAATCAAAACAGCAACCCACGTGATGTATATAAATTGCCAAGTGTTGATTTTACAAAAAGGGAAAAATTGAAAATGATTACATTGTCTTATCTTAATAAATGTAAAGATTAGGTTATTATTTTATTTTATCTTCTTCTCTCCCTAAATTGCTGATCACATAGGAATAAAAGAAAGAAAAAAATCTAGAAAAAATTTTCAAAACAAAACCAAAAACAAAAGAAGAGAAAAATCCTGGAAATAAAAAACGTGAAGAAGAAAGAAGAAAGAAGAAAAGAAGAAGAAGAAAAAAATCAAAAGTAATAGGTAAGTAAAATTATTTTGCAAGTATAGATGTATATTATATAATATGTATATGTATATATGTAGTATTTGTATTGTATTGTATTTTTGTAAATATAACACTACTATTACATGTATGTATGCATAAGTACTTAAATTGAAATATATATTTATGTATAAAGATATGTATGTATACATGTATGTACATAGGTATAATATACGATAGGAGTATATAGTATGTATTTTTTTTAGATTACATATAATATGTATTAAGTATTTTTACAAATAAGTTAGATATATATATATATATATATATGTGTGTGTGTGTGTATGCACATGAAATGCTTTGAATGTATATATGTATATAAATTTATTTTCATATATATATATATATATATATAAATATGTAGTCGTATAGAATATATGTAGTTGTATATTTCTATAAGTAGTCATATATTCTTAAATACATAATTTACATATAACATATCTATATATATAATATAGAGTATATGTATAACATATAGTGGTATACCAAATATAACATATGGTATATGTATAATATATAGTATACATATTGTATACCGAATACTATATATATATATATATATATATACTAAATATTAAGTAAGTAGTGTATAGTATATATAATATAATAATATTTACTAAATAAAATAAATTCATAATTACGTAAGGAGTATATATATATATATATATATATAATACTGTAAATTAGGAATTTCTCATTAAAGTAAAATTATAAAACTTATCAAATATACTATAAGTCTATATCGTGAAATATAAATGAATAATAAGAAAATAAGAGATAATAAAAATAATAGTGGCAATAATAATAATAATAATGACTATAATAAGGCTAAAATCTCAAAAATAGGAAAAGTATACTTAAAATAATAAAAATATCAATTATATGATTTAAATAATTATTAAATCATAAATATATTAAGAAAAAGCTAAAATTAATATTTTATAATTTTTAAACTAAAATAATAAATTTTGTGATATTTTTATATCATAATTCAAACTGTGAGTCACAACGTCCAAAATGGACCTTGTTATAAGAAAATACGTTAAGCTTGAATCGACAATTTCACGTAACTAAGTGAAGTAAACCTTATAAATTATGATACTAGTTTAGCTTTAAATTTTCAAACTTATAAATTTTTATTATTTTTAAGTGATTTTAATATAACTTTGAGCTATCACCAGATTACTACGACCCTTGAGTTAGCTATGGCTGAATAAGTTTTTCCTAATGATTCCATACTTGTTTGTATTTGTAGTTAGTGAATATAAGTTATGATAAATAAATGAATGTATATAGTGTTGAGCTATGCTTGTGCATG
The DNA here is from genome assembly GCA_024138015.1 of Lumnitzera littorea. NCBI lineage: Eukaryota > Viridiplantae > Streptophyta > Magnoliopsida > Myrtales > Combretaceae > Lumnitzera > Lumnitzera littorea. The sequence goes on along the minus strand of JAMXBB010000003.1, from coordinate 56,013,360 downwards.
ATAATTATTGTTAATGGTGAATTTACTTTAAATTTCAATAATGTAATGATTATTGCATAGTAGATTCACTAAGAATTGATGGTTTATGACTTGGAATAATCACTGAATAAATAAGACCTAATTTTACTTGACTAGAAAAGTTAACTTGGATCATGCATAATCATGCACCGCATAACCAATTCCGGTAGTCACATTACACGAAAGTAACGAAAGGCCATACGTAGGTTGATTATTAATTATTATAGATTTTGTACGGTGCACATGTGCGATATGACCTTACCTTGGCCCCGGGATGACTAAGCATTGGAGGTACCAACCGCTTGGCTAAAGGTCGAGTTCAGAGGCCTTCATTTAAGGGTGAATAAGGATTATGTAAACTTACTCACAATCATATGTAGAACTCGTTTTGATAAAACTGATAACGAATATACCATTACATTTTGAATACGAAATACGAAGTTTCGCTATGAGATAAGTTCTAATATAATACCCGGATCTGACTATACCGATATATCTCCAACCCTGACTTCGGAGAGCGTTAAATCTAAGTTGCATGCAGTACCTAGTCACCTATATGTATTTGTTTGGAATACTGATTGTCATGCATTCATTTGATTAAACTTAACTATTGTATAACTTGATTACTATATGATTAAGGGAAATTGTCTCACTAAGTTAGTTAGCTTATACCCTTATAGTCTTTTTTCGTAAGCCAATCTATTTGTGGAGTCAAGCTGTCGCATACCTGAGGTTAGTGTTCTACACGGGGTTAATGTGAGAGCTAGGTGTGATCAAAGAGTATTTTTGATAGTTTATAGAGATGAACATATAATCGATATACTAGTTTAACTTAAGACATGTTTTAGACTTCTTATTTATAAACTTTTATATAAATATACCATATGTTATGTTTTTATAATTTATTATTTATCATGAAATGATATTATTTATGCTTGTGCACTCTTGGTAATTAGTTGTAGTTGAGCCTTGCGTATCATATAAAAAGGTCGTCGATTGTAAGGAAAATCAATCTACAATCCTTTGTACGATATACGACGACTACCATGACCAGCCTCCTTGAGTCTTGACAAAATCCAAAAAGAATTTACTACCCAAAAAGTAGAAAGAATCATGTAGTTGACATATGAATTTTTTTTATGATAAGAGTAAATTACTCTATACTTTTGAAACATATTTAGGCATAAATTATTCATAATTGTGTTCATTTCTATAGTTCTTAATACTTAATTGTGTAATATATCAATTTTAGATTACTCAAGAGCAAGGAGATGCAATTTGTATAAAAACAATGCAATTTAAGGCAATCACGGCCATGAAGAGAAGAAAACTTTGAAGGAAAATCAAGATACATTCCATCACGGGCATGATGACAAAAGATTTAAAAATCCAATACTGATCATACCCTCCATCACAAGCGTGATTAAGGGAGTTATTGTGATCCCCCTATTAAATACGACTGTGATTGGTTATCACGAGGGTGATCACTCCCTTTATCATGAGTTAAGATGAGCTGATATGTTTGTAACAAAGAGTTTACATCCATTGTCATGGCCATGAGTAGTGTGGATTTTTGTTTTTCTAAGAAAATCACACCCCATATTACGAGCATGATGGGGGTAGACATGATTGTTTTTCTTTAAATTTTTCACATGAACTCGTACATGAAATAGCTTTTAACACCAGAGAGTATCTTAAAGTGGTGTATTTTGAGCCTTTTGACGAAATGAGTATAAATATATCGCAACTTTTAGACAAAAATGAGAGTTACATCAGATCATCATAATCAACACCATTTTATTTCTTCTTTATGTTCTTAGTGTGGTTGTACTAAAAATGCGAGTTTATGTATTATTCTTCACCAAATTCAAGAGAATTATAAGGAATCCAGCATCCATATATTGTTGTATTAAGATTCTTCAAGTTAATCAAAAAGGGGTTTCCTTCTTAGCTCTTCTCCCATGTTATGTTTTATTTTGTTTTTCCTATTTCTTTGTATTCTATCATTTATAAGTAATAATTTAGGGTTTACGAAGTCATTTTAACATGAACGTACATTGATTTGTTGTTTATCCTAATAATTACGAATTTCTTATGATTAGAACTTCATATAAGTTGATATAATATAGTGCACAACACAATCTTGCGGTAGATCTTAATGAAATATGTAGAGAAACGATTCCACTAAGTAGATCTTAGTCACTAGAACAAGTTACTCTTACTAATAGAGATATTATTAGGAAGTTCACTACATGTTTTATAGAATTCAATGATATTAGTAAACTTTTTATGTAATTTTGACTTGTCCATTCTTTTAGAAGAGATTATAAGGAATGCAATTGGGATTAAAATTGAGTAATTCTAAGAAGATGTCATGACTCTAAAGGGAGCCTAGTAGGATTACCTAAAATTTCCATAACATGTGTACACCGATGATATAAAAACTACCTTGCAAGTCAGAGATTGCAAGACTCTGAATGATTAATTACTAAGGTTACTAATTTTTAAATAATTAATTTACTATAAAATACAAATATAAATAATTATGGGTATCCGATATCTCACAGTTCCTCAGAACCGCAGAGAATCGATATCCCCTACCAAATAATAAAATAAGATATATCAATATTATACAAGAAATACAAGAAAAATTAAATTATCAACAAAGGTTGCTTATATATCATCTAAAGAGTACTCAGCTATTCCTGATACTAAGATACATATCTTTGTCTCACACTCGTCATTCGAGACTTATCCCAATCCCAATGTAAGTAAACTTGTAAAAGAAACTATGAGGGAGTGAGCATATAATAGCTCAGTGAGTTCGTTCCTCACCACCACCGTTCAAGCCAGTTATCACACATTATTATCACACATGCAAGCAAGCTATCCACATATAAAATGAATGCAGACGCAATGAATGCAAGCAACACATCCATAGGAGTCCAGAACTATGGAAGGTGTAGAATTACGTCGTCTACACTTCGATTATCTCTTGTACTTACCTGCACAGGGCACCTCAGCTTACCCGCATGAGGCTACCTAGGGGCTTCACCCTTTAGGCTTCACTCGACTCTTACCTTAGCCGAAAAAGAAAATTTCAATTCAAATAGTGGGATTCCATTCTAGGATTATCCACCCTCCAAGGCCCCTCGGGCACAACTTGCGAGTCCATCTCGCAAGCCAAAATTAACCAAGGCCTTATAGGCACAATAAAGCGAGTCCTCTCGTTATCAAGTGGAGAACCCATGCTAGCTTTGTCTTAACGATAAAATACAATTTCTAGCACTACGGCCCTTATCAAATTCGTACAAAATACGTTTAAGATTAAGAAAACTTTTTCCAAAAATACTCTTTTCAACATTTTGCAAAGCTAGCACTCTCCATCCATACATTTATTAGGTCATAGACACGCGACAAATAGAACCAGTTATTTGAGTCAGATATTTATATTTATCAATTTTAAAAAAAAGTGATCACACAGATGATGGCATACGAGCAAAGCAATCATTCAAACATACAAGCAACAGCAAGCAGCAAAACATCATACAAGTAACATGCACAAGCAAGTAGCAGGTCATTAGAACTCCTTCACCTGGGTTATTGCTTATTCTCCAAACCTTTGGCGTTTCCAGAACTCGATATTAAATGCCTAAATCAAAATAGTAAAACTTATAAGTATTTTGATAAGTCAGATTTCTTAGTCAACTAAAAGTCTATTGTAGTTTATCTAGTTTCCTCTAATATAATCTAAGTATAATGTGTATAGGGTTTATTATACTCAATGGGGTTAATAGTAACTATCTTCTCATATTTGTAAGTTACGGGATTTTTTTTATGTATTTTGGAACTTTTTTGTTTTAGCTCGGATCGTTATGAACTTATAGTCCATTTTGATTGTTTTCAAGCGTATTTTCTCGTAACAAGGTCTGCTTTGGATGTTGTGACTTACAATGTAAATTATGATATAAACATATCACAAAAATTATTATTTTAGTTCAAAAATCATAAAATATTAATTTTCGATATTTTTATTATTTTGAGCATATTTTCCTATTTTTGAGATTTTTAGCTTTTTATGATTATTATTATTATTATTACCTTTATTATTCTTACTATTTCTCATTTTCTTATTTATTATTTTTCTTATGTATTTTACAATTATACACATATATATATTCATATACTTATAATATATAATTTATAGTTTATGTTATTGAAAATTCTTAAATTACGGTATCATATATATATATATATACACTATTTATTACACATATTATATATGTATATGTATTTATTTAAAATATACTCTTATACAGATATTTAGATATTTATATATATTTTGCATTTATTTATATATGTCTTACAAGTATACATACCTTTAAATACATACATATATATTTGGCATATATATATACTTATATAGTATTTATCATAAAATATGTATACTATACATTACATATATAATATGCCGTATGTTATAATACTTATACTCTATATTATATATATATATACATATGCCGTATATACATACTTATAAAAATACCCCACTATATATTTATACTATACGACTACACATATATATAAATAATCATACATGTATACCCACATATATATATAGTTACGGTACATACATATATATTTATACTATAGTTATATAATGAAAAATACTAATTACCAATTAGATGTATTAAAAAAAACAAATACATAATACATACTATATACCTATGTACATACATGTATACATACCTAACCTTATATTTACACATATAATTAAATTTAAGTATTCATGTACATAGACATATAATGTTAATGTTATATGTAAAAATACCATACCAATACTATATTTTTACATCTATATACTATATAATATACATCTACACTTAGAAAAATAACTTACTTACCTATTAATTTTTGTATTTTTCTTCTTCTTTTCCTTCTTCTTTTTCTTCCTTCTTTCTCTCTTTTCCTTCTTTCTTTTTCTTTCTTTTTCCTCACGGTTTGCTCTACAGATTTGGTGTTTGTGCAGATTTTTTTTTTCTTTTTCCATATTTATATTTTACTCTTGCTCACATGATCAATAGCTTAACATTTAAGCTAAGTTAGATTTTTTTCATTAATGTAGGTAAAACAAATTGAAATTTGTTTTGCTCATGTGGGCTGCTTCTTTGTTTTTTTTCTTCTAATTGTTGTTTTCACGTTTTTGTGCAGGATGTGCATTGAAGTGGAAATGAAAAGAAGAAAAAGAGATAAATTGGAAATAGAAGAGAAGAAAAATGAAAATCATTAACAAATATATGTAATTTTTCGAATCATGTAAATTAATACGATTCTCCTCATAAATTAATTTTCAAAATTTTGTAAAATTTTATCAATTTAATTGGTACCTATTATAATTATAATTTTTACAAGTTATTATGGCAATTTCGTTACAATTTCGTACGGATAGGCATTTTAGTTAAAAATTACAATCGACTTTAATTTTATCATTATTGAGTAATATTTAATTATTTTATAGGTTTATTTTTTATAATTTTAGGGTTTCGATCAAATTCGGGTTCAATTTTGGTTAATGGTGTGTAAGTCAATTTTAAGGTTTTAGTATACGATTTAGGGTTTTGATCAATTTCTAAGGTTTTTACTACTTATAATATATTTAGATTTATGATTTATTAAATTTTTATTTTGCTCGGCTTTGATGACTCTTCAAGTCATTTCTAATATTAGGGTTCACTTCTATTCTTAAATAGCTAAATTTGCGGGGTTTACAGAAGAATACTCATGAATAGAGAATTCTTGTAAATGAGTAATTATTAAGATAGATAGTTTAAAATTGCTGTTAATATGATGGAGTAAACTTACTTTGTAATTTGTTGTTTTCGTGCTATAATCTTGTTTATTGTGTTTTATTGGTGTAATCGTAAAATTAGTATAGTTCAGTTGTAAAAATTAGTTTAATTACTTTGTTTGATAATTCGATTTGCTAATTAATAGGAAGAATAATCGGTACTAGTGTTTGAATATGTTGTTAGTAGAGACAACCTTATACTTATCTGTACTAACAAATGATAGGTACACTAGTCTTTTTGATTGAGTAAAGGATAAAATATGGGATTTTAAATTGTAAGACTCAATAGCTCTATTTAGAGGCGATCGATTTATAAAACTAAAACTTAATTTAATATCAAATACAAATGTAAACATACAAATGACATGATTTAATGCCAATATGCAATTTTATTATTGAATTCAATAGACATGCTAATAAACACTACAAAACAAATTATTCAATGCAATAAATTGACCAAAATAATAATTGACATGATTTGTACCATAACTTTAAATGAAGTGCCCACTTTTATTTAATGACTCTAGATTGGCTAAAGGACTTGCATTTACTAGAAAATCACTAAATTACTAGTAACCCCTAAAAAAAATTATTAATAAAAACCTATTTTAATAAAAAAAAAAAAAGCTAATTCTATGAGAGAAGTCTTATATTATTAAAGAGCTTCGACTATGAGAACTTTGATTTTATGAGAAAATCCTATATTGTTCTAGAAACATTAATTGATTTAGGAAAAGTCCTAAATCAATTGTGTAACGCTTTGAAATCCAAGAAACCACAATCTTGTCACATGTCAACCTTAAAAGCTGACACGTTAAGGCATTTAATAACCTGCATTCTATATGTACTCCATAAGTAATTAAATAACCACTAACTCACAATAAATATCTCCATAATTAATAGGTAAAGGGTATGATTAACCATATTTTTTTAGGGTAATGTTGCTAACGTTACCGTAATGTTGGCCTTTGTAACTTGCTAATCCTTACCCTTTCTTATTTATCCTTTATCTCTCCTACCAAATTAATTATTATTCTATTAGTATCACTTTCCCTTTATATGATACGTTCCTTTATCATATATCTCCTCTCCCTTTATATAGTATATTCCATAACCTTGTTTATTTTATCTTAAAGTATCACATACAGCATAATATAAGATATACCATCATACAGGTAAACCTATTATAAATAGATACGACTATAGCAAAAGGTCACTTTGTTATATATTTAGCACTCAAAAAAGAGTTTAGCTATTGCTTTTTAGTTACAAGTAAATAAATCAATTACAAATTTCAAAAGCTCTAAAACTAAACTTCTGAGTTTCTATTATGCTTGTACAGCAACACTTTTACTATCCAAAACAATTGACTCTATCTAATGCTCTTAAAAGTCTACCCCGATGTTGATGGCACCCTAAAATTTGCTTCTTAACCTGAAGATAAAAGAAACTTATTCCTTTAGCTACTATTAGGTTGAGTAAGAGAACAATACAATAAAGCATACAACATAAGCATTTAAGTATCTCATTAAGTTAACACTCTGCCAGTAGATTAGATAATGTAGATAGTATGCTATGCTAATGTACATGACAAGTATTGCTACCAATATCCTAGCCAGCCTACGAATCTGGGTTGTCAAAGAGTATATCCAAGAACCTAGCAAATATTTCAGCTTAGCAAAACCATAGATATAGTTGAACTTTGGTTAATGCAAAACTATATGCATGAAAACTCAACTTTGTAAACTTATTGTAGCAAAACCATATGTTTTAGAAAACTAACCCATAGATCCATTTCTACCATGCCTTAAATGCATCAACTAATTCTTAATAACACTAAGTATAACAACATATCATATCAAGCTTCATCATGTCTCTGTTTCAACTTCTAAATTTGTTTCTAAATTAGCCTTTGATCCGAACATTCCTTATATTAAGCCTAAATCTGCATAAGTTTTACTCACAATCAAATTTAAAGTACATCACAAACCTATTTCCAAGATTATACACACAAAGCACAGCATCAGCACGTACTTGACATAACAAATCCAAACAACACTTAGATAATCATCACAATCACATGCAAGAACACTCCCCATTTACTAAGTAGATGTAAATCAATTCCCCATACACACCATCCACTTACCTAGCAAGCGATACGTTTCCAAACTTGCTTGGTAGCTTAAGCTTCCTCCCCCTTTAGGCTGTTTCTGACTTATTCTCTGATTTCGCTTTTGATTTAGCTCCTAAAATAGCTTCTAAAATACCCTTTGATTCAGCATAGCTTTAGAATTCTCAATTAGACACTAGTTAACTTATATCTGCATTTTATCAACTAAAACCTCCAATATTACCGCTAACTTAGTTGTCTAGGTTCAACTTACATAAAATTAGTTAAGTGTAGCAGCTTCTAATTCTAGTTTTAAGCTAGCTTTTGATTCATCCAAACTACTATACATACTTACAATATTTCCATTTGTCAAATAAACCAAACTAAGACTAGTAAAGTTTTATTCAAGTACCATAGTAGCTAGAGCTCCTTCATGCTATAATGTGGACTATACCAATTTACCTAATATTATCATATTTGGCCAAGTATGTATAAGTAATAAGAAAATATGTAGCAGTTAGTATTTGTACTCCATCAAAACCTTGAAAAGTATGTTATACTCAGAAAATAGTGGTAATTATACTCTAGTCATGTAAATCACTAAGATGGTGTATTAGACAATTTACTAAACAATACTTATTTTGCACCATTTTATTAATCAATAGCTAAAAATAGGTAGATAATTTTACTTTCCACCAAAATCAGAGCATAACATATATTTTAATAATACTAAGCTCTAGATATTGTATCAAGTTGGTTTTGTACACAAATTACTTTAAAATCCTTTAATTTAGCATATTTAGTAAAACTACAAGTAATTACTAAATAATTTACAATAAATAGTAAAGATAATATTTTTAGAAAATTCTTGCTATTGTAATTTAGCATATATTATAATAGTACCCAATAAAATTTTTCAATCTAAAACAATATCATTTAATATTTTGAAAAATTTAATTAAAATTCATCAAATTAGGGCATGTTCTTAAGTGAGTACCTTAAATCAATGTTATTTCAACAAAATAAAATTATAGCATGGAAGTAGATGTAAAATAACCTAGGGAAACCAAGTTTCATTATTTTCTAAGCTAATTTTGTTTTTTTAGAAATTAAAACAAAATCATATGTAAAATAGCTCACCTACCAACACATGACTTTTCGACCACCAAGGTGTGTTAGCCTGCCTTCTTGTGCCCATAAAACCTTAAGTCTAAAGCCATGACTTGTTAGGTATTCATAGCTATGGAAACCCTTATTACCTTACCTTTAATTTGAATTTACACTATTTTTTTTTTTTGTTTTCCTTTTGAATCCTAGTTTTTGAGAGGATTTTTGAGTTCCTAAAGTTTGTAAAATGTTCAAAGTTTACTATTGATGCTAATTTATAAGCCAGGGGTCGATAAGGGAAATAAAAACAATTGTCCAAGTGTCAATTAGTGTGATTGCTAGGTGTAATGCCATTTTTCTTGTCTCAATTTGCAATTGCCAACTCAAAAGCTACAATCTTATTGAATTTAGAAGATGCCATGCATGATTCTAGAGTTTAGGGATGTTTTCCTTATTTTTTTTACAATTTTTTAATAATTTATTATGTATTTTAGCAATTTTCCTAATATGTAATATACTATCATAATAGGTATGTTACATAACTATATAATCATATTATATGCTATGTAATCCCTAAATATTATTTTTATAACTCAAATGGTTTGTCTTTAACTGTTCATTATGTTTCAAAGGTTAAATGTTGAGTTCCAAATAAATACTAAACGTACTGTTAAAAATATGTTTTGTTAAGATTAAATATTATATATACTTTCTTTTAAGAAATTGGCCCTACTAAGATGCTTCGTCTAACTATTATGACCTTTTATTAGAATTTAGCTCAATTCAGACCAAATTATTCGAAAGCCCTAAATTGCCCAAATTCCCTAACTCACATTAGTTATTTTAACAATTAGGGGTACTTAAGTCGCTAAGGTCTCACACTCTACCTCCCTTACAAGAAGTTTCTTCCTCGAAACTTACTTATATAGTGAGTCATTTTGTATACCTAGATCTCTAACTGGCTACAAACAACTTATTAAAATTAGTATACCAACCTTAAGTAAATAACTTAGGGTACTGAGCCCTCATGTGACCTACAGATTCCTAAGTTACCTCATTTGTAGTATGCTAAGTCCATAACACTTTAACATATTTGATATCCTGATTCCTCATACTTTGTGTCTTAGTATCCAAAATCTTTACCGGATGCTCCTCATATGTCAAGTTCTCCCTCAACTCCATAGGTGGTACATCTAATATAGCTACGGGATCTCTTACAAACTTCCTTAAAATTGAATAATGGAAAACATTATGAATGCCTACCATTTCTTTTAGTAGTTCCAATTCATAAGCTACCTTCTTGATTCTTTTCTTAATTTGATGAGGTCCCATACACCATGGTCTTAACTTCCATTGAATACCAAAATGCCTTACACCCTTCATTGGAGATACTTTCAAAAACACTCAATCACTTACTTGAAATTCCAAAGGTTTCCTTCTAACATCTGCATAACTTTTCTATCGACTTTGAGCTATCTTCATTCCTTCTCCTATTACTTGTACTTTTTCCTTAAGATCTTGTAGCATTACTAGTCCAATCATTTACTTATTACCTACTGCATCTTAATACACTGGAGATCTACACTTACACTGTACAATGCTTCATATGGAGCCATTTGAATAGTGCTATGATAATTTTTGTTATAAGTAAATTCCACTAATGATAAATGATCATCCTAATTTCTGCCAAGCTATAACATATATGCCCTTAGCTTTTCTTCTATTGTTTATATGGTACATTCTAATTGTCTATCACTTTGTAGATAGTATACTGTACTGAAGCTCAACTTATTTTCCAATTTTTCTTGTAAAGACTACCAAAATTTTAACATGAAACAAGAATGACGATCATAGATTATTGATACTAGTACCCCATGCAACAAACTATTTCCTTAATATACACTTCTGCTAATTGAGGTACGGTTGTAGTTTGCTTGATTGTTAGAAAATGTGCAGACTTGTTAAGGTTATCTATGATAACTCATATCATATCAAGTTGCTCCCTTGTTTTAGGTAGATCACCAATAAAATCCATTGTCTTATAGTCCCTTTCCATTCAAGTATTGGCAAAGGTTGTAATGACTTGCCTGGCCTTTTATGTTCTGCTTTTACCTTTTGACAATTTACACACTTCAATATATACTACCCTACATCTTCCTTTATCCCTATCCACCAAAAATTTTGCTTTTAATCCTTATACATTTTGTTATTTCTCAAATGAAAAGAATACTTCCCACTATGAGCTTCTTCTAAGATTTCCTCCTTAACTTCTGCTTTCTTTAGAACACATTCTCTTTCCTTAAATCATAACACACCTTTATCATCAACCTAAAAGTTAGGGTGTTTCTCTAGATTATCTCTGATTTTTTATAATTTTGCATCTCCCTTCTTAGTTTCCGTTATACATTCCAAAAGTGTAGGTTGCACTTCAAAGTTGGCTAGCATGGTTCTACTTTCTTTGACAAAAACTTCTAAACTCATCCTTTCCATCTCCTCAATCAGCTCTCACTTATCAGTAATTAACATGGTAGCACTATTGGTCTTTTTCCTACTCAAGGCATCTACAACTACATTTACCTTTCCCAAGGGATGGTGGATTGAAATATCATAATCCTTAAGCAACTTTAACCATCTCCTCTTCCTTAGATTTGACTTTATTTATGCAAAGATGTATTTAAGACTTTTGTGATTTGTATACACCTTACACCTATAATATCTTAGGATTTCGAGTTAATTCAATAACCTGATGATTCGAGTCCCTAAATTTAGGATGCCTGGCTAAGTTATCAGTTTTATTTCAAATGTTACAGTGAAGTTAGAAAAGTTAGATAAAGTAATTCAAGTAAAGTCAATTTCTTAAAATAAGCTATATAAAAATATTAATTTGAGAAAAACGTTAATTTATTGATAAAGCCGATAATCATAAAATTTGAGTTTTTAAATATAGCGAGAGAGATAAGTTAATTAACTTTCAAAAATAATAAATAAAGTTGAATTATATATAATATACATATATTTACATGTGATATGTATTACATGTATTAAATACATATATATAATAATAAATTATTATTTAAATAATGGAAAATTAATAAAAAATTGAAGGGATGAGTCATCAAATGATGTGTCAAGCTAAGATTAATTGAAAGTGATGAGTCAACACCTAATTAACTAAAAAATGACACATGACGCCTAGCAAAACGTGAAATTGATATTTATAATTTTACTTTTTTACATGCAAAATTTCTAAAACTAATAAATAGGGCTCCAAACATCATTTACAATATTTTGGGAACCTAAAAACATAAGAACATAATTTTAGAAAATTCGAAAAAATTAGAAAAAAATTAAAAAAAGAAGAAGAAAATATTAGAAAAATATGGTGAATTACGGTTTTTAAGGCTATAAACAACCTGACAAGAAGCCACTTCGAACTTAAAGTTGTGGTGGAGAGAGAAAGTGGGATGATATAGGGTGGTGGCTGGAGGGTAGCTAGAGTACTGTGCACCAGTGAGTTAAATTTTAATGCCTAATTTCCATTAATTCACTAAAAATACCAAATTAGCTTAAAAAATTATAAAATTTGGTTTCCTAAGGTTATTTTACATGTACTTTCATGTGGTAATTTTATTTTCTTAAAATAACATTGATTTATGGTGCTTGCTTAAAAATGTGCCCTGTTTGGATGGATTTTAAATAAAATTTTCAAAATATTAAATAATGTTACTTCAGCTTGAAAATTTTTGTATAATACAGTTATATAATGTATTAAATTTTAGTAACAAGAATTTTGAAAATTTCCATTTTTACTATTTTTTATAATTATTTTGAATAAAACTACTAATTTTACTTAATTACTGAAATAATTAGTTTTTTATGAAATTAATGAATGAGCCCCTCATGTTTAGACTTCTAGATGTTTATAATGATATTTGGAATATTTAATTTTTATCTCACTCAAAAATTTATTTATTTTTCTATAATTTCGAACTAAAATTGTTATTTTCGTAAAAATGGATAATAGCCAATTTAGCGTAATTAATAATCAATAACTAAACTACATATTTTTATAAGTCTATAGGATTTTTCATGAAATTAATCAAGCTCATGTACTATTTATTATGTATTTTCCTAGTATAAACTTATATATTAGCTTAATATGTAATACAGTAACTAGTTTATTAAATCTGTGTCAAATGAACTCTTTAGGGTATAATATGTGTTACAGAACAAGTTTGGAAAGTATAATTTTTAAGGTTTTTAGTTTAATACTAAAGTTTACTCGAGTTAATTATGGAGTTAAGATAGCATACAGTCGAGTCGTAATATGAAAAGGTATTTTTGGATATTTGGCAATATTGATTAGTCTTGATTCTTAATATATATCAATAGCACTTAAAATAATGATCGTGACAATATAAATTTTACAAAATTTGAATAGGAAATGAGTAAGATACGATCAAATGAAGTTTAAAAATGCAGAAATGAAAGCTTATAATAGTTCGAGTTGAACCCATACTTGATTTGAAGACTATGTTATATTTTCATAGGTGTTAGATATAAGGAAGGACGATGTCATGAAGTTTAAGATTTTTCATTATTACTAAGACTAGGTAAGTGGATCAACCCATGCTTGGAGTAGATATATTGCTACTAATAACACTATGTGTTGTTTGATACTATGTTAATTAAATATAGGTATATCTTGGGTGAATGGATATGTTACTATCACGACCCGAGGGGGCTATTCGTGGCAGTCGTCGTATACTGTACAAAGGATTGCAGATTGAATTCCCTTACAATCGGCGACCCTTTTATACGATACACATACCTACATCTACTATTAACTACTAAGAGTGCACAAGCTTAAGCGATATCATTTCATGACAAATAATAATATTGTAAAAGCATAGCATATAATTTATGTGTATAAAAGTTTATACATACAAAGTTTGGAATGTGTCTTAAGTTAAACTAGAATAGCAATTACACATTCAAATCTAAACCATTAGAAGTACTCTCTGAACTCATCCTACTCCCACACTGATCCCGTATAAAAAACTAACCTCAGGCATACGACGGCTCGACTCCACGAGTAGGTCAGCCTACAAGAGAAGACTACAAGGGTATAAGCTTATTAGCTTAGTAAGATATTTTCCCTAAACTATACAGCAATCAAGTTTATACAATAGTTAAGTTCAACCAAATGAATGCATGAACAAACAGTATGCCAAATAAATACATGCAGGTGACCAAGTATTGTATGCAACTCAGATTTAATGCCTTTCGAAGTTAGGGTTGGAGATTCATCGGAACAGTCAGATCCGGGTATCATATTAAAACTTATTTCATAACGAAACTCCGCGTTTCGTATTTCAAATGTAATGGTACATCCATTACTAACCTTATCAAAATAAGTTCTACATATGATTGTAAGTAGGTTCACGCAGCCCTCACTCACCCTTAAACGAAGGCCTCTAGACTTGACCCATAGCTAGGCGATTGGCACCTCCAATGCTTAGTCATCCCGCGGGCAAGGGTAAGGTCATATCACACGTATGCACCATACGAAATCAATAACAATCAATAATCAACCCACGTATGGCCTCTCGTTACCTTCGTGTAATGTGACTGTTCGGAATCAGTTATGCAATGCATGATTTATGCATGATCCAAGTTAACTTTTCTAGTTGAATAAAAAGTTAAGTCATATTTAATCAATGGTCATTTCAAATCACAAACAATCAATCTAATGAATCTACTATGCAACAAACATTATATTATTGAAATTTAAAGTAGATTCACCATTAACAACAATTATCATGCATAAGCATAACTCAACCTCATACACATTCATTTATAAATCATAATTTAGATTCACTAATTACAAGTACAAACAAGTATGGAATCATAAGGAAAAACTCACTCAGCCATGGCTAGCTCAAGGATTGTAATAGTTTGTGGGTAGCTCAAGGTTGATATCAAGATCACCTGAAAATAAGAGAAATTTATAAGTTTGGGAATTTACAGCTACTAATGTTATAATTTGTAAGGTTTTCTTCGCTTAGTTACGTAAAATTGTCGATTCGAACTTTTTATCGAATCATATATAACTTTTTCGTTTTAACTCAGATCATTATGAACTTATAGTCCATTTTGATCGTTTTCGAGCATATTCTCTCGTAACGAGATCCGTTTTGAACTTTGTAACTCGTAACGTAAATTGTGATATAAAAATATCACAAAAATTATTATTTAAATTTAAAAATTATAAAATATTGATTTTCACTTTTTCGTAACATATTTATGATTTAATAATTACTTAAATCATATATTTTATATTTTTATTATTTTGGGTATATTTTCCTATTTTTGAGATTTTTAACTTTATTATGATTATTATTATTTTTATGACCGTTATTATTTTTATTAATTTTTTCATTTTCTTAATATTTA